>OZ004699.1:44697334-44761418 GCA_963924545.1 Pogonocherus hispidulus
TGCGGTTTGCGGTCAATGAACTATCAGATAAATACAATGTAGAAGTTGCCAAATTTGCAAATCCTAAGATAATTATTTTCAGTATCCCTAATGAACTTCTGGATGACATGAATGAATTAATGGATAAAATAAAAACTCAGAATTTGTCCAACTGTAATGTAGTGGAGATGAAACTAGTGAGGAAATATATACCAAAAAACAAGAAATTATATAATGTCATATTAGAAGTATCGCAAGAAGTATTTTGTCATTTTATGAAAAAAGAAAAAACTTATATTGGCTGGAATAGCTTCTACGTTAAAGAATTTATAGATGTAACCAGATGCTTCAAGTGTTGGAGATATGGGCATAAAGCGGCTAAATGTAGACAAGCAAATGTAGTCTGCCCTCTTTGTAATCAAAATCACAAATCAGAAGAGTGTATCTCAGAAATTAAAGAATGCACAACATGCAAGTATGCAAGCACTGTTCTGAAAATACCAAATGTACAGTGTGATCATACTGTCTTCGAAAAAAGCTGTGTATGTTATTTAAGAGCAGTGGAGCAGAGTCGGAGTAAAATTCAGCAGGAATTATAGCAAACCAGGGGAAATAAAATAGGTGTAAAAAAAGCAGTCTGTCTATGTATCAATATACAAGGTTTAACGTCACATGTTCTTGAGGTAAAACAGCTTTTATATGACACAGAACCTGAAATACTGTGCTTAAATGAGACAAATATCACAGAAGACATAAACACCGCAGAAATTGCAATGCCAAAATATAGACATGTAATATGTTACTCTAATAGTAGGCATACGGGGGGGGTGTCATTATTTACATCCGAGAAAGTATACATTTTACAGTTATAAGTAATGTTGCGGTGGAGTTGTGTCACTGGTCCACTACAATAAAGATTGAGGTAGATAATGAGACGTTGGTTATTAACTGCATATATCGATCACCTAGGGGGAATTGCAATGAATTTCTGGAGTATTTTGAGAACATTTTGAATGATGAGTATATTGCAAGCCACCAATCACTTTTGATGGGTGACTTCAATATAAACTTTAAAGATAAGGATAATTGCAATACAAAGAATCTAGAAAGAATGACTAACATGGCAGGTTTCAAACAAATAGTGGAAAAGTTTACGAGAGTTACAAAAATTTCAGCGTCACTAGTTGATCTGATTATTACAAATAACCATAATCTTGTTGAGTTGGAGCGAGTTTATCCAAAACTTTCAGACCATGATGTCATAGGCGTTAAGTTGGATATACCGGTTCAAGCACTACCTAAACAGCGTCTTTGGAGAAATCTGTGCTCAGAAAATATTCAAAAAATTGTTGTAGATCTTCTTGGAAAGGAGTGGAATTATGTATCAGTAGACGTAGATATATTGTACACAGATTTTATGGGTAACATAAGTCAGGCTATTAACAAAATTGCTCTGAAAATAAAAGTTTGTCAAAATAGAAAACCTTGGATAAATAAAAAAGTGCAACTAGCAAGAACGGATCGTGATAGAGCATACAAAAAATTTCGTATTACAAATAAAGAAATTGATTGGGAAGAATATATAACAAAAAGGAATATTGTTGTATCTGTTACACGGGTGGAAAGAAAGAAATATTACGAAGAACATATAGATAGGGGTAAAGGGAACAGTAAAAAAATGTGGAGGATTATAAAGGATTTAATAGGACAGAAAAGTGATGGATGTGAAATGAACAAAATAAATTTTGAACATGATTGTGGTGTAATAGAAGAAAGTTTCAACAACTTTTTCTGTGAAAGCATAAGAAACATTGCCCAAAACATCGAATGTATTGACTTTAAATATGAGCTTCCCAAGACTGACTGTAATTTGAATCAGTTTGCACCTGTGTCTCTCAATAAACGAAGGAGTATTATATTCAGTTTGAAAAATAAATCAACCTGTGATGAGGAACTTACTGTAAATTTATTAAAAGATTTGTTCTGTGTGATTGGCTATCCCTTACTGAATATAATAAATATCTCTTTGGAAACTGGATCTGTACCATCGGATTTAAAAAATAGTGTTGTTATTCCCATACCCAAAGTGCAGGCTCCCAGACAACCACTTGATTTTAGACCAATTAACTTGTTGCCTATAATAGACAAGGTTATCGAAAGTATTGTATGTGATCAATTAAAGAATTATTTTGAAAGAAATGATCTTATTTATCGCGAGCAATTCGGTTTTAGAGAAAATCATTCTTGTGAAACAGCAATGCAAGTAGTCTGTGCAAGCTGGAGAAAAGACATTAGTGAGGATAAAATTGTTTTAAGTGTTTTTGTGGATTTGCAGCGGGCCTTTGAAACAATTGATAGAAATAGGCTAATAGATAAGTTAGCAGCATACGGCATTACTTCAATACCGTTACTCTAGATTAAAAATTATTTAGATAACAGATTTCAGCAAACAAAGGTTGATAATAAGCTGTCAAGAAAAATAAAAAATTGTTACGGTGTTCCACAAGGAAGTGTTTTAGGACCGCTCTTGTTCATTCTCTATATGAATGAAATCGATACTGCCTTGAAAAACTCATCTGTTAGTTTATTCGCGGATGACACATTAATATCTGTATCAGGAAACGACTTTGACTCTGTTACTGAAATATTAAATAATGAATTGGATATTTTATATAAGTGGTTGTGTGTCAACAAACTCAAATTAAACACAAGTAAAAGCAAGTGTATGGTGATATTATCTAAAGCAAAATGTAAATTATATTTAAGTAATAAGTACGAAATTATAATCAATAACGAAAAAATTGCGTTCGTTCCGCAAATTAAGTATTTAGGGGTGATATTGGATCCACAACTTATTTTTCATAGACATGTTGCTATGAATTTGTGTAAGAAAATTGGGAAAAAAGTTGGTTTCTTTTATCGTATATCGTTTAATATATCACAATGGTGTAAGTTATTGATCTATAATACAATCATTTATCCTCACTTTAATTATTGTATGTCACTGTTAATATCCTGTAATAAAGAGCAAATAAATAGTTTGCAACTGCTTCAAAACAAATGCATGAGGATTATCACAAATTGTAGTATTTATACACCCGTTAGTACAATGCTGCGGTTTTTAGATTGGTTAAATATTGAGCAAAGCATTAAAAAATCCAATGTGTGTTTAATCTATAAAATATGTAAAGTGCGACAACCGCATTATTTGTATACCTCTCTACTGAGAAGGGCAGAATTGCATTTTTACAATATTATATCTAAAGAAAATTTACATAGTCAGTTTTTCAAAACTGTTTCTTTACAAAAATCTTTATTTAATGAGGGTATAAGGTTGTATAATGCTTTGCCTGATCAGATAAAGAATTCAGCAAATATTCATGTGTTTTCCTCAACTCTACAGAGACTATATATGAATGATAATCTCATGATGTGAGAGTATTGATTATGTTACTATTATAGTTTTGTTAGCAAATACTAAGTTTCTGTATGTATCTTTTGCTCTGTTTGTATGTAGTTATGCATGTATACTTCTGCTTTTAAATTGTGTAAACTTATTTTTGTAAAAACTAGCTTGTGCTAAATAAAAACTACTACTACTACTACTACATAATTGTCAACCATCCCAGCCCAAATATTAACAGAAAACTTCCATTGGTGATGTAACCTCTGAACGGCGTGAGGATTTTCTTCGCTCCAAATGTGACAGTTGTGTGTATTAAAATAGCCGTCTCTTGTAAAACATGCCTCGTCTGTCCATAATACAGTCCTAGGAAATCTTGGTTTGTCGTTAATTTTATTCAAATACCGTTCGGCAAATTGTACTCTGTTGGGATAATC
Source organism: Pogonocherus hispidulus (assembly GCA_963924545.1). Classification (NCBI taxonomy): domain Eukaryota; kingdom Metazoa; phylum Arthropoda; class Insecta; order Coleoptera; family Cerambycidae; genus Pogonocherus; species Pogonocherus hispidulus. The sequence goes on from OZ004699.1 coordinate 44,701,154, forward strand.
TGCTGGAATTAACGTTTGAATTTCTTGAATGTGAAACGGATGCTTCTGATATTCCTTTAATACCCTCCATACAGATGTGTGGCTTGTATGCATTGCATGGGCAACGGCATGAGTGCTTGTTTTTGGGTTATTTTCAAATTGTTGCAGAACTTGAACTCATTGAATTTAATAATTGGACAGGACTGGACTTAAAAATTTCTGAACTTTCAAATTGTCTTATAAATTGTTTTTCACCTGTGGAAATGCCTACTTGTAGCACATGTAAAGAAAAAGACGTGGATGCATTAGCTTGCGATCATTGCAAAATAATACAGTGCCAAAAATGTACGAGCCTCAGTACCTCAGAATATAGAGCAGTTGCTTTAAAGAAGCGTACTATAATATTTTTATGTGAAAATTGTAGGGATAAAATTGGCAAAAATCTAACAAATGAAACTGCAACAAACAAAGTACTAGAAGACATAGTCAGCAAATTAAATGATATTCAGATTGAATTCAGAAGGCAGAAAGAAACTATTGAGGAACAGAAAACGTTGATTGAGAAACAAGGGAAAATGATCGAAACACTGTTGGTGGCGATAAATAATAAGAATGATGAACTAAAGTGTGGTATAAGTAAAGTAATCAAATCACAAGAAGACATAGTGGAAACATATTCTGATAAAGCTAAAAAAAGGAAGACAGAACCAGTGGTGGTAATTAAGCCTAAAAGTAGTATTCAGAAACATGACGAGACCAGGAAAGAAGTAAAAAATTTGCTTGATCCAACAAAAATTGCAGTATCATGCATGAAAAATTCTCGTGATGGAGGAGTAATAATTGAATGCAAAGATAAATTGGCTATGGAAACGCTAAAGGCAGAAGTGAATAACAAAATGGGAGAAAAGTATGATATTACTGAACCTAAAAAGCATCTTCTAAAAGTAAAAATTGTTGGTGTAACGGAAACAAATGACCCTGAAGAAATTAGAAAATTGATATGTTTGCAAAATGAAGATGTTTTGAAGAAACAAGATTCTAGTATTAAAGTTCTACATGTTGCCCAGAGTAAAAAAAATAAAAGAAGTCATATTGTGTACGTAGAAATGGATGGAGAAAGTTATGAAAACATGTTAAAAATTGGAAGGATCAATATTGGATGGGACAGGTGCTCTGTATATGATGCTGTAGATATCCCTGTGTGCTTCAATTGTTGTGGTTTCAATCATGTTACCAAAAACTGCAATAGGTCCTCAGTTTGTGCAAAGTGTGGAGAAGCTCATCTTACTTTTAATTGTAAAATAGCAGATAATGAGTGCATATGTAGTAACTGTAAGTATGCAACAGAAAAACTGCATATGAAAAATATTGACATCCATCATCATGCATGGAGTAAGGAATGCCCAGCTTACTTAAAACATTTGGAGATTAAAAAGGGTAAAACTGATTTTTTATAAATAATAGTTTTGCAAATATGACAGTAGCTCATATTAACGCTAGGTCACTCTTACCAAATTTTTTTGATTTGAGAGAATATGTACTGCACAGCAATTTTGATATTATTGGAATAAGTGAGACGTGGTTAAATTCGGATATAAAAAATGATGATATAAGCATTCCAGGATATAGACTATATAGACCTGATAGAACAGAACGTGGAGGAGCTGTGGCCATTTATTCCAAAAACTACTTGAGAACCAATTTAATTGAGAAAATAAACGAAGAAGGACAAGAAATAGAACAAATTTGGATAGAAATTGATATGAAAAAGAAGAAAATAGCATTTGGTTCGATTTATATACCCCATGAGCTGCCAGTACACAGAATGGAAATAATTGAGGAAATGTTTAGTGAAATTATACCATGTGTTGATCATTGTATATGTACAGGAGATTTTAACAGAGACATGTTGAGAAATACAGCTAAGACACAACAGTTTATAAACATTTTGCAAATGTTTAATTTAGACCAGTTAATTACGGAACCTACTAGAGTAACTGAAACATCTAGCACACTCGTAGATCTGGTGATTACGGATTTGACCACGTTCATCACGGAAACAAAAAATATTGATATGTCGGACATAAAATGTGATCATAACTTGGTGTATTGCACAATAAACCTAAAAAGAGACCCAGCACAGGAAGTAATAAAAACATATCGAGACTATAGAAACATGGATATGGAAATGTTTCAAATAGATGCTGCAGAGATTGATTGGAGTGATATGTATATGAATGAGGATATTGATAATAAGTTAAACTTATTCAATAATAACGTCATAGGAGTATTTGATGTACATGCTCCACTAGTTACAAATAAATTAAAAAAAACAAAAAACTTGCCATGGATAACCTTTAATATTAAATGCTTAATGAAACAAAGAGAAAAGGCGAGAAAAACATGCAATCAAAATCCAACAAATGAAACACGAATCTTTTACAAACAAGATCAGGAAAGAGGTAAAAAAAGCAATAGATAGGGAGAAGGTTGCATATTATAGCTATAAATTTAATAGACACCTTAACAGCACTACTAACATATGGTTTGAAGCGAATAGACTTGGAATGAGAACGAACGTTTCTAATATAGAATTGCCACTGATCTCAGTGTTCCTCAAATGATTAGCAATTATTTCAAAACCTCTATAACTAAACCTCAAATTAATATGAATATAATAGACCATTATACTGAAAAAATAGATATACCAAATTTCAATTTTCAGCTAGTTGAACCAGAATTGGTGAAAATGGTGCTCAACAAAATCAAGTCCAGATCAGTTGGTTGGGATGGTATAACAATACATATGCTACAGTTGCTTCTGCAGTATTGTGTGTTACCCTTAACACACATAATAAATGTGTCTCTTGAATTAGGTAGAATTCCGAGCGAATGGAAAACTAGAATAATACAACCTATTCCAAAAACGGATAACGTGACAGAAGCTAAGGATTTACGTCCAATAACGATTTTACCAGTTGGATCAAAAATTCTGGAGCGAATTGTGCACAATCAATTATACAAACATTTAACGCTACACAAGTTATTCCCACCTCACCAATCTGGATTTCGCAAAGGTTTTAGTACCACTACAATTCTGTCTGGCATTGTGGATGATATAATTTCCGCTAAAGACAAAAAAAGGGCGTCTATTTTGATTCTAATGGACATGTCAAAGGCATTTGATTCTGTGAATTTTGAATTACTATTAGCAAAATTGCAGTCTTTTGGTGTGAGAGGAAACAGTCTAATGTGGTTCTCCAATTATTTGAATGAAAGGAATGTTATAACCAGGATCCAAAAACAAAATGTCAATTTATTAGCAGAACCTTACACTGTCGAGTCTGGAGTACCTCAAGGGTCTATATTAGGGCCATTGTTATTTAATGTTTTTACCTCGGATGCTCCTGATATACTTCAACATTGTAAATTATATATGTATGCAGATGATTTTCAACTCTTGCTGAGTTTTCCATACGATGAAACCGAGGTGGCTGTTGAAATTTTAAATAAAGAAGTTAATGATCTGGTGACTTACATAACAGATATTGGCCTTCAAGTGAATCCAGCAAAATCACAATTAATTGCCTTTGGCTCCAAAAATTTTTTGAATAACACCAAACAGAATCACAAGATTAAAATTAGGGGTGAAACCTTAGAATATAGTACAAGTGTAAAAAATCTTGGTTTACTCATGTATGAAAACTTAAGTTTTGAGTTTCATATACAAAGCAAAATTAAGGCAGCTTTTATAAGACTTAAATCCCTCTATCAATATAAAAATATTCTACCTAAGAATGTAAAACTTTTATTTGTTGACACCCTGATGCTGTCATTATTTAACTATGGTGATTGTGTATACCAACCATGTCTTACTGGAAGGGCTAAACAAAGAATTCAGAGAGCAAATATATAGAGCCAGAGAGATATAGCAAACCATATATCATTTGAGAGCCTATTTAATACTCGTTTGTCTGTTGTTATTATATACAGGGGGTTCCATAAAAGAAAAACGAGTTTTTACACAATATATTCCGACCACTTCAGTTGCTTAGAAAAAACACCCTGTACAAGTAAATAATTTTACAATGATATCGGCTTATAATATAAGGGTTTGATTATCTAAATACCAAATCTCAACCTTTAATTATCAGAAACAAGCCTACTATTATTTTTTTACAAGGTTACAAGACATACAAGACCAACAAGCGGGGCACCAATGTATAGGGAATTTTAAGCCTAATCAAAATCTCGTATAAAATACAGGGTGTTCTATATAAAAAAACAAATGGTGAATGCTGTAACCACTCAACGGTGCACCCTGTATATCTAACAATAATTTTGGATTGTAGAAGAAAGTGATAGAACAAGTCCCATTTTCAATGTTTTGCTCTATCTCCTTTATTTAAGGAGCTACTAAAGAATTCGTTCTTAATGACTCACACTGTATATATATATATATATATATATATATAGATTTATTACGGCGCTGATACAGACCACATTTGATATATGCCGCATACGTTACCAGACCAAAATCGACGTTACCAGACCAGACAAATGGTCTGGTATAACGTTAAACCATGCATTAATGTTCACAGGGGTGGTGGGACACCCCACAGAAAATTTATTGGTGGCATGAAAAGTCGGTCAAATTGGTATTTTTATACAGATTTAGTTCAGACGTTCAGTGGCTAGGTAGCGCTCAGGCGGCATCACATTTATACAGTACATGGAGTGATATGAAACCAACTCTGTCAGACCAGAGATTTGGCAACTGTGCTGACTGTGGATTTGGAATTGTAAATAAATATCTGGTACTTGCTTCATCATATCGATCTGTAGTTAAAACATCTGGTGCGGTTTTTTAATTTAGCGCGGTTTCTAAATGTTATTCCTTTAGCCATTTTAAACTACAACCAGACATACAGACCAATTTTAATATATTGCACATACTTAACCAGACCAATATTGATGGGTGCTATATTTTAAAGTGGAACACTAATTTTTGTAATCATTTTATTACATAAAATTTTAAAATTTTATCTATTTATGCAGAAGATTACAACCTACAGGGTATCACTTGAATTAATTGAAGTTATTAGTGACTTTTTTTGACAAAGCCTAATAAAGTATGCCAAATGCAGGCAAATCTCTAAAACAGGCAAATTATTAATGATAGTCAAATTTAATTCCGAAATTTGTCCCCCAAAAACAAAAACTGAAGTAATCCATTAACAGTAAACAACAAGAAGAATCGATAAAATTGTGAAAAATTTGTGTAGCATCAGAAGAATTGTCTTGGTTTATTCAGAAGAAAAAACACCACATCCCTCTATTTTCCACATTATTTAAGAAATAAATTGACTTATTGAAATTTATCAGTGGCTTTTTAGTTTTATCTAATCATTTGTAGAAGTGAGTGGTGTAGGCATAAAATAATTAAAAATAATTAATACACCACAAGTATGTTTCAAAAGACAACAGTAGATAAGGGCGTTGCAAATAGTGACCCTTTAACTTCGATCTGGAACGCCCAGTATGAAAGTTGCGAAGTAATAATTCCATATTTTATACAAGAAAAATGTGGGATACTAATTCGATTTTAATGTGTTTTATTGGCAGTTATAAATTGACAGTTGTTAACTTCCAGTAACATTAATGTGAGATCAAACTGACCTAGCGCTGAGAGTATCGGCGTAAAAAATTTCAAGATAATTTTTTACAAATTTACACTTGGTAGTGAATCACTTTGATTCACCAGGAAGTCATAGAGGGAGAACATAAAACAGAACAGAACTAGAACATAAAATAACTGTACCCAGGAAGGCAACCATTTTATTGGATGTTGTATCTACCTGTGACACACTGTAATTTTAAATAATACACATATTCATTAATACACATTTAAATTTTAAAAATAATTCTAAGCATTTGTCACAAAGGTAGGTACACAATTGTTATAGAGGCATAAACAGGTGGAAATATATTTTTTTTGTAATCCATAGTAACTGCGTCCTCTAAAAAACATATGAATAGTGATACAAGTGTACAATTACAGTCGAATCATACTTAGTACTCACACTTGTATAGTTAATATTACTGAAATAAAACCAGGTATGTTCTATTAAATAAAATTTGCATATTTCTTTATTTCAGATATATTTCGAGTTTAATAAAACTAATTTAAAAATTGTTGTATATAAATGGGTAACATTTTTATACACAGGGTGTTTGGTCTGCAGATGTAAAAAATAACAATAATTCTTTCGTAAAAATAAAGCAATTTAGCTAAACTTACCTTAGTCCAAAACTTTAAATTAAATATGATACTGGGTGCTAAAGTTTAAACTGAGACAGTAACAATATTAAGAAGTAATAAGACTATTTTAGGTGACAATAATTACCGATTGAGAGTAATGAACCCGTCTCCTCCCGTTTTATATGGCTTGCCAAAAATTCATAAGGAAGGTAACCCGATAAGGCCAATAGTTTCCTATATAAACGCTCCCTCGTATAAATTATGTAAAGATCTAAGCCACAAACTCCCAAAATTGATTTCTTTCAACTACAAATACTCTGTAAAAAAACTCCTTTGAGTTTTTAGAACTAACAAAAAATTTATAACTGCCTACAAATTCTAAATTAGTTTCATTCGATGTTAAAAGTTTATTCACCTCAATCCCAGTCCCAGAATTAATGTCACTACTATGCAAATTAATTTATCAGTCAGAATTAAACAGGACAGAAAACTCTGAATTAATAAGTTTAATAAAGATATTACAAACAAAAAAACAGATTACTCATGGGTAGTCCTATTGGGTGCATGACGCGCCATCCAATTGTCACGACATCCAATTGACACGACCTCCAATTGACGCCTGATCCAACTTTATATAATACACTCCGAACGTTGCCGAACAGCTATATTTGCATTTACCGCAGTTTGACATGCCCAATTGTCACGACATCCAATTGTCAGGAGATCCACCCGCCACGACCCCCAATTGACGCCTGATCCAACTTTATATATTTCACTCCGAACGTTGACGAATTGCGTCGCACCCGTTGTTGCCGTGTTCTACGCTGCTTCAGAGAATACCGGAGCGGACGTTAGTCAACTCGTCCTCAAATCACTTTTAAATAATAATGTACGAGACTTATTCACACAATATGATATGTCAAGTATTTTACCCCAATACAGTTATAAAATACAGTAATAAAAACTCCTAAAGCGTAAGACACTATACTACACTAAAGTGTAAGACACTAACTTTTTACAATCATATTAAAAAACAAAAATGATAAATTAACGAATTTTTAACAAAAATGTTATAATAGTTTACTACCACAGGGAGGTCCCAGAAAGACATTATTTAATGTGTGCTTAACTAGTTTGTTGGTAAATCTCAGAACCAGTTGGAAGATTCTTTCAGAGCCTAAATAACTACTAAATAAGTCATATCAGTACTGCTAAGATATTAAATTTAGTTTTCTTAATAATAGCAATTGAATACAATTTTAATTATATTTATTGAAGTACAACAATTAAATTTTATTAAAACTCTTCCTATAATTCTGACATAAAATAAACATGCTGAAATACTAAAGTACTTTGGATATTTTTTTAAACTTTTTGTATTTAAGAGGGCATTTATGGCCCTCAGTTTTCGTAAAAAGAATTAAATTAATTTTATGCAACTAAATATACATTTTGTTATATAAGAAAGTAACAGATGTCTCTGGCTGTATCAGAAGCAATAAAATATTCAGAATAGTAAACTAGATAAATATTGTATGTGAAGCTTCTAAATTTTAGAAGCGGTCGACTTTGTGGCCAAGTGGCCGCTTTTTTTGCGGCTGATTTAAAAAAAAGGGTTTGCCAATTTAAACCAATGCCACAGTCTGGTAGTCTTCGGTAATTTCAGTTTCAGTCATAGATAAAATATATATATATATATATATACTGAAAGTTTCAGTTTGTTGTTCTGCGACTGCGACTGTGTTCTTTTCTTATGATTTGTTTTTTGTTTGTGTGTTCTTTATAACTTTTTCGTAGTGTGTGATAAATACTGATAATTATTATTGTGTTCTATAATAAAGTAGACCATTTATTTGTGTTGTTTCTCAATTTTCCTACTGGTAAGTATTGAATGTTTTATTATACCTACATGTAGAATACCAAACCGAATACCTTACGAGTTGCGTTTCGCCGTTTCGCCAGTTCGAACGTCCAACGTAATTGAGTTTAGAACTGACTAATGAATAACCAGGGCAGGACGCTATTTTTTTTATTTAGAACTTTATTCTTTCATGATTATGATTATTTGGCTAATCAAATGATTCCGTTAAAGGACCATTAACTTCATAAATAGTATTATATCGGTAGATAGAAATATGTTTTACGATTTATCACTTATCAGGAATAAATGAACTAAGTCTCTGTCTCTACAAACTTTTGTTGTAATATTTTGTCATGAAATAAAATATACCTATCGTGTTTATACAGGGTGTCCCATTTTTAAGCTGAAAAAATTCAGGAACATGTAGAACCGGTAAAAATAATGGGACTTTGCTATATAAACTTATTTCCAAATCCGTACCGTTTCTGAGATACAGGGTGTTGAAGTTGAAAAAAAATTTTTTTTTATTTATATCTCTGACAGTAATAAACCAATTATTTTCAAATTTTAATTGGTAAATACTACCGTGAATCTTTACTTCCACAAAAAAATTTAGCACAATAGGACTAGCCAGTGTCGTGCAACCTGCGTTCTTGGGACCCTTTTTTAAAAAAATTATGTTAAAATTAAAATTTGAAAACAATTGGTTTATTACTGTCAGAGATATAAATAAAAAAAGATATTTTTTTTTTCAACTTCAACACCCTGTATCTCGGAAACGGTACGGATTTGGAAATAAGTTTATATAGCAAAGTCCCATTATTTTCAGCTTAAAAATGGGACACCCTGTATACTGAAAACTGTACAATATTAGAATCCTAGCAAATGTTTCATCATATTACTTGCAAAAATTTTAAATTTTATTTTATACTGAACTGAGTTTTTTCACGTTTAGAAATCTTCAAGATGGGTACGCGTAAAAAGAAGTAGATATACTGTTCAAAAGAAAAAAAAAATACGAGGCATGTGAGAGCTGCTAAGAAAATGATATCCCAAAAAATAAAGTTGGTTTTTATCATACATTTTTTAAATTAGTTGAGTAGGTAGTGCAAATGTTTATATATTTTTTATGAACTGATGTTCTAGGACTGCTGGTAATGGAAGTAAAGATGTATCAGTTTATAACGAACATTGTTATTGCTTACCTTTAGAGGAAGCAAACAAAGAAAATGAACACCCTTGAAAATGAATGGCCTCTATATTGACAAAAATTATGGATATCTGGCTGCTTCACCTGATGGTAAATATGTTTTATAAATGTTTTAACCAGTAGTGAAATTAATTATTATAGGTCTTGTTGGAAAAAATGGATTATTGGAAATAAAATGTCTTTATAAAGTTCACAAGTCTGGAAAATCTTTAGAAGATATGTTAACACATGACAAATCCCTTTGTGTTGAATGGGTAAATGGACGAATAAAACTAAAAAAAATCATAATTATTACTACCAGGTACCCGATTTGTCCTACATATTTTTTACCAACTGTATATCATATATTTATCATTTAGGTTCAAGGGCAGCTAAATATTACTGGCAAAGAACTATGTTTCTTTATTATATATATTAACGACCAGCATTCTATATATGTAGATGTTATTCTCCGTGATGAAATCATTTGGCAAGATTGAAAAGTTTTTGTACAGTTTTGTAAATAAAAAGTTTTGTAAATCAAATTTATGATTATTTATTTTTGCATGATTATTTTATTATCGTTTTTTTTAAACATAACCTGTTTCACACAGACTTAGTTATGTGTTCCGTCATTTCTCTTGAAGAATTTAAAAAACTGAATTTTGTTTCCTGTAAATTTACCACTAAAATTTTGTTGTTTTTTTTTCTTCAAAATGTTTGAGTAAGGAAATATACAGAGGTTTTAATTATTTTTTATTATTAGAAGACCATTTTTCAAAAACTCCGTCATTTTGCCGCTAGTTTACTCATGAAAACTAAAAACTGGTCACATGAGGTCACCATGCATAAGGCGATGCGCGTACTGTGAACGTAACTGTTTCGTCACGACGTCCAATTACGTCTTATGGAGAGGCGCGCATGAAGAGACGCGACTGCTAAGCGACTTTTTAGTTCTGCCTGCTGACAATTTTTGGGTGACCAAACTGTTAACGATAACTTTTAAAATTTTCCATTGATTTACCTCAGCTCCAAAGAAGTCACCTTCCCCCCCCCCCCAGTACCGTTTTTCGTTTATTTCTTTTGTATTTAAAAAATAACGGCGCACACCGCTGCAGTGTTCCATGAAATAGCTGCGGAAGATAAAGTCACTGTGCGCCTCCCCTTCATTGTGATTTTTGATCATTGTTTAGAAGTAGAAGAAGAGGTAATCATCGGAAATCGGTTCATAAATAACGATTTTACGGGGATGGCTAGACCTTAAGTGCGACACACGAACACCCTGTACAGTACCGCCATGAAATTTGGTACAGTTGGGTTTTAGGTGCTCCTGATTAAGAATCTGGCATTAAAATTTAAGTCAAAAATTCGTTAATAGTACATCTCGTTTTTTTTTGCATAAAAAAATAGGACGTAGTTGGCCTTGACGCCGACTTACCAAACAAATGAAGTATGCCCGCTATGTACTTTTATGGGACCTACCCAAAAAAAAAGTTCAGGGAAATCGGTTCATAAATAAAAATGTTACGGTGGTTACGTTTTTTCAATATGTAACCCCTTTGAATTTAGAATATCTTTTTTGTGTTTTAAAATGCTTTCAAACACAATGATCTTAAATATAGGTAGGTTTTTCTATTAACCGTAATTTGAAAAAAGAAAATAACTTAACTTATGATGACGAAAACTTCATTGTTATCCGGTGGCAAATCACATCTAACGCTCAGATGCAAAAAATATGAAGTATTTTCATAGTTCACTGCAAATATGTAGTGCAGTAAAAAAGTTTTTATATAAAACCTTTCTTCATGGTCATGGTATAAATTATTATAAATTATTAGTTTATTTACTTTATGGTAAACTGGATATAACGTAGGTACCTATATGAAATTTGTATGTAGCACAAGCACCCCCAAGAGGAAGGGTGGTCCAGGCTTGCGGCCTGGGCCACCCTTCAGGTTAGAAAATCATGTAGAATAACATTATTTTTAAGAAAATAGGTACATATTAAAGAAATTTGAGATAATCCCTTGTATATGAAATAATAAATTTAGAGACAGAAAGCTGAAATTTTGTATCTGGAATGATGATGTAATTATATTAAACATTTTTTAATAAACTTTTTTATCAAATTTATCAATGGGGACTCCACTACGGTTCGGGGCCGCGCCCGCCCTTCGAAAAAGGCCACATTCCAAATAAGCACCTAGGTACGTGTACCGTACACTCCAGTACATGTACTGTACTCGTTTAAATGGAACACTGTTGTAGAAATGGTACAGTTGTAGAACATGTGTACGTGCTAACTGGAACGTTGGACACGTGTAATTTAAGTGCACGGTGCTTAATTGGAAAGTGGCCTTTGGCCACTTTCACAAGTGTAACGGCGGCGTTAAAAAATATATTGCTGTCTTAATTGTTTTAACAAATTAATATTGTAGAAAATATTTATGTTTGTAAGCTAAAACTATTTATTTTTTAACTATTAATGTAACTAATGTTAGAAAATGATAATATATAAACAATTTCTGAAACTTCGTGTCTGACATCTCCTCTCTCTCCTAGTTAGGTATTTTGGAGAATATATGAGGAAATGAGCGATTTTCTTTATCATAAAATTACAGAATAGGCCAAATGTTGTTCCAACTCTGAAAAATCGGTATTCATAATTAATTAAATAGGTAAAGTATTCATAATTTTAAATGATAGATAGGCAAGCCACTATACACAATCTTTTAGAATGAAATTTTGAGACAATTAAAACGACCAATAATATAATAGGAACATGAAAGGAAACTTTTGTTACATATTTTATTATTATTATATTATAATATAGGTAATGTATAATGTTGTTTATGTAATGTAATGACATTGATGACATTCTACGATTTACAAGGTTTTTTGCAGGAGCTGCAACAGAAATGCAAAAGATGAATAGAATTTGAGGGTTTTATAGGTAGGTAGGTAATCTAATCTTTTCAAATTTACTCGTAGAAATTTATGTATGCTACTAAAATTAGTTGGCGTACGATATAAATTCTACACTTTGTGTACTACACTTCTACACTAATATGTGTTCGGAGTGCTTCCTTCGTTGAGTAAAAATACTTTATTTACCTATTAGCGATTTTGGAAATGTGTGGTTTTGAATTTGATGAAATAGTAAAAGTATTTACAAATAATTATAACTTAATTAAATCGCTCTTTTTATTTATAGTTGGCCGTAAAGTAAGCAACAATATTTTTTACTCATGACCTACACATCTCAATATATAAATCACTAACTTCAGATATCAACCTACCTACATGAATACCAAATTATTTACGAGAATAGTAGGATAGGTATTGTTGTGTGGTATATGCATACTTATTCAAGCATCACCCTTAGATACCTAATTTAGTATTTTTTTTATTGTAGCTACCTAAATATATCAGACAAAAATATTGATAAAAGGAACAGATAGCCGCCAAACGGCCGCTAGCGACGATACTTTTATGCGTTTGCTAAATGATAATTGCAGATACCTACTTAATATGTTATGTCGAGTTTACCATAACGTAAGTAAAGCAATAATTTATACAGTGAACAAAGGTTTTATAGGTATAAAAACTTTTTTTACTACTAATGAGAAAACCTTATTATTTACATCATTTGTGTGATGAGAAGTAGTTCATTATTTACCTAGGTTAATAATAGCTTTGTTCAAGCATCAGTCAAAAATAGTCCCAGATTGTACGACGCATGGCCAGTTGCGTTTTAACTCCATTAAAAGGCAACTGGGCATGCGTCGTACAATCTGGGACTATTTCGAACAGATGCTTGAACAAAGCTATTAAATTTTAGAAACCCATCAGTTTCAATAATTGTTTTATTCGTTGCCTTGATAACCGAGCCCCAGGCTACTTGATATTTCGATATGTTTGAGTCAAGGACATTAAATGCCCTGGATTGAGTAATAGGGGAAATGGCTGATTTTAAAATAAAAATAAGATCTTTTGGTGTTACTTCGGCTATTAGTAGTAAAAAAATACTATACAGGGTGTCCACCTAGTGCGCGTAAGTCCAATATCTGGGTTAATAAAAGAGATAACTTAATTTTTTTTTCTACAGGGTTGTCTAATATCCCGAGCTGCACAAAATGAAAATATATTTACATATTCAGGGTGTTCAGTTTTTCCTGGACAGGTACCAACTTCGTTTTTCTAAATGGAAATATATATTTTTTATTGCTTTTTCGAACTAAACCCTTGATTTTAGTAGGACTTTCATCAGCCTTCCCTATACCTAACTTAAACTGTTTTTGAAATATTGACGGGTGAATATTGACATTTTTGCAACTTTGACACCCTGTAAAATCTAAACGGTTTGAGATCAAGCAAAACGGTTTGCACATTCCTATCTTAACTTTTCATATGCTATCGTTTGGTACTAATTTCAGAATTATCCAAAAATTTAAAATTTTCTGAAAATTTTGAAAATTTTTTATTCCTGTATAAATTTGAAATTAGTATCAAACGATAGCTTATGAAAAGTTAAGATAGGAATGTGCAAACCGTTTTGCTTGATCTCAAACCGTTTAGATTTTACAGGGTGTCAAAGTTGCAAAAATGTCAATATTCACCCGTCAATATTTCAAAAACAGTTTAAGTTAGGTATAGGGAAGGCTGATGAAAGTCCTACTAAAATCAAGGGTTTAGTTCGAAAAAGCAATAAAAAATATATATTTCCATTTAGAAAAATGAAGTTGGTACCTGTCCAGGAAAAACTGAACACCCTGAATATGTAAATATATTTTCATTTTGTGCAGCTCGGGATATTAGACAACCCTGTAGAAAAAAAAATTAAGTTATCTCTTTTATTAACCCAGATATTGGACTTACGCGCACTAGGTGGACACCCTGTATATACTTCGGTTGAGAAGGCCATTATTTACCTTGAAAATTATATTCTGAGGCGCGTAGCGCCTCAGCAGGATATAAAATTTCTTGGTAAATTTTATGTTTAGGCTTCTTATACAACTACTACTAAAAGGTGTTTTTTTAAGGATGATAGAACTTTAAACTTTAAAAAAATATTAAAGAAAATATTTTGTGATTAAAAAAGTAATTATTTAAAAAACAATCTATTACATTAAACATTTAAAAATTATTTGCGGCATGTGGCCACCGCGGCTGCCCGCAAGATAGCGTATTCTTTTGATCCAATTTTGGGTGACTTTTTCGAGCACTTCTGGTCGTATGTCGTGAATAACTCGAACAATATTGGCTTCTAATGCCCGATTGCACTAGTTAGGCTTAAAATTTAAGCGTAGTTTATTATTTTAAAGCCTTTGCACCACATATTAACCGACGCTTAAGGAGTAAAATAGTAAGCTTAAATTAAGCTGTAGATTAACTACCGCTTAAGGGAATCTTAACCTTACATTTTTTCCTCATTTCGTGATCCTGTTATTTATTTACTGTGAATTATTAACAAGGCACTTATATATAAATGGATTTTTTATTGGATTGGACTTTAAAATGGATTTGTTAAATGTGGTTGAAGCTGATGATGATTTGTTACTTTTTGAATTTGTCGTATTTGGTTTACCTCGACAAATATATCAACGACATGATTATTTTCATATATTTGATGAAGTAAGTTTCCGAAAAAGATTTAGATTATCCAAGCAGTGTGTACTGGAAGTGCTTCGGTTAATAGATCACCAGTTGGAATATCCTTATTATCCTTATTATGGGTAAAAGCACTATTTGCCATGAATATAATATGTGTAAATATAATTTCAATTTTAGTAACAACTGCGTTTCACCGATAAATCAATTGCTTGTATGCCTGAGATTTTACTCAACTGGAGGCCACTTACAAGCAGTTGCTGATTTTGTAAATATGCATATTTCTACTGCATCACGAATTGTATGAAGAGTTTCTGAAGCAATTGCTGGTTTATATACTTAATGATTACATAAAACTACCAGAAAATGAAAATGATATTAAACACACTCAACAACTTTTCTTTAATATGGCTGGATTTCCAAGGGTGATCGGAGCTATTGACTGCAGTCACATAAAAATTCAGTCACCGGGTAAGTAATTGTATGCTTTACGTATATTTAAAAAAGTTTAAATAGGAAAGTAGGCCCATAAATTACATGTGTTTTTAAATTTTTTAGGTGGAATAGATGCCGAATTGTACAGAAACAGAAAATCTTATTTTTCTATAAATACGCAGGTAGTATGTGATTCTACTTCTACTACTACTACTAAAAATTTTGAATGTGGTGGCTAGATGGACAGGTTCGGCTCATGATGCCACAATATTTAGTCACACTTCATTACGAGCAGCATTTGAGAGGAATGACTACAGAAATTGCATACTATTAGGTATGGTTATTCATAAAGTTTTGTGAGGTTTATTTACTTTAAGTAGCTATAATTTTAACAGTTTGCTCAAATAGATATTTTCATAATTTCAATAAATCATTAAATATTTGTGTTATCAATAGATCTTTCAGAGATATACCTACTCTGTGTTTTAGGTGACAGTGGATACCCCTGCAAAAGCTATTTATTCACTCCTCTATTAGATCCTGCGACACCACCACAACACTTATATAATGAATCTCAAATTAGGACCAGAAATGTTATAGAACGATGTTTTGGAGTTCTTAAACGACGATTCCCTGTACTGGCATATGGCAGTCGTGTACAGCTTGATACCACCTTATGTATAATTGTGGCATCATGTGTTCTACATAATATTACTGTCTCTGCAAATGATATTGATCCACCACCCTTACCAGACGAGTTAAATCAGCATGTTTTACAACAACTTATTGAAAATGGAACCATTCCAGATGTAAATCCTGAAATAAATGAACCGGCAGGTGTTGGACGAGTTCTACGAGAACAATTCATAAACCAGTACTTTGCTAACCTCTAATTTATTAATATAAATATCCATAAGTTTATAGAAATATTAACAATATACCATTCAATTATACTTTGTGTCATTTTACTCTACCAAGAGCAACCCAAAATAAAAAGAAATTAAAAAAAGATGTGATTTGCCACTTTAAACCTCAAATTAAATCAGCACATTTTTAAAATTTGTCTGCCAATTCTTTATTTCTACTTAAAATATTAAAAAAAAAATGTAAATAGGAATCAGTAAACAACATACAGAATATCAAATATTAACTATTTATAATGTCACATCCACATACTAACAGTATACCTATTACATAAATAAATCAAAATTCCATCAGAAATTTTTTTTATGTTTTAAACTTAACATATTTAATTGTTTCTTTTTAATTTCAATGTCTAACTGCAAAGATATTTTCTGTAAATCATGTATTTCTTGTTTTGACACATAATTTTTGTGTTCCCATTCCCGCTTCATATCTAACTGGCTCTTTTCCTCTTTAAGGATAGCAAGTTGTAGCTTAGCTAATTCAGCCTTAACTTCAGTTAACTCTTCAAATTTACGAGCCAATGTTATATTTAGAGCAGTTGGTCTTCGCCGAGTGCTCCATCCATTATCCTCATCCAATTTTCGTTTGGAAGGCGTTCGATGATCTAACTTGTCTTTTTTAATCACATTTTTTAAATTTTCAGTTAAGGGCTTTTTCATAGATAGTGGCTTATAATGTTGCTAGTTTGTACTGTCTGCAACCTGTAAATAAAACCTGCTATAAAAATTATAACTTAACAAATTAGAATGTGTACTTACTGTTTCATCATCCACTTAAAGTATAACTTCTTCCACATTCTCTAACTCTTCTCCAATATCTATCTCTTCTACAGTTTCTATTTGAACATTATCAGCTGTTACTGTATTTAGTGCAGTACTCGAATCCCCATCAAATCTATTATGTAATCCATATACACTTTTTTTATTTATTATAGACATCGTAAGGTCAAAGGTAGGATCATTAAACACTTTGGTTTCTACAGGACCGCCACCAGTTGCATACAAATTTACACGTTCATCTGCTGCTTTCTTTCGAACAATCTTCTTTTGGTTTTCATAAAACTTCTTCAAGTTATCTACTGTTCTCTTCTAAATTGAAGGACAACTGGCATTAAATTCGTTAGAAACTTTGATCCACGTTTCGTCTTTATCCCTCCAGGTAACAGAGTCCATTTTTTTACTTTCCAAAATATGGGAATATTTTTTTACAATATTTAATAAAAGAATTTTTTCCTCACTACTAAAATTAGCCGAACGAGACCTTTTTTCAGAAGACATTATTTACACTTCCAACTTCCAAAATGAGTAGTTTAAAAATTACTATAATTCACAGCTCAGCTAATTTAACCTCAATTCTCTTCACAGAACACGCACAGAAAAGATGTCGGAGTCATAGAGAAAGTTAATAATAAGAGAGGGGTTGTTTGCATGTATTAAACTGTCATCGAGTTTCCGTGGTGCGATAGTGCTGTCACTATGTGCAGCATAGAGAACTGATTTAAATGGAGCGCTTTTCAAAACTATACTTTCTGATTTAATTTTTGTTTGTTTAAAGTACAAAACTAGTAAAAGAATCTTTCTCAAGGTAAGTTATTCATAACTTACTTTGAAAGAGATAGTTTTAATTGTTTTGTATTATAATAATATCCAATAATGTGGGAGTGTAATAAAATGAAATTCTTTAAAAAAATATATTTATTAATACAAGGGTTTAAATTTAAAATATACAAACTACACAATTCTGACTACATTTAAATATACATTTTCTTTATACCAGTTCCTGTTGATACTCTGCCCCTAAAAACATAAAATATTTAAACCAAACAAAGAATATAGGTGCATATAGTACATGTACCGAAATACAACTGCTGAAAGCTTTCTATTGTAAAAGAGAAAAGTCTTATTTCGACAAATATATTACATTTTTTCCTGCTAGAGTAAAAAAACTAATTACAAATATGTATAAATATAAATAAAAATAATTAAAAATGTCAAAACGTCAAATTATTTTAAATTATAAAATAATAAGAATTTATTGTTATTTTCTAATTAGAATGTCATTTCATAGTTTTACTCATGATTCAAAAAAACAGTTTTACCTATAATAGTATATTACATACTCAGGCAGAAAATGTTTCATTACTGTCGAGCGCTGTTTAGATAACCGAGGTGCGTACCACCAAGGTAAGCTATAGCGCGAGACAGGAATGAAACCTTCCACCGAGGTATGTATACGATTTTATTCACAACCATCTCTAAAAAAACGAGAAAACGGGAATATCTCCATTTATTCATTCATATTTTTTCATACTACTTTTCAATTTAGAAGACAGTGAAAATCCGTTTCTATGACGCTGACATTTTAATAAAGGGGGCATAAATTGTTGACTGTCACACTGACAGCAGTTGATTATTTTTTTAGTATTTGCTAAAAAACTAAAATCCACAATTATTATTGTTATTGTAAACTGATTCTGTATAAATAAATATAAAATATAAGGGTTTTTCTGATGACTGATGCCTTGTCAAAATTAACGTCACTCAAAATACAAACATCACGTATCTTTCAGATGTTTTACTTTCCACCCTTGGGTGGAAAGTGATCACTTCCCGACCTGGACAGTAGCAACAGTTAGTAATGACTAATTTTCAAACTTCTAAAAAGTCAGTAATAACCTTATTACATATATGGTTGTGAATAAAATATTTTACATACCTTATATACAGGTCTATTTGTTTTTATTAATTGTAGGTAGGTACTCTCCAAGATCCCTAAACAAGTAGGTTACCTCAGTTCTATGTTTGTAGGAGAGGGTGTTGCGGTGTACACCGGGATGAGCGACGTCATCTGGCGACCTTGCCTCTCACTCTTTTTATGTACATCATTGTCTCTCTCATAATATCCTAATGTGTTTACATTTGACAAGAACTGAATAATCTGTCAATCCTGATCCTGTTTTGTGAACCAAGTGTAGAATTACAATAGATTAATAAATAAGCACTTAGGTAAGTAAACCAGCAATAATTTCTGTCAAATTACGTTGTCCTTCACTTAAAAAGTATTCCGCCCCAAATGCTTGGGCTATCTCATTATTTAAAGTGACAGAGGCTGTAATGTTTTATGTAGGATGAAAATATAAAATAATTTGATCTTTCAGCAAGATGCCAGGGTGTGGATGTGTTGTTGCTACATGCCATAATAGTCTGGAAATTACCAAAGCTCTGAACAAAGATGTGTTATATCTCAGGTTTCCGAAAAATCCAGTTGTGAATGCAATGTGGATACAAAAATGTAGTCGAGCCGATAAATGGAATTCTCGATTTAGCTGAGTCTGCTCTGATCATTTTACAGTTGATGACTATAAACGGAGATTTAAAAGCCGAATTGTTAAAAGTGTCTGCAAAGAAGCTTTTAAAAGAGTCAGGTTAGTACGATTATTTGTTTTATGAAAATCAGAAAATTATTGTTACCATTTTTTAGTGGTGCCTTCATTGATGTTACCAAAAACAAAACTTTGTGCAGTATCTAATAGTAAGAATATTGATAGACAAAAGAGATTAGAAAAAAGTAAAAACAAGGCTATTGTTGAGAAGTTATTAAATGTTGAAGAAATAATGAACACATCGGTATTTGAATTAAAGTTCCAGGAAGTTTCTACCCAAATTGAAAATTGTGAGCTTCAGACAAAATATAATTTATTAAAGAATTATGAAGAAACAATGGTGGCTTATGATAGTTTAAAACAAGTAACTAACGAAGAAATTACAAAGCTCAAAACTGAAATTAAATCATTACATAAAAGTATTAAAAAAACTGAAACTGAAAGTAAAGCCATTAATCAATTGAATCAATGTATAGGAAAAGTATTAAGCAAGAGCCAGTTGGATTTACTAGTCAGGAGAAAAAAAATTGTAAGATGGCCACAGAAGATATATCGAAAGCATTCACCATTCGGTATTTCAGTTTGAAGTATTGTTTATGCTTAACAAAATTGTTAACTTTAAAGCTGATATACATTTATTTGCTAATATCTCCTGATAAGGTACATCTGATCAAATATAATTTGAGTTACATAATAAAAATAAAATATCTGCAGTTAAACCTAAAACTTAATTAAAAGTGAATAAGAAAATGTATTATTCTTAATAGATTATTGGAGTTTTTCGTTTCTATTATTTTCAAACCATTTAGAATCCGTACAAGACAAAATAACTATATATACATTTTCATATCATTTCTTAAAGTTCTGAAATTGTATGATATAAGTATTTTGCACTAGTAGCTAATTTATACCTACTAGTATTGATTTCTGAATTTGATAGATCATACATATATCTACATCGTTAATATACACATATACCTACCATATCTAGGAGGTCCGCATAAAAGTTTGTAGTTGTGTTATGTATTTTTTATTGATTTTACGGTTTAATGTTTACCTGAAAAACGTTTTATTATGTATACGTTATGTATACATGTATACAATACATTTATTTTAAACTGTTATAGTAAAATTATACTCTTAACCATCATGAAATGCAATATTTACCAGTAATCATATCAAAATTTCGCGGATTTCTGGACGCCAGATGACGTAGCCTCAAACTAACCAATAGAATTTTTTCTCGAAACTGAGGTAACCTACTTGTTTAGGGATCTTGGGTACTCTCTACCTTGGATCAGTTCATGGAAAGTTATTTCAAAAAACATTATTATCTCCAAGCCAGACGTTATATATTTTTTATTTTTTCAATGCTCTGGGTCGGCTATTACAGAGGGGTTAATTCCTGCTACAAATTGAACATTTTTCAAAAAACTTTGTGCTTTTTAGATGGCAATGGGAGGCTTCTCTTCGATAAGTTGTAACACTTGGGCCACGTTTGTAAAGGGCTAATGCATATACTTTATTATCAGTTTTGTTGGTCCAAGAATACCTTTATTAAACTGAAAAATAATAATAATTTATTGTTATTATGTGTTCTAATAATTAGATTCAGATTCTCATTTTATAGTTTTATATAAAATATTTACATACCCATTATACAGGTCTGTTTCTTTTTTAGTATATCTAATCTGTGGTTATCTCTGCCTTGGACCGGCTCATAGAAAGTTATTCTCAAAAAAAAAACAATGAGGTCTGATGGGGGCCGGTTTATAACACAACACAACAGACAGTTTGCTTTGAACTTGAAACTTGAACGCAAAGAAATCAAAGAATATGGCTTGACCAACGTACAATGTACGATGCCTTGACTTGACTTGCATCAACATGAAATTTAAAATGAGTGTTTTAAGGCAAGGGGTAAGAGCGGACAGGAAGGATTTTAGTTCCTACAACAGTGGCGCCGCCATGAGCTACATAGTTGCGCAGAAAACGATTCCCATTATTTCCTATGCTTTTAACGATCTCTTTTTTTTAACTTATCTCTGGTCGGAGTCTTGTGACTGCGAAATTTGCAAGAGAAATGTCAAAATATTTAGTAATATTGATTATACCAACTTAAAATTGACTGGTTGATCAGGCTTAGTTAAGCGTTAAGCGTAATGTCTATTGAACTGATGCAATAGAAATTGCATCTAAGCTTGGTTTTAATTTTAAGCGAGCTTAGTAAAACTGAACCGTTAAGCGGCACTGGTGCAATCGGGCATAAGGCTTCAATTGTTGCTGGTTTAACAGCATAATGACTGGACATAGCCCCACGGGAAATAATCTGCGGGCGTCATATCACAGGATCTGGGTGGATAGTTAACAGATCCATTTCTGGAAATTAATTTGTCACCAAACCTTGTTTGCAACCACACTTTCACGTACAGCGGTAATATTCTTTTCATTATGCACATTCTTTCGACGCATTGGTGTTTTCAAATCATGTAGAGAGTATGTGGTACGAAGTCTATCCACAGTACGATGAATAAATAGCTCAGATGAACGATCATGTGGGCCATAAAAGTCTTCTATGCGTTTGGCGAACCGACGAATGATTTTCAAAGTAAATTTGAGGAATTTGGTAGCGTTGTTCAAGAGTGAATCTATTCATGATGATTTGCCAAAGTATACTGAAAATAAATTTTATAAACAGTGTCAGACTAACAGTTCAGTCTGATAGTAGTTGTCATGTAAAGTTCTATCAAACCTAAAAAAACACCCTATACTAACAGAGATACATAAGTGGGCGGTAGATATAAAAAGGTTGACTCTCCCTGCGATAAGTGGTTCTGTTGGAAAATCACTATAAAAATTATTTAAATGTGAAGAATGTATAAACTGTTTGTTTTAAATAACAAGGGCACATCTTAATAAAATAATATTTGTAATAGTTGGCGGTGGTCTTACCCGTCATATTATGAAGTTCTACAAATATGTAAGGAAACAAAAATATTTAAGATATTAAAAGTAAAGAAAAGATGCAAATAGATTTAAATACACAAATTTAAATTATGTAAATTGTGTTCATTGTAGTCTCTTTTTGGGATTACTCAACCTGTAAAATAATAAAAAAGGGAAAACCAGAAGTATTCAAAATTAAAACTGAAACTTCATGTCTGACATCCCCTGTCTCTACTAGTTAGGTACTTTTGAAAATATATGAGTATTGAAATGAGCGATTTTCTTTATAATAAAATTACAACATGGGCGAAATGTTGCTCCAATTATGAAAAATCGGTAGCTGCCTCCCTAAATATGCATAATTTTAAATTGATAAATAGGCAAGCCAGTATACATACGAACGTCAAAGGAAACTTTTGCTACATATTTTATTATTATATTATAATATAGGTAATGTATAATGTTGTTGACGTAATTTAATGACATTGAAGACGTTCTATGATTTACGAGGTTTTTTGCAGGAGTTACAACAGAAATGCAAAAGATGAATAGAATTTGAGGGTTGCATAATTCTAATCTTTTCAAATTTACTGATAGAAATTTATACTATTGCAACTAAAATTAGTTGGTGTACGATATAATAATAATAATAATAATAATAATAATAATAATAATAATAATAATAATAATAATAATAATAATATCTCTACCCCTCATTCTAATCACAAGGGTTACCCCGAAAGTCTGAGACTTGTGTGGGAGAGGGGGCGGCATATTATTATTTCGCGGGCCGCATTTGCGCCTCAGGAACGACTTACGTTGGTAGGCCCTAACCACCATTCAGTGCTAGAATGAGGGAAACCTGGAAAACCTCATTAGTTAGGGGGACAAGTCAAACATCAACTGATTTTAATCTCTCACATTAACACCAAGATGACATTCTTCCTATCTTAGGCCATCCGCCAGGATAGTTGCCAAGCCATCCCTGCGAATAAGCCTTGATCTACGAGTAAACAATTTAATGAAAAATTGTTTGGTGGAATGGGAATTAGAACCCACGACCTCTGGGTTGAGCGATCGAGACGCTAAGCCCTGAGCCACCGGCCCGATTATGTATATATATTCTACACTTTGTGTACTCACTTCTACAGTGTAGAATAGATTAGTGTAGAATTTACACTAATGTATTTGAAGTGCTTCCTTCGGTTGAGTAAATATACTTTATTCACCTATTATATACTATATTCATCTATTGTATGTTAGATATAATATTCATCACATTGATAAGAATTCTTATTTTCATGATTATCCTACTCGTAATTGTAATCTGTTAAGTGTTCCCTTACACAAAAGAAAAAAATTTGAAATGTCTGCAATATACCAGGGGATAAAATTATTTAATTAATTGCCACAAAAATACAAAGTGATGAATAGTTATATTTTTAAATTGTCTGTTAAAGAGTTGTTACTTGCCAGATGTTACTACAGCATCCAGGAATTTATTAACGGCGATAATATCTGATGTTTATATATTTTTATAATAATTGTATTGTTATTGTTTGTCTAAACTGTTTTGACTTGTCCTATACATTGTATATTTTGTCTTAAATGATTAATAAATATTATTATTATTATTATTATTATTATTAGCGATTTTGGAAATGTGTGCTTTTGAATTTGATGAAATAGTAAAAGTTTTTATAGATAATTATAACTTAATTATACCGCTTTTATTATTTATAGTTAGCCGTAAAGTTAGCAACAATATTTTTGTATTTTGTACCCATGACCTACACATCTCAATATATAAATCAGTAACTTCAGATATCAATCTAGGTACATGAATACCAAATTATTAATGAGAATGGTAGGATAGGTCTTGTGTGGTATGGGCCTACTTATCACCGTCACCTTATCACAAGAGTCACCCTTAGATACCTAATTTAGTATTTTTTTATTGTAGCTACCTAAATATATCAGAAAAATATTTATAAAAGGAATAGGTAGCCGACCGACGGCCGCTAGCGGTGATACTTTTATGTGTCTGCTAAATGAAGATTGCAGATAGATACGTAATATGCCATGTCGAGTTTACCATAACGTAAATAAAGCAATAATTTATTTAATGAACAAAGGTTTTTTTAGGTATAAAAATCTCTTACATTATTATTTAAAATGATTTGAGGACGAGTTGACTAACGTCCGCTCCGGTATTCTCTGAAGCAACGTAGTACACAGCGCGTGCGACGGAGTTCGGCAATGTTCGGCGTGAAACATATAAAGTTGGATCAGGCGTCAATTGGTGGTCGTGGCGGGTGGATCTCGTGACAATTGGATGTCGTGACAATTGGATGGCATGTCAAACTGCGGTAAATGCAAATATGGCTGTTCGGCAACGTTCGGAGTGTAATATATAAAGTTGGATCAGGCGTCAATTGGAGGTCGTGACAATTGGATATCGTGACAATTGGATGGCACGTCATGCTCCCGTCCTATTTCTCCTTTGTTAGCTGAAAAATTTTTATGAATAATTTTGAAAACTCACTGTTCAATAGTGACAATAATTTAAAATTACATGTTCATTTTTGGGCTCGCTATGTAGATGACATTTTCTGTATTTGGACTGGCACTGAAAGAAATTTGAGTAGCTTTCTCAATTTCTTAAATTTGCTTAACGATATTCAGCTTACACTGGAAAACAATCACTTAAACTATTTGGATATAACAATAAGAAAGGTAGAAAATAAATCAAAATTCTCGATTTATAGAATACCAACAATTTCCGACGCAATTTTACCAGCAAGTTCGCTACAGTCCTGGCAAATAAAACAGTCGGTTTTCCATAGTTTAATACATAGACTTTTAATGTTTCCGCTAGAAAAAACAGATTTTAGAATAGAATTAAATATAATCAAACAATTGCAAGAAACAACAGATGTAAATAAATACTAATAGATAACATGATAAAAAACAAAAGGAGGAAGTTAATTCGTCGAGAGTTTTATAATATTCGACAAGAAGAAGCCACCTTATAGTTCTATTAATTACGTCCCAGGTTATAGTGAAAAAATAGTTCGCAGATTAGAACGAAACGGGTGTAAAACGATTAGCATGTACAAATGTAATATTGGGAGGATTTTGATAAACAACAAAGAAAGGGTTAATAAATTGAAACAATCAGTAAAAGTGAGTAAAAGTACATGAGTAAAAGAACATAAAAAATCCTTACTAAATAACATAAAAAATTCAGGATTATCCACGCATTCTATAGAAAACAATCATTTTATAGATCTAAAAAATGTAAAGGTTCTGCATCGGGAAAAGAAAGGAAAGCACTTAGATCTCTTAGAGCAATTACTTAGAAATTAAAAAATCTTTAATTAGAAATCCTTATACTACAAATGATTAGATAGATTTAACACTTTCGCCCTTCTTAGAAAAGGTAGGTACTAAAAACTCGTGCTTTACCAGATGGGAAGGATCAATCGGGGTGCGTACTCGTAAATAACAAATGGGTTTGGAAATATTTAGTAATAGACATTTATCCTATTGAGAAAGGCCTAATAAGCCGAAATACTAGTGTATAGACTGTTTTCTATACATTTCTTGAAACATCTAAATAAGAACTGTGTTTTTTCAAAACAATTATCTGCTTTCAGTATCAACTTTATATTTAACAACTACCTTATGTGAACTCTATTCCTTAATATAAGTTATTCCTTATTTGTTTCAATAACGTTAACAAATTTATTGTTATATCCTTTACACTTTGTGTTTTTCAGCAAGAAAAATCATACACTAATCAAAATAAAGATGATTTACAAGAAACAAAAACATTTTCTAGGTTTTTGTTTTAATATCTAAATTAAGTCCCACAAAAAAATTTAAAATTATGCAGTTGCGTATGCACAAAATAATGAGAACAAAAAAAGTACACCCAGTATACCATGTGCTACTAAAATATACTTGTTTTAAATGCTAAGGACCAATTTAAAAATTGTTAATCATCAGTCAAAATTTCAAACTAAAATATTAATTTGTGTTTGTATTTGTAATATATATTAACGAAAGTAATAAATAAATTGAAATTTAATGACCCCTAACTTTGTAGGGTAAGCTCAAATCATTTTACATTAAAGACCCCTACACTTACATGAAAGAAATACATTAAATCTTGATAAGGAACATGTACAGACTGTCCAAAACTCGAGTCTCTACATAGGGATCTCAGTTATTATAAAAGATAGGAAAACGCCTATCCTCAAAGTTTTTTATATAGGTTCTGAATAAGGCTGTATACAGGGTTATTCAGAACTCATCTGAAAAACTTTGAGGATATGTGCATCCTTAAATAAGAAATCGATATCACCAAAAAAATTGTAATAAAAGTAATTAGGATTTCCCGTAAACAATGTTTAAAGTTATACCATTATAAAGGACTACGTAGCTGGGCAACTGTACTTCAACGAGATCGGATATACCACATTCCGACAAAAAACAGTAAACAAGTTTTTTGTACCTGGAACGCCTATCTATCTTTAAGTTTATTTTAAAGTAAAAACGCTGCAAATCTTTTTTGCGCCGGGCGCGCCGGTTTCTTTCATGCTAGCTAGTTTGCATTGTCAGTCCCAAGGTCACTCCATTACAGTGGACCAGTAGCCAGCGGCGTGCAATGAAAAATTTTTAATAAGTTTTCAGACACCGCCAAAAAAATTTCTTTTTGCACTACCACATTTCTACATGTATGTTGAACATCCCCAAATTTTATTTTGGATAGGTTCTGAATAACACTGTACAGGGTGGCCCATTTGGACTTAGGACACCTCTGTAAAATGGATTTTTAAGTCCGATTTTGATGATTTTTTTTTAGGTTGTTACTCATGGAAAATTGCATTTTGTGGCAAATAGACAGATTTCTGTTACACAAATCAAGGCCTACTTTGCAATTTTTTTGGGGGCGAAATTTCGAGAAATCGTATTAGCGATTTTTTTAGACGAAAACTAAGTACGCCACTGTATTCTGCGCCCCCTCAAATAGCTCTGTACCAAATTTCATCCTAAAGTACAGAATATTAATAACAATTCTCACTAAATTAATTTATGCCCCAAAATACGTTGTGAAGATCAAGTAACCCATGAAATAAAGAAATCTGTCTATTTGCCACAAAATGCAATTTTCCATGAGTAACAACCTAAAAAAAAATCATCAAAATCGGACTTAAAATATACATTTTACAGAGGTGTCCTAAGTCCAAATGGGCCACCCTGTATATATGTATATATATGTATATATATAAAAGATATTTAGGAGCTAAAAGAAACTTAATACATAAAGCTAGGGTAAGTATTAAGTCTATTTATTACGCAATCTGTATGTATATTTTGTTTAATTTAGATACCTTAAATTTCTAAGCCCAAGAGATGGTGTTTGGTCTGTAGTTTTAAACCTTTTGAAATATGTATAAACAGGAGGAGAAACAATGGAGGCCCGTTAATACGTGTGAGTTAAGTCCAAAAAATAAAGCGACAATGTAGTTTTTAGATATAAATATGTTTAAATTTTTAAGTAACCACAACCCTTAAAGTTTCTGAATAAACAATAGTAGTGTATAAATGACAATTTAATAACAGAGGAGAGAGCAGTGAGCAAGAGCAGGCCATATATAAGAAATTAAATTTAAAAAAAATGCCCCATCTGGTCGGAAAAAAATTATAAAAAAAATGATAACTTTTCAGACCCCTGTATAAGATTTAATTTTTATAAAAAAGTACACCTCTAGTGAAACGAATGAGCAGCTATGAATCCACATAAGTTAATATAAAATTTGTAGCACCCTGTACTAAATGAAATTTAAATATCATAACTCAGTATGCCGGGACAGCTGTACATTCTAAAAATAGTGCAAGACTGATGTCTTTGCATCTGTACAGCATTTGGAAAATAACATATGATGGTACCTCTATGTTTTGCAAATGCAGCTGTGTTTTTTGCAAAAATTTACATGTGCATGAGAACATTTGTTTATAGCAGACGTTTCAAGCCGTGTGCGTGTAAAAACATTTTGATTGGTTGAAGAATAGAGTGTTTTAGACAGCGAATAGAGGGAGAAGCTAGGATATGTAAAGAGGGGATGTTTAAATATTCTAGCGCAATTTCAAATGTTCAGTATTACCATTAGTGCTTTAAAACATTAAATATGAAAGTGAAGTTTGCATTTCCCAGTGGATCGACACCATCAATAAAAATCATGCAACATTTAAAGCGTCTGATAAAGCCAAACAGTTTATTTTAAGAAGCAAAGAAATATTGCGCGAAAAAAAGAGGTGAAGGACTGACCTTCTGAGAAAACTGGAAAAATATAGAAGAAAAGTCAATACGCTAGAAATAAAAATGGAAAAGCTGAATAAAACAGTAATTTTAGCGGAAAAGTTTTCTTCGATTGACTATAATTAATTTTGCTTTCTTATGTTTGTAAAAGTGCTTTAAAACACCAAAATTTTGCTGTCACATCTATGTGTCCTCAAGGATATCAGTGCCCGGCTATTATTGGTTACAAAAAATAATCTTGCAAAAGCTTAGCGAGTGCAAATAAATGGGACTAGTGCTCAGTGTTGTCTAAATCAAAAAACTCTTTCAAAAGGTAAACCATGTACGTCTTACGATATCACTACTTCAAAGTGCATCTTTTAATTAACATAGGACTGGAGGTCTCTCTGCAAAAGTTTGGTTGCAAAAAATAATCTTGCAAAAGCTTAGCGAGTGCAAATAAATGGAACTAGTGCTCAGTGTTGTCTAAATCAAAAACTCTTTCAAAACGTAAACCATGTACGTCTTACGATATCACTACTTCAAAGTGCATCATTTAATTAACATTGGACTGGAGGTCTCTATGCAAGTGTTTTTTTCAAAACTTTTCATCAAGTATTTGTTGTGAGAAGCAGAAAAAACATTATAACTGTTCAATAGTTAATAGAATTGAGACTGTTGAATTTACTTTCATATTTAATGTTTTAAAGCACTATTTGTATAAACTGCTTGTTTTTTGTAATAATATTAAATAAAAAATAATTAAAAAATTTGCTCCCTAAATAAATTGTTTTATTTAAATAATTATTTGCAATATAAGAAAATTATTATAACATCGTCTTTTTTGATAAAAATTAGCTTGGGATTGTAAATTAATGTTCACCCCTGTATAATATATCTAAAATTATTTCAAAATAATAATTGAGAGAAGTTTGCTTTTTCAGCAGTAAAAATTAAACCGGCTGTTTTTGTAATAATATTAAATAAAAAATAATTAAAAAATTTGCTCCCTAAATAAATTGTTTTATTTACATAATTATTTGCAATATAAGAAAATTATCATAACGTTGCCTTTTTTTATGAATATTGGTTTAAGATTGTAAATTAATGCCCACCCCTGTATAATAATATATCTAAAATTATTTCAAAATAATAATTGACAGAATTTTGCTTTTTCATCAGTGAAAGTTTTTACAGATAACATGCATTTTATTTAAAATATTTTTGATCGTTATTCGGCTCACCTTTTAAAAAGATATATCCTAATAACAAAACACCAAAGCACATTACACAATAGCACATTACACAATTTAAATTATTAAAAAATTAGTGCACTTTGTAACTATGCAGACAAACAATAAACGATCAACATAATTTGCGTAAATCATTATTCTTTATCGACACTGCTTAGTGTTAACACAGAAAACCTGCTTCATTACTTCAAGGTAAAACTCAAATAAGAACCAGTTTTAAAATCCACATTAGCTCGAATAAGATTACTGTATTCAAGGCTGTGCCATCTTTGTTATACTTTAAAACACGTTTGGAGATACCTTCATGATTTCTAGCAAATACACCATATGGCCGAAAGCTCAATTAATGCATTGGAGACAGGGCCGTACTTATGATATTTTATAAATTTTACAAATGTAATAAATTAGAAAAATGTTTCAATTTTATTCCTATTTCACAATTATAAACAAGAACCCTTTTTCTGTATTTCCAAACATACAGGGTAACCAAAAAAATACTTTCAAGCAAAATACAATTTTATTATGGAAAACACTATTACATACATATTTTTATTACATTACATTATTTTTCTAGTGAAAAACATGAGCAAAAAAATGTACAAATAAACAATCGCACACGAAATTATTATTGCAGAATATTTTAAATACAATATAGTAACAAAATCAATTTATTGTGTTACACTGCAAACAAAATCGACTTAGACAGTGTGCATATAAGTTGACTCCACATCCGGAGCAGGTGATACATTGTTGAATTGCTTCTTCGGCAAAACCAGTAAAATGTCTGGATACTTGCATGGTAGGTATATTTGCATCAAAGACACAAACTATTTCAAAATAGCAACTTAGGCAAAATTTACCCTTTGCACTGTTTAGTTCAAAGTAATGCAATATGATGCAAAGACGATCGTGAACCCAATTTTTTACTAAAGCCAAACTGTTCACTTTACACTTTTTTTCATTTCGTATTTCTGAAATGTTAAACTCGTAATCCGATTCAACACTTTGACTCTCAGAATCTGTTGGTATATCCATTTCAAACTGTTTAAAATTTGGCTTATCTACATGACTATATACACAGTATCCTATGAGCGTGGCCATCCTCTAATTAAAATGAATGGTGGACATATGTTGCTAGGTCACTAACTAAAAACAGAAATGTCCATCTGGCACCCGCATCCAGGCGATTAATTATGAACACCTGGTATGTTGAGTTCGATCTAAAAATAGAAATGTCCATCTGGCGCCCGCATCCGTGCGATTAATTATGCACACCTGGCGCCCGCATCCGGTCGATGAATCATGCACACCTGATGCATTGACCTCGATCTAAAAATAGAAATGTCCATCTGTCGCCCGCATCCGGTCGATGAGTCATGCACATCTGGCACCCGCATCCGGTCAATGAATCATACACACCTGGTGTGTCGAGCTCGATCTAAAAATAGAAATGTCCATCTGGTGCCCGCATCCGGTCGATGAGTCATGCACATCTGGCAAACAGATGGCAACATCCTGGTCACTGAACTCTATCTAAAAATAGAATAACCGTCATTTATAAGAAATGTACATCTAGCACCGTATCCGGTGTGAACATGTGTTGATTATCAGCATAAATAAAAATACCAAGAATGTTTAATTTTTTATTAAAAAGTCTATGACATTATAAAATTTTCATGAATAAAGTATACATTTGACAATGCACAAGAACAATTGTTTTTACTATGAAACATGCACTTTGGCTCTGTAGTAGGTAATGCAGGATGCTCTCCCAATTCCATAACTGGCTTGGATATGTATTGTTTAAGATATTGGCACTTTTCCCGGCCTTTTACGTAAATTATTTCATATTTGCTCGTTAAATTTGTTAAAATTTTTGCCATCATATGTACAGGTGTACATCCTTCACTCCATTGAATACAGTGTTGATTATGCATTAGCCATATATTTTGACGATGTGCTTCTGGTGGTAGTAGTTCCATAACAAATGGCGGCTTAAACACAAAATGAGAAATCTTCGATCTGTCGAAAGAAGCAAGCTCTTTAGGAAGAAATTTGTTGTTTTCAAGATAAAAACCTTGCACCATTCCCATTTTCATAGATGGAGGTAAGCAAAATCTCTTATCATTATTTGCTTCTGGCAATAAAGTTTTATTAAGTATTTTAATTCCTTAAGTTTTCTCTGATGCTTTATGATTCGTCGTTGAAGTGTATTGACCATACTGCGTCGTGGGTTATAAGTTTTTTATTTATTATTATTTATGGGGCTTGCGCACTTTACAGTTGATGAACAATTTTAGTTAAAGGATTAAAGCTAAACATTTGGTCATGCAAAATTAAACAATATGCTGTAGTGTCCTTGAGCACGTTTTCGCTTGTCTCAAATTCAATCTGCATAACAACAGACCTACTTTGAACTGACTCCTTCTGCCGAGAACAATCAATGTGCACGATCGGACAAATAGTTAAAAATTCTTCAGGGGTGTAAACAGGTTCTTTAGTTGTTTCATAGTAAGATCCTCGAAAATTTGAAAACATTTCATACAAAGAAGCAAATTTCTTAGTCTTAAGATTTAAATAAAGATCTTGATATGGATATCTTTCACTATTTAAAAATACTCGAATGTTGGTCAAGTTAATCGTGTCAAACCAACTCATATCACTCGTAATTTTTTGTTTCTTATCATGCTGAAATGCAACTATTACATGTCTGGGTGTTTCAAGCTTATTACTTGTTTTTGCAGACCATGAATGTTGAGTCGTTTCACTTAAAGATGGATATTCAATCAGTTCCCAAGACTGAAAACCAAGCATAATATCAGTGTTTTTTTCTATAATTTTTGTCAGCGCTAGCTGTTGTGGAATGTCCACCGAAACGTGTGGAACTCTCCAAACAATTTTATTAATTGTAATTTTGGGTTTTGGTGTTTTTCGGTATCATCTGCACTGGTGATAGCTTCTAAGTCATTATTAGAACGTATCAAAACTAATTCCTGCTTCATGTTAATAATAACTTTTTTATACTCTTCAAAAAACCCCATTAACATGCTGAGTGGAATACAAACGTTAAAATTTCCATCATCTGTAATTTTTTCTCCTATTTTGTGTACTCTTGGCGACCATCCCGCATTATTAAGTCTAACACTTTCATTATCACTGTAAGACAGGTATGCCTTAAGAGTCGATGTTAATCCTACATTTCTATTGGTGTCTACCGTGACTCCATTTAATTCATAGCGAATTTCTCTAAACAAGAAAGCAACACCATTATTAATAAATTTCAATTTTGAAGCTTTAGTTCCATCGTCTTTGGTTAATTTTCCCTCAATATACAAATGACTTTCACAAGGCAGTGTAAACAGGTCAACCTCTTGGATAGGAATTCTTATTTCGTCGTTATATTCGAATGATCCGGAAACTGATGGTTGATAACTATCTATGGAATTCGTAGTTTGTAATCGAATTGTCAACATAGGGTTTCGATGTCACATTTAAGATATCCATTACACCAACAATTTAAACCCGAGATTAGTGAAAAACGCGCGATTCTTAGATGTTAACGCCTTGAATGTATTTCGCATACTAATTTTGGATCTTGGATTCTTCTTTTTATAAGATTTTGTGTTTGAAACTTCTTTACTATATCTGGTCACCATTTGAAACGTTTTTTAAGTGAAGTCTTATTGTTATAGTTTCACCTCTGAAATTTATTAGTCTTCCGTCTTGATCGAGTATTTTTATGGTAATATTTGTTATAGTTTGAACACTAATTGGAAAATATAATATAGGGAGCGGTGATTCAACTATCTTATATCCTCTCTCAACGCTTGGGAAGAACTGATGACTAATGTGTACAGGCTTGCCATTTAAATAGCTATTTGTACAAATATTGCAGTCTATACAAATAGAATTTACTCTTAAAATTTTAACTACTGTTAGGACCAGCCGATTTGGAGACCATAAATCTGCCAGATCGGCAATAACAGGAGTTGAATGGGAGTAGGGTGCTGTGAGCACGCGCGGGTCCACAGAAGGATTATTAGCCGTTTAGTTGCTAAGTGAGACAGATCATTTTTATATTAATAATTAATACTGTGTTAATTACTTTGTAATTATACCCAAATAAAATTGTTCTAACATCTCAGAAGCGGGATCAAGGCCATTCCCACCTGTGTTGTTTGTGTCAATTGTGTCAGGTGTTTTATCAACCTGTTCTGTTGTGTCTTGTTGTGCATTAAAGGACGCTTATCACTGCTTTGGTGAGTAAGACTTCTGAAACTATTACACTGTGTATTGCGTTGTCTATCTGCTCTAATTTGGTTATAATTTTACCTTTGTACAGTTACTTTCTTTTGTTGCTAATTATTGTGCAATACTTAATAAAATGAACCGAGCTAGTCGAAGTCGCGTGCGAAAGCAGGATGCCGCTAAACGTCGTCAAAGCCACCGCCGTAGTCAAAACAATCAGAGTCCAGATCGTCGTCGCGCTAATAAACAAAGAAAGCTTTTAGAATATCGAATTGCAGCCTTGGAGAGTTGCGTAGCAAAATCACATAGTACCGCAAACTCCGTCGGTAATTCGATACCGCGGCGATCACGTAGTCCTCGTGCTGGGGAAAGTACCCGACGATATGCTGGACGCACCGAATTAATACCAGAATTTGATGGCTCGTCAAATTCTTTGACGGTGAAACAATGGTTGGCAAAAATAGATGCAGTGGGCGAATTGTATGATTGGGACGAAAAAGCTAAAATATTTGCAATGATCGGTCGCTTGGGAGGCAATGCTAAGTTGTGGTATGATTGCCAGACAGATATGATTTCTTCAGATTGGGACTCGTGAAAATCGAGCTTAATACGCGCTTTTCCTGTATCCAAGGGTATCACAACTAACTTGCGAGAATTTGTAAACAACGAGCGTAAACCAAACGAGGATATTATTACATTCTACTACGGTAAGCTAAAACAAGGCAAACATTGTGACTTACCAGATCACGTCATAGCTGATGTAATTATAACAAATGATAATATTCTTCGAACAGGTGCTAACGCTGCAGGTTGTAAAAGTACCGAACACCTTCTTCAATTTTTGATGGAATCCAATTATACAGGTCCATCAAAAGATACAAAACAAATATCTGACCGTCGACCTATTAATCCTAAATTAGGTCAGAATTGTTTTATATGTGGCAAAAGCAATCACAAAGCTGCTCAATGTTTTAACCGAAGATCTGATAAAAAGTTTCAAGAAACTAATAATTATTGTTCGTTTTGTAAATTCAAAGGTCACACTAAAGATACTTGCTACAAATTAAAATCTAAAGTGGATCGGACTACAAAAATTAATATTATTGACACTGGGGATGTTAAATATCATGTCATGGCTAAAATAAATGAAGTAGATGTTCCGGCTTATATTGACTTTGGGAGTGCTTGCAACGTTATGAAACTGAGTACCGCGGAATCATTGCGGCTACCTATTGATAAAAGCAAACAAACTTTAATGCGGGGTTATGGTGGCGCTGTTGTGTCATCATTAGTTGAAACAAAAGTTAAATTAAAAATCGACAATGTAGAAAGAGAGGTTCCTATATTAATCGTGAATGATTCGAAGCAAGATATGGACTTGTTAGTCGGGCGAACTTTTACTGAGGCACCTAACTTGGTCATTGTTAAAACCCATGAAAAGCTCCAATTTCAAGACGACACTGAGAATACTTTGTGATTACTACCTCAATTCTTTGAGGTTTCATATTGATTATTTTCTAGATAAATTGGTGGATTAAAATCAGCACTTAGAATAGATTTGTTTCCAGAAAGAGCAATTGTTATTGTCATTGTTAACTCTTTTACACTTTTAGTTAAACTGGACAAATCTATGCTCGGTAGAAGTAGTTATATAAAAATTTTAAACACAGGTGACCACAGTTGTAAGAATTATCACTTTGTTTAGTTTCGTAATTGTATTTTATAATAATGTTGCTACCATCGCTTTCAAAGTATCTTAACAACTCTGTTGGAGGTCTTAAATTGCCATAACTATCAAAATAGGTTATTTCATTGTTTTCTTTAACGTAACTCGTCCAGTGGCTTCCAGTATTTTGTTCATCATCTAGATTTATAATAGCACATTCAGTTTTATGTATTTTTAATGGTAAGGCGTTACGCATAAACACTCCTCTACAAAAAGGTATTTTTAACAATTTAACATATCGAATAATTTCTTTGTTAGTTAAAGCATGGCGGGGTAGCTTCACTGGAAGTTTTTTTTATATGGTGCTAGATATAATCCGCGGCCTCGATACGGTTTAAGATATAATCCTGTCCCTTTTGTTTCTATAGCCTTGTTGTGTCGCTGTGTTTCTTCCAATAACTGTTTGTTTGCTTTCGCACCATTCACGGCTTTGGCAATACCGGCCGCTCCACCTCCTAAAGCTCCGAGTGCCCCCAAGAGAGGAAATAAAAGTAGTAAGAAGCCGCCAATTCGTTTGGGTGTCTTAATTATACGTTTTTTTTTTTTTCAACCCTTTTCCTCTCTTTAATTTTTTTCTAAAACCCATTCCAAGTTTAGTTTTCGCTTTCATTGCTCCTGTTACACCTAGAGCAGCAAGTCTTGTCCGCCAAAACTTTATCTGCCTGATGTCGTTTCTCAATATCAGTATTTTCAGAATATTTTATGTCGTGCTCGAGGCAGGCCTGGTCAAGTTGGTTTATACCGGGATCGCCTCTGTCAAGTCTTTTAGAGAGTTTTGTCCCGGGTCCGCAGTAGTTATATCCTGGTATATGTATTTCAAAGGGTAATTTATTAATAAGCCTATTCACTAAACCTTGACCTCTCCTGATGCGTTGTCGCTTATGACTGGTTGGTTTGATTGTGTGTATCAGCATTTATATATGTTTTCGGTCTAAAGATTCAAAGAAAACTGATAATATACGGTGAAATTAACATATAAATAGTTTATCAGTCTGCTGTTCTTCTTAGTATGTGCTAAACAATGAGAATAGTTAAACAAAACTTCTCATTACCGATTTCCAATCATGAGCAGATAGTGCAAGATAGTTATCAGAAGCACAACGGTCTATTTGGAGGACATTCAAAAAGATGTTTAATTGTCGGTCCTTCAGGGTGTGGTAAAACAAATGTTATAGTTACATTATTGGAGCATCCCAAAGGTCTGAGATTTGAAAATGTTTATATATATTCCAAGTCTCTTTATCAGCCAAAATATGATTACTTGAGACAAATATTTAAACCCCTTAAAGATGTCGGATATTACGAATTTGGAGAAGAAGAAGAAATTATTCACATCAAGTGAAGCCAAACTCTGTTATAATTTTTGATGATATTGTATGCTGCAATCAAAGTCCCATGAGGGACTACTTTTGCTTCGGTCGACACAAAGATACATATTGTTTTTACTTAAGCCAAACATATTCTTCCATCCAAAAACAACTAATTCACGATAATGCAAATCTTCTTGTAATTTTTAAACAAGATGCGACAAATTTAAAGCATATATATGACGATCATGTGACCACAGATATGTCTTTTCAACTCTTCAAAGAGTTATGCGCAAAGTGTTGGGCTGAAAAATATGGATTTGCCGTTATAGATAAGGATTGTGATATGAAGCAAGGGCAATATAGAAAAGGTTTCGATTCCTTCATTTTTATATAAATTGGGTAGCCCGCAATTACGGTTGACAGTGTTTAATAAGACATCATGAATAAAAGACTAGCCAGAGAGTTGGTTAAAACCAGAGCAGCAGTAAAACAAAAATTTTAAAGTCTAAAATCAGATGTGGCTAAAACACAGGTTCAATTAAAACAAACTTATCAGCCCATTACACAACCCCTGCAGCAGCTTATAACAACAATAAGTAAGACAGAGGATTTTGTTCCAAAGGTAGAACCAAAAGAAGAATTTATCACACCAACGCATTATGAATCTACACCCAAAAGACCTAAAACAGTGATTATGACCTCAAAAGGACGTCATCCTATTTTTGAAACTAGTTCTGTACAAAAAACCCCAAAACAAAGAACCGGCCAAACTCCTTTGTTACCTACAGAAGTTCCCTTTGTAGAAACAGACGTAATATCAGAGAGTAGAATTTCTGACCAAGATACTTCACAAGATAAAAGTATTACTGAAATATTAGATCAAACAAAGCGAGCAGTTGAACAATATGTAAATACGCCGTCCTATCAAGACTACCTAGAGGATTTTCACGAATTACCGAGAAAATATATAGACGAAGGTTTTAGGGACACACAAAATAAGTTTGATCATCACTATGGGGTAATTCATGATATAGAGACAAATAAATTTTACCTCGGACTAACACTAAAACCTGTTGAGATTATCGGTAAAGATATTAGAGTGGAAGGGGTTACATATCCTGGAACTCCTCGTATTTACGAGCTACTTTTTAAAAAGGAGCCCATAAGTTATACAAAGGATGATTTAAACAACTATATGGATATTTTGAAACGAACGAATGCATACCGCAGAAAATATGATGTCAACGAGCAAATTATCGGAAATAATTCAACAAAATATATTACTATAATTGGACCATACTTACAAAGAGCAGGAATTGCAAAGACCAAAAAAATTTCGGCTTTTAAGAAACCCTTACCACAGTACAGGCTTACGCGACAAACAAACAAAAAAGGCGAGGGGATCCTATTTTAAAATCATTTAACAAAAATACGGACTATGTGTATTGGGACAATATCAATGAACTAGTGGATAGATTACGTTTGCTGGTAGCATCACTGATTGACGGAAACACAGGACATCAAAATGAAATAATCTCCATTATTGAAGAACTTAGAGAAGCCAAAATAATTGTATAAATAAAATTTACCAGTACAAATATCAGCAGTCTTTTGCAACATGCCGATTAATAAGCTTGGAAAACACTTTTCAAATAAAACTGTCAATTATTATAGTATTTTACCTCTCTATGGCGCAAATTGTAGAATTATATATACTTTCCCCCGGATACTGGTCCTTCAGGGTCTAGTTATGATATAAATTACGGAGCAGATAGTTACCAATTTCCATTAGCTTCCGCAGAAGTGAAGATGTATATATTCACCCGCCTAACACATTAGTTGTTGTTAACGACAAGGTTTTTACAAAAGATGATTTAGTTGGATTAACTTTATCTAAACATGATACTTTAAGGTTAATTAACCCCCTTATCAAAATCGTGCCAAGAACTCCTATAAAAGAAAGATGTTTTGTTCAATTTGTTTTAAAGTGTGAAGCATGAGCACTGTCAAAGAACAAATTGTAAATGAGCTTCATAAACCTGCACGGAAAAATTTCCGTAGGTGACGTGTCATAGTCAAAGGATTAAACGATTTATGGCAAGCTGATTTAGTGGAAATGATACCATATGCCAAAAGTAACAGTGGTTACAAATATATTCTTGTGGTAATAAACGTTTTCTCAAAATTTGTATGGGCAAAACAATTAAAAAGTAAAACCGGAAAAGATGTGACAAATGCAATGAAAAGTATATTAACAGAGTCAACAGCTCCAAAACATCTCCAGACCGATGGTGGAAAAGAATTTTTTAACAAGGAGTTTCGGGCTCTTATGAATGAATATAAAATAAACCACTATGCAACTTATTCAAATTTAAAAGCAAGTGTTGTTGAACGGGTCAATAGAACTCTAAAAAACATGATGTGGCGGCAATTCTCACTACAAGGAAGTTACAAGTGGTTGTCTCTGTTACCTATAATCGTTTCAAAATATAACAACAGAAAACATGGGACTATTGGACTGAAACCGATAGAGGTTGAAAAAAAACATGAAAATTTGTTGCTTTCTACTGCATACAGTCATCTAAAAACTATGGATCCTAAAAAAAATAAATTTAAAGTTGGTGACTATGTTAGGATAAGTAAATACCGCGAGGTCTTCGAAAAAAAACTACACTCCTAGTTGGAGTACTGAGGTGTTCAAAATTATTAAAGTACAACCCACAAATCCCACCACTTACCTGTTGGAAGACCAGAATAACGAACAAATTAAAGGTGGTTTTTATGAGTATGAACTTCAAAAAGTCAAGTACCCTGACGCGTATCTCGTTGAAAAAATCTTGCGACGAAAAGGAAATAAGCTGTACGTTAAGTGGCTCGGCCTTGGAAGCTCTTCCTGGATCTCAAAAAATCAGATAGTTTAACTTATTGTAAAATATATATTTTTTAAATAAAACCAATAAAAGATTATATGAACTTTTTATTATATATTAACCATGTTAACAAAACCTTTCATAATAAACACGTGATCGATGGTTATAATCCAAAACACTACTTATAATACATGAAATATTAGTAATCCGTCTATGAAAGCGATTTCTGTCTCTTGCCAACTGCATCCAATCTGATTTTCTTGCCTCTCGATAGGAACCATCGGGATCAAACAATATGTTGGTTTTGATATTGTCCAAGTTAAAACTAACTCGCTTTTTCTCACTCATATTCTGTTTTTAATACTTCTGGATAAAGATACACTAACTCCAGCATTAAACTTACGTTCTCACTGTTTGGATTTTTTTCGGGTTCCAATATATTTAACAAGTTTCCGAATATATCACCTTGTCTTTTTTGTAAACCTCTCTTCAAAATTTTAAAGTATTCCAAAAACTGTTGATTTTTCACTGCTTCTATTCTGTATTGCAATAGAGGTAATATTTCCCATAAATTGCACACACTTTCATATCCCAAATAAATATAGTTGTCACCCGCAGATATCAAATACTGGATTATTTCCAAAGTTTTCAAACTTGATAGAAAAACTCTCTTCTACAATTCTATCAGACTGACCGTTATAAAACAAGTAGTTTGTTAGTACTCCCTGGTGAGACAAAAACTTTTGCCATTCACTTTCACTAAAAATAACTTGCTGGTTCTTACTTCCAAAAAGCTTTACACATGGCGTGAACCCCAAATC
This sequence comes from Pogonocherus hispidulus, assembly GCA_963924545.1. Lineage (NCBI taxonomy): Eukaryota > Metazoa > Arthropoda > Insecta > Coleoptera > Cerambycidae > Pogonocherus > Pogonocherus hispidulus. Next base: position 44,742,280 of record OZ004699.1, read on the forward strand.
ATATGATGTACTGACCGATACAGATTTACTTCCGGACTTGTTTAACGTAAAGCTTAGTTCACCAAAAACAGTTTAGTTCAAAAACAAGAACTAAAAAACTTCTAGAGTTAAGCAGGTTTCACCTACGAACTCTAATTGGCCTATATACGGGCCACTGCCGTTTAAAATATCATCTGTGCAAATTCGGCCTAGCAGAAGATGCTGAGTGCCGCCTATGCTTAGAAGATGATGAAACGGCAGAACACATATTGTGCACCTGCCCTGCTGGGGAAAGGATCAGATACTCATTATTTGGCAAAGGACAACTTCTGCCAGAGGATCTGAACAAACTCTCACCCAATAAGGTGATCAGCTACATTAAGAAGCTGGACCTGTTGGGTGAAATATAAGTAGGTGTGAGCCACAATAGACCACATGGTCGCGGTGGAGGGTCTGGTTTTCGGCCCACTCACTTTTGAACCTAACCCAACCTAGTTCACCAATCACAATATTTTTTGGTATTGTCACTTCTGGTAAAGCAACTGGTTTGTCTATTTGAGAAATATACTGAGCGAAATTGGCTAGAGACATCTTTACAAACTAATATTTTTAGACGTATGTAAGTCTTTAAATGTGTTTTCCCCCTCCCCATTTTTCCAGTCATGCGCTGATCATAGTGTTCTACTCACATATGATTGCCAGATGTGCATGACTCATCGACCGGATGCGGGCGCCAGATGTACATTGTTTAGATGGAGGTCAATGCACTAGGTGTGCATAATTAATCGCCCGGATGCGGGCACCAGATGTGCATAATTAACCGCACGGATGCGGGCACCAGATGGACATTTCTATTTTTAGATAAGGTCAATAACTCAGTCAGTTATAAAACGAAGCAGTGCACATAGATTCCTCAGTTTGTCTGCACACGTCGATCGCGATGCAGTGTGAGTATTGCAAGAAAGTTTTTTCATATAAACGTAATTTAACTCGGCATGTTCGTGAGTATTGTTCGGTTTTACACCCCAAACCAATGGATGGTTCATCATGTAAAAGATTAAAGTTGGACGGTGCTATTTGTGAATATTGTGGAAAAAACTTTTTGACATTATTTTCTTTAAACAGACATATTAAAAATAGCTGCCCCGTTTTAAAAAATGATCAAGATCTACAACCTACTACTAGTGGTGGTAGTGGTTATTCATCGAGTTCTTCAGCCAGTGTCAATGTGGTTAATAGAAAAAGGATCAATCAAGCCGTTATCAAAACCTTAGAAGACGGCGTTAAAAAATTACAGCATGCTTTCAAGAACAGAATAGCTAGTTACCGTTTCAGTAGTCGCAAAACACACATCGACTACCAAATATTTCTGAACGAGGTGAAGCCGAAAATAGTAAATATAATTGTAAAATATTTGAAGGACCACACAACAATCAAGATTAATTTTGGAGTGTTTGGGCTTTACGTGATACCCGAGAAAGCAATGAGTGATATCAAATCATTCAATACAAAAAATAAACTCGTGACGCAATCAACAGATTTGAAAAAAATGTTTGAAGAGTTTCTAGAGGAGATGACCGCTCAAGCTTCTGAATTTCAAGAAAAGGATTCCGGGTGGATTTTAAAGTTTATCTTGTTTCTGGATGTCAACATCAACAAGTTTGCTCCAATATCAGCCTCATCCTATATAAAATTGCCCAAAAGTATTGAAAGGAAACATGCTGTTTTAAATATTAAAAATAATGACAATGCCTGTTTTGCTTGGTCAATTAATGCTGCTATTTTTCTCGCAAATGGTGAACCTACAAGAACAAGTTCATATCCACACTACGATACTTTACTAAATTTTACTGGCATAGACTTTCCTGTGAAATTAAAAGACATCTCAAAATTTGAAGAAATGAATAATATATCTGTGAACGTGTTTGGTTTGGAATCAGAATTTAAAGACGAAAAAACTGTTACAGAAGTTGTGGGACCTCTACATTTTACTAGGTGTCGTAAACCGACACATGTTAATTTATTGCTTGTATCTGATGACTCGGGCAACAATCATTACTGCCTAATTAATAAGCTATCAAGATTAGTTTCGAACAAAAATTCTGGACATGATGGAGCGATACATATTTGTGATGGATGCCTCCAATCGTTTAGAAAAAGAGAACAGTTGAAAGCACACCAAGAAAATGACTGTAACCATGTGTATGTCAAGATACCATCTACACATCTAAAATTAAACAAGTATGGAGAATCAGTTCCGGAAAATATACTAAAATTTGTAAATTTTGAAAAGCAGTTGCCGGTTCCTTTTGTCATTTATGCTGATTTTGAAAGCTTGCTGAAACCTATTCACCAAAATGAACCCAATGTTGATCAATCGTTTACCGTAAAGGTATCAGAACACCAGCCGTATTCTTTTGCCTTTTACCTAAAGTGTACATTTGATTACTCGTTCTCAAAATTTGAAACATACCGTGGACCCGATGCTGCTGAAGTGCTTATGAAAAAATTGGATCAGACAGTCCATGAGGTATACAACAACCATCTCAAACATGTTAGAGACATGCTGCCGCTTTCTGATCAAGAAAAAACAGAATTTGAGACTGCCACATCATGTCACATTTGCAGCAAAATTTTTAAACCAGAAGACGTAAAAGTGCGTGACCACTGCCACTTAACAGGACGCTTTCGTGGTGCTGCTCATTCTGTGTGCAATTTAAACTTTAAGGTACCAAAGTTTATACCAGTTTTCTTCCATTGCCTGAGTAATTATGATGGTCATTTATTTATCAAGAAATTAGCACTAAAAAAAGAACCTGTGTCAGTCATTGCCCAAACAAAGGAAAAATACATCTTCTACAAATCAATACTTGTAGAGAAATCTGAGGAACACAAAATACCAGATACCTACCTGAAATTGAAATTTGTAGACTCTTTTCGATTCTTAGCTAAAAGCTTGGATAAATTAAGTAAAACATTAACATCTGAGCAATGTGTGGAGACCAGAAAATATTTTGAAAAGGATGAAGAATTTGACTTAATAAGAAGAAAAGGTGTTTTTCCATATAACTATGTGGACAGTTTTGAAAAATTGCAAGATACCAATCTACCACCAATTGATATGTTTTATAATAGTATGACTATGGAAGCCCTTTCTGATGAAGACTACGAACGAGCTAAAAAAGTATGGAATATTTTCAAATGTGAAACGTTAGGACAATATGCAGACATTTACCTGAAATCAGATGTGCTTTTGTTGGCTGACGTCTTTGAAAATTTTAGACAAGTTTGTTTGGAGCAATATAAGTTAGATCCTTGCCAATACCTGACAGCGCCATCTTTAAGTTGGGACGCGATGTTGGGCTATACTGGAATAGAGATGGAGCTGTTAACTGAAATAGATTCTATACATTTCTTCAGAAAAGGAATTAGAGGTGGAGTGTCTCAGTGTAGCAAAAGAAAAGCAGTAGCAAATAACAAATTTATTCCAAATTATGATCCCTTGAAACCTACTTCATATATTATGTACTTGGATGCCACAAACCTGTACGGTGCAGCGATGAAACAGTCATTACCAATGGGAGGTTTTAGATGGTTGGAGAAACATGGGATTGAGAACTTTAGTGTTTCAGTTATCGACGACAATGCAGATAAAGGTTATGTCCTAGAAGTGGACTTGGAATTTATTTTATTTATTTAAAAAATGCACACACACATGATACATGATACATATACACACATACATAATACAAGAATATACACAATAAAAATACCTACAAAACACACAAAAGAGGAATGTGTACCTAGAAAGCACCTAAGTGATTAAACACTTGTGTTGTGCTGAAAAAGTGCATCAATATCCAAAAAACACAATTTACTGGTATAATGAGGACTTGCTTGTGTACAAAAGTAATAATCAACAAAAGATTTATTTTCAAGTTTGAATATTAGTTGTCCAAAATTTTGTAAAACTTAACACGATTATGAAAAATAAATCGCTTTGACAAAGTTGAAAAGAGCTTAAAATTTTTTACATGCCTAATTTCCATGGGCAACAAGTTACAAGTTTTGGGTAAAGTATATCTAAAAAATCTATGACAAATGTTCTTCCTGAATCTTGGGGTGGACAGGAGCCCGCTGACAGTACTACGAGTGCGATATATTGAAGATACATCATTTTCTAATATTTTATTTTTGTATGCATATATACATAGACTATGAAAGTATAACGATCTAATATTAGAAATATCCTCAGTATAAAGCAGATTTGTATGGTATCTTTTTTGCTTATGAAATATAATTTTTAAAATATAATTTTGAATTGTGCTCAGTTTCCTTAACGAGCTCCTGTACATTCCGCCCCATATCAGAATTCCATACCGCAAAAGTGACTGCGAGTGACCTGTAAATTAACAATAATAGTTTTTTCGAGAGAATTTCACGCAATTGATAGAATTTATAAATGAGTTTTCTGACTTTATTTGTGAGATAATCCACATGGTTACTCCATCTCAAATGCTTATCAAAGATTACTCCCAAGTACTTGATCTCATTGGTTTCATTAATTTGATCTTTCATGCCCTTGATCTTTATACTATCAAAGTCAGGCCTTGTTGCATCTGTTAAACTAAAGGCCAGGTAATGAGTCTTGCTAGCATTTAAGGAGAGGTGATATAAGTTTAACCAACATTTGATTTTTTCTATTCCCAATTGAACAGATATTTTAGTTTTTACCCATGATTCCCCAGTAAAAACAACAACTGTATCATCGGCATAAGATACAATTTTAGCGTCTGCGATCAGAGACAATAGCGGGTTAATATAAGCCAAGAATAGTATTGGACCGAGGACAGTTCCCTGAGGGACTCCTATTTCCACCAACCCAGGATCACTTACTGTGCCATTCACCTTAACGCATTGTTCACGGTTTGTAAGATAACTGCGAAAAATTTCCAAAACTGCACCACGGACACCATAGTTCTCCAGAACTGTAAGAAGCTTTCCATGGTTAACAGTGTCAAACGCCTTCGCTAAGTCTAAAAATACTGCAATGCACTTTTTATTGGTATCTAGGCCATCTGTAATGTCTCTAATGACAGTGCACATAGCATCAGTTGTTGCCTTGCCACTACGAAAACCAAATTGATGTTCATGCAAAATATTATTTTTATCAAAGAAATCTACTAGACGATTCTTGAGACATTTTTCAAATATCTTTCCAAAACTGTTAATGACACTAATTGGTCTATAATTACAAACTTTAGTTTTATCTCCGGCTTTATAAATAGGTGTAACAATTGACGATTTAAACTGGACTGGAACTACGCCTTTCTGAAATACCAAATTAATGATGTGTTTAAGTGGATTGAGTATATATTGATGATTATTCTTAATGATTTTAGTTGTAATTCCGTCAATTCCTGGTGAACAAGTACATTTAAGAGTGGAAATTTGATCTATTAGTTCATTGCTTGATACAGGATTAAGAAACATAGTATTAGGATTAGTAGGGATGTTTACCGTGCAATTCTTAGAATTATCAATATCATTAACCATATTTAGACCAACATTAAGAAAATAGTTATTACAGTAATTTGCCATTTGCATATTGTCATTGAATATAACACCCTCTTCATCAACAAGCTGTAAATTATTCTCCTTACTAAGATTCTCATTAGTAGCCTCAGAAATCAACTGATAAATCTTTTTTAAGTTATTTCTGTTTTCATTAACTTGTTTTAAATAGTAATCATTTTTTGATTTTTTTAAAAGTTTATTCAGTTCATTTCTATAGGTTTTACATTCATGTTCCATTTCCTGTGAAAAATGTTGATTTAATCTTTTTTTTAATTTGTCTCTATACCTTATTGATACAATTAGACCATCCGTTATCCAGGGTTTAATCTTTATAGTGTTTTTCTTATTCATAAAAGTTTTAGATTTATCAATCCAACCACAAATTTTTTCCAAAAAAAGATCAGTAGCAATTTGAGGATCACTGGAGTTCATAGTCTCATCAAAATTTTCATCCTTCAAAAAAGTTTGTAACTTTCTAAAATTAATTTTTGTGACTATCTTATGATTTACTTTTACCGTTTTTACACTATCGCTTGATTTAGAGTATACATTTAACAAGACGGGATAATGATCTGTAATATGACATTTAAGAATATAAGAATCAAAAACTAAATTCCGAACACCAATAGCAGCAGGCTTTTTCACAAAAATGTGGTCCAAACATGATTCTGTTTCAGCTGTGATACGGGTAGGATTTAAAATGTAAGGTACGAAACCATGCCTGGCGAGTACAGAAAAATATCTGTTCACACTTACTTCTTGTTCATTCATTAAATCAACATTAATATCACCAACCAATAATTCAATCTTATCATTAGGTTCAGTTTGGTCCAAAAATGCATCAAGTTCATCAATAAATGAGATCAAGTTACTTGGGTTAGGTCTGTACAAAGCAATTATTCTATAAGTTACACTATTAATAGCTAAATTTATGATACACAATGTAACGCCACATATATTTAATCTGATATTAGAAACATTGAAACTGAGACTAGATTTGATCACAATCAAAACACCATCATTCCTGTTAAAGTTACCTCCATTATGTATTGTTGTATATCCAGGAATATTAAAGTTTTTCACAGACACATCTCGAAAACACTCACTCAAAACAAAAACATCACAACCCATTAGATCATAGGCTTCCACAACTGCCAAGAATTCATCGAAGTTCTTGTTAGCACTTCGTATGTTAAAATGCATGATGTCCAAATGCTTATTAGAAGTGATAAGAGAATGATATTCATCTGGATCTATGTAGTCTCCACGGTGGTTTTGTTCCAGGTGCATTAAATGTTCTAAGATAGCATCTTGGTCAATTACTACCATTAAGTAGAGTAATCGATTTTACTTTTTAAAAGTCTAATGTGGAATTGTAATGTGGGACACTCTAAATCAGTTGAGTAGTGGTCAATATTATTCTTTAATTTGTATTTGTTATTTGCATTAATACAATTTACACATTTTTTATATAATTTTGGACAGTCCCTCTGTTCATGTTCATCACCACAAAAAGGACAAGTGATGTTTCCCTTACAATCTTGTTTCCTGTGATAATAACCCTGACATTGAAAGCAGCGTGGAATTGACAGATCCTCAAACACTGGAAAACGTTCCCATCCTATGTAAACCTTCCTCACTCGCATCAGCTGTTTGAAGGTTGATGCTGAGCATTCCCCAAATATAATATTCTGTCCATTTCTTCCTTTTTTTATGAATGTTACGTTGAAGTCATCCAAGTTTACATTTTGTTGTAGTATAGAGACTATAATTTCATCCTTTTCTAAGTCTTGATTGAAGTTTGTTATTTTTACTCTAGGTTTTTTCATTTTTGATGTTTCAATAGTATAATCTGGCAGTTTATTCTTTGCTATGTTTTCTAATACCTCAACTTCTTCCTTACTTTTGCATTTGATGATTGCTGTCCCAGAATTAGTAGTTTTGAAATTTTTTATCCCAATTTTCAAATTAGTGGGATTGATACTTCTTGTAATATCCATCCTAGTCTTTTGAGAATTTTGAGAATTATTTTTAGGTTTAATTAATATATCAGGAATGCCTTGCAAAACATCCATATTTGTAGAATCTAAATTTCCTTTTAAGGCATCCGCAAAGGTATTTCTAGAAAAAGTATTACTGCTTTTCCCTTCCTCGTACATTTCAAGTTTCTCCTGTAGTAATTTTATAATTTGATTTTTATCTTCTATTATTGTCTCTTTGTCCTTGATGATATGCTGGAGACTCTCCACAAACTCATTATTCCTGCATCTTTTACAATAAAATTTCAAAATGCGTTTCTGCAGTGTTATGCATTTTAATTCCGAGGCTGATAAGTTGGAACATTCAATGCACACCAAATTTCTGCATGTGTCACATGGGTAACATGGTATCTTTATTTCCTTTGTAGGTTGTTTTATTAATTTACATAAAAAGCACTCCATAATTTACAGTTTTTCATTATTAAAAGAAAAACCCAAGAGAGAGAAAAACACTATCCACTGTAGCTACAGATAAGCAAGACAAAAACTTCAAGTTTTTTAGGAATAAATAGGAATGAATATATAGGAATGCACCAATTAAATGAAGAATTTCAAAAACACAAATGAGTTTCACATTTCTAATTACATACAATTGTGGCACTTCACTTATTGTACTAGTATACAAATATTCAAAATTTTTAGGTGTTTAATTACTAGAAAAATACACAATATTTGCGGAGTTCTCTGAACACAACTTTAACCGTTCGAATATTTGAAATATATAGTTTCTTATTTAGTCAGTATTACTAATATCATGAATATCCAACCAGTCTGCATTATGACCACAACGATCTACCTTTAGGTCCTGAGAGCATGATGCCACCAGCTAGTAAAACAGCTAAATTAATACCAAATTTAAACGACAAGTACAAATATGTTATTCACTACAGGAACCTGAAACAGTACTTAAAATACGGATTAAAATTGAAGAAAATTCACAGGGTATTGGAATTTTCAGTCAACATGGTTAGGATCATATATCGATTTGAACACTAGACTACGTAATGCTTCCAAAAACGAATTTGAAAAGGATTAAACTGATGGTGAACTCTATTTTTGGTAAAACCATGGAGAATGTGGACAAAAGAGAAAATATTAAATTATGCTAGTGTTGGAAAAATAAAAAGGGTGTTACTGGTGCGGGAGCGCTAATAGCTCTTCCGCATTTCAAATCGTGTTCCATCTTCGATGAAAACTTAGTAGCGGTTCAATTGCAAAAGTTAAAAGTTATATACGACAAACCACTTTACGTGGGTTTTTCAATCTTGGATATTTCAAAAACTATTATTTACGATTTTTTGTATGATTACATCAAGCCCAAGTGTGGTAACAATGCAACATTGCTTTATACGGACACGGATTCGCTAATCTTAGAACTGTTTACTGAAAATGTGTACGAAGACATAAGACAGAACATTGACTTTTTCGATACTTCAAATTTTCCAAACCCAAATATTCACAAAATGCCCATCACAAAATCTGTTGTTGGAAAGATGAAGGATGAATATGGTGGACGACCGATAGAAAGTTTCTACGGTACCGGTGCCAAGGCATACTGTGTCAAAGCTGGCGACGTCATGAAAAAGGCAAAAGGTGTCTCTAAAAGTGTAATTAAACATGAATTGGACTTTACTGACTATGCAGAAATTGTTGAAAACGGTGGCACAATATTCCGCAAAATGCAAATATTTACTTCCACTTTGTACACTATCCACACAGAACTTAAAAATAAAGTAGCACTGTCAGCCGCCGATGACAAAAGGTATGTTAGAGCTGACGGTATACATACTTTGGCCTGGGGTCATGTGGATGTGACAGCCGAAAGAAATTTAGGTGCTTTATTGGAAGCAGCAAACAATTTGATTGCCGAGGAACAGCAGAAACAGACAGCTGATGAGCAGGGACAGGAGTTAGAAAATATGGAATGGGATTTTGATTTAAGTTTATTTGATATGTAATTATAGAAATAAATATTAGCTTATTATCCAATTATGTAAATAAACTACTAGTTATATATATGTTTTATTATTTATAATTGGGAATAATCATTCCCACAGGTGTTTACAAGTTTAATTGTTAATAAAACCACCAGTATCTAAATATTTAGTTTATTATTCCATCATAAAATATAATACTTAATATGAAACATATCGGTTACATTTTTGTAGCCCCCATTCGCATATGCGACACGCTGCTTGTGAACTCGGAGGACCGTCTATATGTGATTTCCATTCTGGTCGGTTGTAGTGCACAAAACAGGGTAATTGAATTTGAAGCTCAAATTTCTGGATGTACTCTAGTGGAAGCTTGGGCCATGCATGCAGTAGTTCCACAGCAGTCACGTTTGAAATTAGATATTCCAAGGGAAAGTGTGACAGCTCTTCTTTAGTAAAATTGTACAAACTTTCATTGTTTTTATGTCTATTTATCAACTCAGCTGTTAGACATTTCGAACAACGCAGTTGTTGAGACATGGTGCTTGAAGACTTGAAATAATCACTTTAAGCAACAACAGTGAAGAGCAAACTGCTATATACCAAAGCAAAGGATCATCTGCTGAATATCCCACATCACAGTTGATATTTGTCGAGGATGTGTTGGTGGGGGATCTACTGTAGGTATCCAGCCAATCAGAGTCTTCCATTATATTATCTTTTTTACGTAGACGTAGTTTGTACTCGGTGCTGTTGGTAGGTATTGGATAACTCAAAGAAGTAGTGTATTTGCTTGCATATACCTCCATCCTTCTCCATTTAGAGGGCCAGCTTTCATTTCTCGTTCCATTACTGTCAAAGCATACAAAAACCTCCTTTGTATTATAAGGGTGCTGTGCAAAAAGCACGTTCTGAGAAATGGCTTGTAGCATTATAAGCTGTGAAGCGTTCATTGTTATATCTGCCTAGACACTAAAGTTGTAGTAGATTATGTCTATGTTTTATATTACACATTTAGTTTAAAAGTTGATCAATCAAAGGCTTTACTTTACATCGATTGTTCTAGATCTCCATCCAACACCCTGCGTATCTTTTTCATCATTAAGAGGGGGAGGGGGTTAATAAAAGTTTTTTTTTTTAATCTATTTTATTAAACTATTAATACAAACTATTCCTGTTCTTAAAACATTTTGTTGGGCCTCCGGCTTCCACCATTATTCTTATTAAGATTTGTAAGATCGAACAGTTTCAATAGGCCTCATTTGTTTGCAGTCGCCGGTACAATAAGCTATTCTAGGCTTAAATTTTTTTAACCTATTGTAACCTATAATAATAGCCGGGCCAATAGCGTACACCAATAATTTTTCGGCACACATAACACTTTTTGACTTCCACTGTGTACATCATACGTCTACGAATAATATACGTAGAGGATCAAAATTCCAAACTAGTTTCTTACATTTAATTTCTTATATATGGCCTGCTCTTGCTCTCTGCTCTCTCCTCTGTTATTAAATTGTCATTTATACACTGCTGCTGCATAGCTGCTCATTCGTTTCACTAGAGGTGTATTTTTTTATAAAAATTAAATCTTATACAGGGGTGTGAAAAGTTATCATTTTTTTTTTATATTTTTTTGCCGACCAGATGAGGCATTTTTTTTAAATTTAATTTCTTATATATGGCCTGCTCTTGCTCACTGCTCTCTCCTCTATTATTAAATTGTCATTTATACACTACTAACAATATACTATCTTTAACCTCAAATGAATGTACCTAGTTAGCCCTGAACACAATGGATGTGTTTCGATTCACACAGCAGCTGCAGATGTCACAGTAACTCATATACATTTCGTTTAACAAATGCTAATAATGCGGCCATGTTATATGTTAAATAGGGATGTTTTTACCACAAAATATATATGTTCTTATCACAAAGCATACTAGAGTTAATAAGGTGCCGGTCTCTTCAATGAAAATTGGTAACTCTACTGAATCCGTTTAAAAGTACATATTTTAACACATAAATAGCACAATATGTAGTCATTGAGGTCAATGTCATTAAAGTACAAAATATCAAGGTAATAAAATTTTATTAGATAGATACATCAATATATATTGAAAGGTTATGTTTATGATTAACGCAGGAATTGATGCAGTTGCTGCAGACTACGACACCAAAAGTAGGCGTAGCTATGTTGGCTACGCCTACAGATAGATATCAATTTCACTGCCAATAAATTGACGTTGCAGTATTTGTAAATCTAATAAAGAAATTGTGGTAAATGTTTTCACTACAATAAATTGAGTTCAATTAAAATTAGCTCTAATTTTTCAATAATTTTGGAGAGTTTTAGTAAGTTTTGAAGGATGTCAAATGTTTTTAGTTAGTTTTTATTATATTATCTTGTATAATTAATGATAATACAAAATCGATTATAGGTATTAGAGCAACGACTAGACAACACAACAATGAACACAATTATGTCTAACGTAATTAACAGTGAAATGTCATTAAAATATTTGTTCCTATTTTTAAAATTCACTCAAAAAATAATTAAATCAAATACTATGCATATTGAAACTGTCAAACTTGCACTCTTTTATTATTGTGCAACAAGTTATTAACATATAACCTGATAATATCGAAGTACTTGTAGTATTAGTGCCAAACAAATCAATATTAAAGTCTGCTATTCAGGTAGGTTGGAAAAAAAAGAAAAAAATCAATACCTAGGGCCTAAAGCCAATAATCCTTAAAAAAATTCTCAGATTGACAGCTGTAAAACTAACTAGAAATTATGTGTTGATTCAATTTATTGTTAAATAAATTTAAAGTTTCGTCAATAAATTGTTAAGTGTAATATAAGCTTTTGGGCAAAAAATAAATACTTACATGTCTATTTGAATTTTGTGATGACATCAGTGAATGTGTAATAACCATTTGTATAGATTGCAATATCTTCAGTCTTAATGAATCAGATCCTATCATTTGAAGGTCTCTAAATAACTGAATCAGAAAATGAGGCCTTGTTTCATTTGCTGATATTAATGAGGCGACTTCCTTATAAACATTTTCTCGGAGCTCATCAAAAAGTTTAGTCCTAAAACAATATTGATACAATTTTAAATTCCAGAGTAGCAGACGTTTTTCAACTATAACAAATTTTTAAATTACACTTTTTGATTGTTCATGGATTTTTTTTTTTACTTTTTAAAAAAATAAAACCTTCCGGGAATTTTCTCTTGGTTGATGGAAATTCAAATTTGCTGTCTAATATCGTACTCTAACACCATTTATTTAATTGTTTATCTATTTTATTATAAATGAAAATAATAAAATAATGATAATTATAGATATGTGGTACATAAGAGTATTAGGGCTCGATTGAAAAGTTTGTACCACTCATTGTAACACGGGAAAAAAAGAACTTAATGGAAAACCCAGAAAAATCCAGGAATTTATCCGAGTTTTTTGATTCCGGACCAAAATCATCAAAAGTTAATATTTCAGATGCCTAGTAACAGAAAAAAAAAAATGTTGAAGAGTTAAAATTTGAAAAACATGAATAGTGATAAGAAAGTAGTTTAGATCCCATATGGTAATAAAAACAAAAACATGTTTTTAGTGTATATTCGACCAAAAATGTCCCGGTTTCTTAAACATTTTGTAAAAATATTTGACTAGTTAGTTGGCTTACTTTGGCATTCGTTCCTCATTCAGTTCATCGTTCCATTCGTTCCTGCTTAAAGACTGTTCCGGAATGGATTCCTTAAAAATATGTTCTTCTGATATATTAGAATGATTTGAACAAGTATCATTATATGCATTTAAATTTAACAACATTTGCAGTCCTATATTAACATCTTCGTTATTGTCCTGATGAGTACTGGATGATGATAGATCCAAATGTCCATTTAGTTTACTATTATGATTCACATTTAAAACATCGGGAGGAGGTATTACAGGAGATAGATTTGTGTTTTCATGCCTGTTTAATCGTAATGATGGACCTGTCCTTTGAGGCGTATTTTCTTGTGAAGTACTTGTGGAATCCTGCTCCGAATTACTTTTTGAAAATATCATTAAGCTGAAGGGGTTAGTTCGTTCACTGGCAGTATTTGATCGATCTAATCCTGATGGATTTTGCAGAACCTCATTATTTTTAGTAGAAAGGAGATTTTGACGGGAATAACTGAAATAGATAAATAGTTACACAAATAAAGTTTGTTCTGTCTTAAAAAACAATATTGGCAGATACTTTTTATTTTTTAAAAACACTACTATATAAGCTACCTATATATATATATATATATATATATATATATATATATATATATATATATATATATATATATATATACAATTAGACTCTATGAAAGTTCAATTAATTGATGAAGAAACTGTGTGTAAAAATGGTTCAAGTGTATTTCGAAGTTTTGTGGCAATTGAGATGAGTCAACCAAGAGAAATTATTTATGGATTAAAAAATAAAATGGATCCTGAACACTTTATTTCTAGGATATGACTAAAAATGCCTTCTTGATGTCGTACACTCATCCTCATATTTTGAGTTTTTCTGGGAAAATGGAAAATTTCTTATGTAATACCAGTGCCAAAAATCCTGAACTCACAAAAATGTGAACATCATAGTCCCATTAATACTGTTACAATATTTGAAAAGATAATAGAAGCAGAGGTGAAACAGCAGCTTGTGGATTTTTGTGAGGGTAATAATATATTAGTACCAAACCAGTCAGGTTTTAGGAAAACATTCTCACGTGAATCGTTTTGGTGGTATTCTTGGATTTAAAGAGAGAGCTTGCAACAATAAATAAGAAGATGCTGATTTCTACGCTGAATCAAATAGGATTAAGAAATACTGTTTTAAATTGGTTCAAAAGTTATTTAAAAAACAGAACACGATGTGTTAAATATAATTGTGCAATATCAGATAAATTGAAAGCAAATCATGGTGTACCTCAAGGTACTATCCTGGGCCCTATTCTGTTTGCTTTGTATATAAATGGTATTGTGGATAATGTTCAGAAATGTAAAATTTCTGTTTGCTGATGATACAGTTGTATATATAACTGGCACAGATATTGATCAATGTGTGGAACAATTAATGTAGAATTAGATCGTGTTAATAAGTGGCTACTGAAAAGTAGCATGCAACTTAATTTAGATAAAATCAAATTTATGTTAATAGCAAATAATTATAAGATAAATAAGTTAAATATTGCTATAGATTCTAATGTTGCTGTTAATAGCTATAATATTGAGAAAGTAGATCATATAAAATACTTAGGAGTTATTATAGATGAAAATTTGAACTTCAAGAAACATTGTGATTATGTATTAAATAAGATATCAAAACAAGTATATTGGTTTAGAAGAGTAGGTAAAAATGTGTCTATGAATACTAGGGTGTTAATATACAACTCAATAATTGGTCCACATTTTGAGTATTGCTCAACTGTTTTATTCAGTTTAAACCAAAATGAAATGAATAAACTCCAAAGAATGCAGAATAAAGCTATGAGAATTATACTAAAATGTAGGTAACAGTTACACACTAATAAAATTCATGCTTGAAATACTCAACTTTATGAGCGTTAATCAAAAAACTATTTTTAGGTCATTAGATTTTATAGATAGGATTAAGACAGGGAATGCAGCTAGGTATCTGTGCAATCAAGTGCAAAATGTAAATGAAGTTCATTCATATAATATTAGAAATAAATATAACTTTTATATAATATGTGCTAGGACAACTATGTTGAATAAAACAATTTTGTACAAGGAATTAAGGATGTTTAATGCATTGCCTATTGAACTGAAAAATTGTGAACACTACACAAAGTTTAAAATTGCTTTGAAGAAATATGTAATGAAGACTTATACGTAGATTATAATAGGTAATAAAGTTTTTATATAGTATAGTTATAGTTTATATAGTAAAGTATATATATATATTATAAAGTTTATATATATATATATATATATATATATATATATATATATATATATATATACGCGTAAAACAACCAAGTGACACCAAATAATAACTAGACCTTCTCACACCCAATTTTTTTCTAAATAATGCAACTAAGTGACTCCCTATATATACTTTCTCTATATATGCGTTTTGGCACCACTATATATATATAGGTATAGTGAAAAATATTTGTAGCGAGGTAGAACAATAAAGGATCAGCGTGGTGCAGTGCCGATAACATCGTCTCTCACTGCAATCCACGCCAGCGTTGTGTTCGAAGTTTTTTATATTTCGAACACACACTGTGAAGTAAATACTTTACCGAAATAATCTTGAGTCGCTCCCACGGCACCCTAACCATGCTTAACTGCAGATATTCTTGTATCTTGATACGAGAAGCACTGAAGATGCCTTCTACATATATGGCAAAACGTCTACAGTTAACCATCGACTAAACTGGACTAAACAGCCCGAAAAGTGTAGATACATCATTCAATTGACATCGGCCGTGAAAACCTACAAACCATGGCGCCATGGCGAATATTTTGCAGACTTTAGTGAAAATAATAGTATCTTCCTTAGTGTTTACATTTAGATAATATAATAATATGTACTTTATTTAGCAAGAAAGCTACTTATACAAATTTTTATACATTTACACTATAAGAAGTTTTTACATAAAAGAACTATTTACATAATATATAAAGAGAAATACAAGAAACAGTAGGTATAACATTTAGTAAGAAGGACCATAAAATTTTGTTGTTTTATTAGGGTACACTCCTTAAATAGCTAGTACATAAATATGTAAATCGGTCTATTGACCCAGTAAATTGTTTTATTTGATCCGGTAAGTTATTAAATTCATTATAGCCTCTATAAAAAAGTGATCTCTTTGCTAGGGATGAGTGATGTCTTTCTATATGAAAACAATTTCTTTGACGAGTATCATGATTGTGTAGATTTCTAACATAAGTTAACTTATCACTTAGGTATGTGGGTAATAATGATCTTTTCAATTTATAAATAAACTGAAACACCCTTAGTAAAATTCTTTTCCTAACTGTCATAAAACCTAAAGTTTGCAACATACTATTTATAGGTGTATACCTGTTGCATTGCAAGATAACCCTCATTGCTTTATTTTGCATTTTCTGTAGCATCTGAAGTTCGTTGTTATTTATGCTAATGAGAACCGTTGAACAGTATTCAAAATGGGGTGCGATTATTGTTTTGTAAATAGTTACTCTTGCAAACAATGTTAAATTTCTAGATAATCGTCTTAAAAAATTAATTTTTTTAGCTATTTTTTTTATAATGTATGCAATATTTTGCTTAAAGCTTAACTGTTCATCTAAAATTACTCCTAAATATTTTATTTCATTAACTCTTTCTAGTGTTTGACTGTTTAATTTAATACCATCAGTGAGTGCAATGTTATTTAGTTTATGTTTTTTTCCTAGTATCATCCATTTACATTTGTCAATATTTACTTTAAGATTATTATCACACAGCCACATATATAGATTATCTAGCTCTGTGTTTACTGTATTTATAATTTCGTGTATATTTTCACCAGATATATACAGCATCGTATCATCTGCGAAGAGATGAATTTTACATGTTTTTATTGCATTTATAATGTCATTGATAAAAATAATAAATAATATTGGACCTAGAACTGAACCTTGGGGAACACCATAAGACGATTTTTTTACACTTGAAATACTTCCACCAAACTTGGTTCTTTGTGTTCTTGAGCATATGTATGACGCAAACCACTTTAATGTTTTATCCCTAATACCGATACTTTCTAATTTCAAGAGAAGTAGATTTCTGTCTATTGTTTCGAACGCTCGCTTGAAATCTAGAAACACTGCCACTATAACATTGTTCGCGTCAATTCCCTTTACCCAGTCATCTAATATGCACTGTAATGCACTTTCACAAGAATGTTTTCCTCTAAATCCTGATTGCATGTTTATTAGTATATTATTTTCTTCAAGAAAATCTATTAATTGTTCCTTAACTACTAATTCTAGTATTTTTTCACAAATGGGCAAAGAGTTGATAGGTCGATACTGTTCATTCAGTGTAGTATTAGCTATTTTTGGTATAGGTGTAACTAGTGAGCTCGTCCATTCCTTTGGGAAGGCTCCTGTTTCTAGTGAAGTATTAATTAAGTCTAAGAATCTATTGCCAATGACTTCAAATGCATCCTTTATTACATATGTTGGTATTCCATCACTTCCTGTTTTATTAGGTAGAGCACTTATGATTTTTCTCAAATTATTCATTTCTATATGTTTAAACTTAGTGAACCTATTGCTTACTTCAATATTTTGAATTTGGTACCTATTGTATTTTGGTATACTTTGGATTATACCTGATATGCTCTCCACAAAATATGCATTAAATTTTTCCGCAATTTCCAGTTCATTGTGAATTTTTTCTGTACCAAACCTAATATACTTTGAGGTGTGTTGGATTTTTCTGTTGTAAATTTGTTTTATTGTCTTCCACATCAGTTTTGCGTCATTCTTACAATTATCTATTTTTCGTTCATAATAGTTTTGTTTTTGTTTTCTTATCATTGAGGTTACTGTATTTCTTTTTTCTTTGAATGAATTCCAGTCATCCTCGTTGCCTGTTATTTTAGCTGCTTCATAACCTTTATCACGTTCTTTCATAGCCTGTATAATTTCCTCTGTAATCCATTTACTACATGCATACTTATTTAACAATAGAATTTCTTTCAAGGGGCACATAAAATCAAAACTAGTTATAATATTGCTTGTTAAATTTTGAGTTAAATTATTGACATCTGTGGTATTTCCATTCCATTGTGTATTTACTAACAGGTGGTGAAACCCATTTCTGTTGTAGTTTTTATAACTTCTAAGTGAAAGTTTAGTGCTTTCAATAAAGTTATTGTCATTTAATTGCAGGTCTACGGTAATATAGGCATGGTCTGTAATTTTTGGGGTATGGTATACTTTATGGGTTACATTATCACAATTAGTTATCAGTAAGTCTATCATAGTTGCGGAAGTTCTCGTAATTCTAGTCGGTTCATTTATTAATTGTTTGAGACCATTTTCTAGCAATATATTTGATAACTGTTTAGAATAAAAGGTATCTTGTAGCATATCTATATTAAAATCGCCTACTATTACAGTGTCTACACTGTTTGAACTATATTCTTCTACTAGTTTTTCAAAATTACTTAAAAACTCAGCGGTACTCGCGCTCGGTGAATGGTAAATGCCCACTAGAATATAATTTTTAGTTTTTATTTGAGTTTTTATTACTATATACCACATATTTCTTTCAATTTTATGTGTTTTTAAAAGTTCAAACGTTATTTCGTCTTTTATGTAAAATATTACACCTCCTGTGTGTGCATTATCTGTGTAACAAATTTCACTTTTAAAGCCTTTGATATCTATTTCTGAAAATTCTATATCATTTGTTACATGTGTCTCTGTTAGGCATACTATAGTTGGTTTAAGATCAGATATCAATAGTTCGATTTCGTCTTTATTGTGTACAAATCCTTGAGCATTTAATATTATGATATGACTGCTAATTTTCATTTCATTTTCTTT
>OZ004699.1:46561618-46921860 GCA_963924545.1 Pogonocherus hispidulus
ATCTGGGTACTCCGAGTGAATGGTGTGCGGTGGCGTTTATTGATGTTAAAAATGCCTTCAATACGACAGACTGGAGGAGAATTCTTAAATCGCTGGAGAGTAAAGGGGTATCTCCCTACCTGAAAAACACGATAATGGACTACCTGAGCGACAGGAGAATCATAACTGGGCCCGGACAAGAGAGGGAAGTGAACATTGGCGTTCCGCAAGAGTCGGTGTTAGACCCCCCTCTTTGGAATGTCATGTACGATGGGGTGTTGCAAATTGACTTGCCTAGGGGCTTGCAAACGGTGGGGTGGACTTAGCGGTAGTGGGGCAGGACAGAAACTGGGATAGTTTGGTCCACAAAATGAATGTAGCACTAGCTACAGTAGGAGATTGGCTAAGTGTAAATGGACTCCGTATGGCCCCCTGAAAAAACGCAGGCGATGCTCCTAAGGTTTGGGAGGAGACGAAAAGAGGATATTTTTGAGGTTGAGGGTGTTCGGGTCCAGCTAAGTGACAGAGTCAGATACTTGGGCGTCACTTTGGATTCTGGGGTGAGTTTTGGCCCACATATTAGAGCGGCCGCGGCTAGGGCGGAAGCGACCATCAGGGCTGTGTCGGGAATAATGCCTAACTTAATGGGGCCTGGAGAGCGCAAAAGAAGAATTTTAGGGGCAGTGGCGGCATATAGGAGGACGCTCCAGAGCGTCCAGAGAAAGATAGCGCTGCGAGTCTGCAGCGCATATAGAATATGGATAGGGATCATAGATGATACCACCACCACTGCATCATATGAGATATCATATGATGCAGTGGTGGTGGTGGTGGCATCTATGATCCCTATCCATCTACTAGCTCTCGAGAGGCGTGCAATTTGGCATAGCGGAAGGGATAAGAAAGTGGCACGCAGAGAAGAAAGAGCTGCCACAGTGAATAGATAGCAGGAGTGGCGCTCGGGAATGAAGGGAGCGTGGACTAGGGCCCTGATCCCAGACCTAAAACCGTGGATTGGCAGGAAGCAACGGGTTACCATCTAACCCAGGTACTTACTGGCCACGGTTCCTTTAGGATGTATACCTATGGTATTGGAAAAGTAGGAGATCCCGGCTGTGTACGGTGGAACAGAAGACACGGCCGAACATACTATATTCTGGTGCCTGAGATGGGAAAGGGAAAGGCAAGAAGAGGAGACCAAAGTAGGGCAGTCTATCCGGGCTGAAACCATGATAAACATAATGCTTCAAAGCCCAGGAGGTTGGAAGGCAATAGAGGACGTGGTGGGAAAGATTATGACCAAGAAGGAGCAGGAGGAGAGGGACGAGAGAGGTTAGAGCCATTGGGCTGGTCACGGAAGTATGTTTGCAAGAACGGTTCCGGTGACTGGTTCCTGGGAAAAGGGAGGAGTTTTAACATCAAGATCCTGGTGCCAAGCGGTCTCCCCTCTCACAAAAAAAAAAGAATAGGTGATATGGTACTCTTGAAAGTCGAAGATACTCCACCCATGAATTGGCCTTTG
The DNA here is from genome assembly GCA_963924545.1 of Pogonocherus hispidulus. Lineage (NCBI taxonomy): Eukaryota > Metazoa > Arthropoda > Insecta > Coleoptera > Cerambycidae > Pogonocherus > Pogonocherus hispidulus. The sequence goes on from OZ004699.1 coordinate 46,563,120, forward strand.
GGCAGAATCTCCGAGCTATACCCCGGCAAGGATGGTGTGGTGCGTGTAGTGCGTGTTCAAACCAGAAAAGTTGACGTGAAACGCGCAGTGGTTAAAATTTGTAAACTTCCAATCGAGACTGATAATACTGAGCAAGGCAATTAGAATAAGCTAATATTTGTTTAACTGTTTCGTATTGAAAGTTTAATCTTTCAAGGGCGGCGGTCTATGTTCCGTCACTTCTATGTATTTTGCACTTATGAATTTTGTACTTATGTATTTTGTACATTATGTATTTGTCATTCATGTTTGCTAGTCTATGGTTTCTGCGCTCTCTAACGAGCACCTGTTGCAGTCCCTATTTGCGGGAAACAGTAGTACAGTCCACGCTCTCAGAGAGGTTACACACTCCAACCTCTGTATTAATAAAACTAGAATTTCCAAAAACATTTCTTTATATCTGTACCAAAAAGAGAAAAACCCAACAAGTATAGATATGTTAAAAATAATAAAATAAGAAATCCTGGCTACTCACATCATTAGTCAGAAGAGATGGTGTGGTCAAAAGGGGATGATTACAAAAAAATACACAATAGAAAAATTATTAATAGGGTACCGAAATAATCTAGAAATAGTTGTTAATTATTCGATAAGGCTCAATCCAGAAAAAAATTGTTGGTCCGATTCAGTTGTAATTAGGAACATACTAGAGACTTTAAATACCTATTAAATTTACCTCATAAAAATATGCGAATCCATTCATATAGATCACATTCACTTATAAGGCGGAAGCTAGGTACACTACAAACTCGCCCGTTAGGAGATGAGCGGAAAAATTAATAACATAGTAACAAAATAACCTAAAAATAGTCGTTAATTCTTCATTAGGTCCCATCTCAAAATTCGATTTTTTTATAAAACCTATAAACGCAACTTATGAGGGGCAACTTATGCAACCTCCTCTCCCAATCTCTAGGTGGGGTGGTCCGACTTAATTCTAATAAGGCACGTCCTGGAGCCTTTAAACGGCTGTTAAATCCAATGTAGAAAAATATACTTAACCTAACAATAAGTTTTCTCAAATAAAAAACTACAAACATATTTTCCGACAATTTTCAAACCACCACTACTGCGCTTAACATTAAATATTCTTAAATTGTTCCATGGTTGATTTGCAATTTTTGTTGGAACATCAAACTATGTAGTTGCAGCCTATCTGTTCAAATATATTTCCTCAAAAATTATCTAAAAAATTATCTAAGTGCTGATATTATACCTTATTCGTCTACATAGGTATATTTAATTACATTTGTTTCACCTTTGAATGTCCGGATTTAAATTAAAATGAATTATTAAATTTAGTATTACTAGCTGTAAGTGATAAAAGAATAGTGGGATATTCTTTTCTAATTAATATTGTGCATTTAACATTTAGATGTTTATGAAATTCCTAATATCTGATACAGAAGTTTGTACAAAGTTAATGCCTAAACATAAATATTAATAAGAATTGAGCAGCTAGTGATTACATGTTTATATCCATACACAGCTGCAACCAATTGTTGGAACATAATCAGTAAACGGTCTCTACAGTCTTCAAACTATCGGATAAATTTGTTGAAACAGTTTACTCCTAGCTATGAAACCGCCAGGGAACTTCGTTGGTACGTACAATAACAATGTGCGCAGGTTCCTAACTATCGGCAACTGTTTGTAACGAACCTATTTTTGTTTTTACTGTATGTCTAAAGAAATGTTATGATAAAAAGGAAAACTATGGTGACACGCAAGGTAGTTATGTTGGAATACGAACCTGTTGCTCCGTGAAAGACGACGGGCGGTAAAAAAAAGTTTTATATTTAGTTTCATAGCCAGCACCTGCAAAACAACAAAATAAAGTTTTAAAATAATAAACAATTTAAATGACTGCAAGCATCAAAGCTGCAAGTCATTTACAAGAAGACCTTAATAGAGTTCATGGGTGGAATCGTATAAATAAATAGGTAGGTCCTTTAATTTAGAAAAATGTGCTTCCATGACCATAACTCGTAGAAAACTTCCATTGTGATTGATTGCAATATGGACAATCGCAATTTAATTAGAATAAAAATTATGAAAGATCTCGGAGTAACACACGATGATCAGTTATCCTTTAGGGAACATATAGAAAATAAAGTAGCGTCATCTAATAGAACGTTTGGTTTCATTTTTAGACAAACACTTTGTTTTAACAGTGTAAAAATATAAAAAATTCTATATTACTCATACGTGAGACCGAAGTTAGAATATGGAAGCATTATACGGTACACGGAGCCACAAGTGTTCATAATAAGTTTTTAAGGTGTCTATACTACCTGAAATATAAACGATATCCAGATTATGTTTACTATACGATCTACATTTCTTATTATGCTTCTATACAAACTTTTAAATAATATCATTAATGATAGCCATTTGTTAAGTTTAATACCTTTTAATGTTCCATCCAGAAGGACTCGTAATATATTGATATTTAATACATCTTCGCTAATGAAATCAACAACATTAATGTGCTATATTTCTTTTGTACTTCCATTAGAAAGTTTAGAAATATAGTCTCAACTTATTTTAATGACTTGCAGCCATAATTACAAAAATACTCTTTACACCTGTATATATCTAGCATTTGTTGTTGGTGACTGCCTTGTTTTTGTTACCGATGTAATATTAATGTATTATTAATCTACACTTTGTTTTTTCTTTTATTCCATAAATCCATGTAACTAGGCTTATAGCCTGTTTAGGTTGTTATTAAATAGATAAATAAATATTTTATAATATATATATATATATATATATATATATATATATATATATATACAAATAATACATTTTCTATCATATTGCTCTTCAGCAAATACGTATAAAGTAAAAAAATGTACATTGCAAAAAAATGTTATCCATAAAACACTGTTAGTGTTTTATGGATAATAATATATCAACGTAGGATGTCGGCCATTTGTTCAAGTCATTTGGCTATAAGTTCACTCAACTCAAGCCAGCAACAAAAACTCAATATTAAATAGTCTGTTTCCGTTCAGTGGGGGAACTTTTTCTGAAGATATATGGACATACTATTTATATTTAGAAAACTATTAACTCAACGTAAACCAATTTCATTTTTTATTAGTCATTGCACTCTTCATCCGCGTCTGACTGATTGATATTCTTTAAAAAAAAATAAATTTTATTCACACGTTAAACCATACGCCATCAAACACAGCCAAACAAAAATATTTTCGATAAACGCCCTGTATTACTGCACTTTTAATTTAATGTAACTTTAATTTTTAGCCCTTTATGGGCTACTAACGACCATTTGCACGGGACTGACTAAAAATTTAAAGCCCGCTTGATTGACTAGTTTAAAATTTAAGCCAGGATGAAGTAAGGCTTTAGATATGAGTTGGGTTAACTTCTACGCATGCGTCATACGCCCAAACCACGAAAAATTAATCCCGTATTGATATTTCTATGCATTGAACTAACATTTGTTATCCCCTCTGCTGTGAGTTTGCTTTCAAATTTGTTTACTTTTTACATTCAACTTAACCGAACATTATTCATCATTTAATAAAGCTCAACGTCGAATTTAAATAATTTATTATTAATGCTATTCTGTTGTATGCTATGTTGCATAAAATTATAAAATAGTATAGCCATATGAGTAAACTAAATAAGAGACGCCGTTTCCTTGTCTTTCATTGGAAGCACGCTTGCTCCACAAACTGAGCTAGCGCCATATTACGTCAGGCTGTCGTAAAAAGTAGCAAGTGCACTGCCCGTTTTTGGTTTGAGACAAATATAACTCAGAAATGAGTAGAGTCTGATACAATAGATGTCGCTGCATAATCAGCTTGGCGGTAAATTTAAATATACCATAATATACAGTGTAAGGTACACATGGAATAAAATTCATAATCATCGAGTACAAATTTTCGTAAAAAATTACATGTTCAAATATAAAAATTCACCTGATTTTTTACGAAACTATGTAGTCAATGATTTATGAATTTTATTTCATGTAAGTAACACGCTATATAATAATGGTATAAGGGAAAAAATAATTTTTTTAGTATATCCATAAAAAAGATATAATCTGATCAAAATGTTCTGAACATGAAGACCATGAAAAATCTATTTTATTTAAAATACTGATAACAATTTGGTTCGTAACGAAGTGATGTGACCAAATGAGTTTAAGAAATTTATTATTGTATCGTGTATGTTAATAACATAAATTACCAAATTTCGAGTAACATAGTTCAGTCGACGGGAATCATCGAACTAGATTTTACAGGAAGATTATTTTTAATTTTATCATTTTCAATAGATTGAAATTGCCAAGATAAAATTTTTTCTAACATGCTACTCCAAAATTTCCTGTGCTGATTTTTTAGTGATACAAGACTTTAAAGAACTATTTTTATTCAACTGAATTATAGAGAATTTAAACTGTCAAAAAGATCATTAACAAATATCGAATATCGTTAACAAATTCTCCTGTATGAATAGCCTCAGCTGGTATACCGATACTGGGATTACTAACCATTGACGCAATCTCATGAGCTACAGATGCACTTAATGTTTGTGCTGCAATTTTAACTTTCATTTTAATGTTACTACGACTGAGATCAAAATGATGGTCATATAAGTTTCGTAAACCTTGGAAGCGTTGCGATTTATCTATTTCATAACATTGAACTATATGATTAAATTTAGCTGTTTTATTCTGTGAAAATTTTATGTTATATTTATATAAAGCATTACTGGTATTCTTTGGTAAATGGGTAACATCAAAAATTGGAATAATTTCTTGACCATTAACATTAAAAGTAGATTTATTTGGTGACTCTAAAAGTAACTGTCTTATGGCTGATCTATTAGTGGAGCCCTGATCACAAACTGTACAAATTACTGTTAATCCACAAGATCGCAAAGCTGAAATTATTTCCATCAATAAAATTTTTAAATCATTTGTTTTTACCACATCTTTATTAAAATAATATGCAATAGGTTCCCTCCAGTGCTTACTAATACCACAGAGGAGTATATACACAGGGGACAGCCGGCGGAATGTCTTTGATGTTTGACAGTTCATAGCTATGACCTCGTCCCTTTAAACGGGAAGTGTACAACGTTGCCAAACTTACAATTTTTTCTTGAGAAGCGCTGTTGCATTTTACCTAACATTTATTTTATATATTTTTTAATTAAGTTAGTGGCTCATTATACAGTACATAAGATAATGAAACATAAATTGTGTCGTAAACCGGTTTTAATATTTTTTATTTATAAACACATTTAAAATGAACTTATTTAAGTAACAATTACAGAGCTTTTACATACAATATTCGTTCAAATTAAAAATGCAGCGGAAATGTGTAGAATATTTTATTTCTATAGTATATTTCAATATTATTTATTGCCTTATTTAACTGTTGCTATCTTTTTTAATTAGGAATTAAGAAAAAAAAAACTAAGAGATAAATTGTTAATGAAGTTATGAAGTCATGATTCAATACAGTTTTAAATGTTTAATCAACTTCATTAATAATTAATCTCTTAGTTATTTTTTTCTTAAGGGACGGTTTTTCAATGCTTGGTTAACACGGTTTAACCAGTATAGTTAAGCTAGTTATAAGTTTAAAATGTAATTTACTTCGAACATTTTATGAATAACTATTCACATTCTAAACTTGTAGTTAGTTAACTCTAGGTTAAATTACGTTAACCAAGCATTGAAAAATTAGCCCTTAGAAACATGAAAACATTGAACCATGATATTTCATAACTTCATGAACAGTGATAAAAACTTTTATACTTTTATCGACATAGGTATATATTAAATAACATACTGGTTAAAACATATAACTAAGATTATTAATCACAAAAAAGAGTATATACACAGAGTGACCCATTAAGAATGGAAACACTCGCGTAAAAAATTTGTTTATGGACCGATTTGAACCAGATTTTTTTCAAAAGATAGATCTCCGAAAGGTCCATATTGATGCAAAATTTGAAGACGAAATTTTGATTTTCAAGGCAAAAATAGCAATATTTTGTTAGCAATTTTTTTTAAAAAGTCTGACTACACCACTGGATTTAAGATTCCCTCGAATGCATTTGTACCTACCTATTTTTGCGAAAAAAAGTTTGTTCCTAAAAAAGTTATGATAATATCGACATCACCAGTGTTTGCCTTTGTCGGTGAACCTATTCTTTTATAAAAATCGAATAGAACCCAAAGAGAAATAAAATTAAACAACTTAAACACTGGTGTAATTATTAAGAACCATAAAAACCAGTATACACAAAATAACCAATAATTACTCTAATAAAAACAACAATTGATAGGTAAGTTCGTCAAATTATTATTATTTTTGTGGTTATTATGCCAAAACTTATATTACCTTCTTAGATAAAAAATAACTACATTATATATAAAGATGGTAACTTTGATACACTTCCACTTTCCATTATTTAAATTCAAAATAGAAATATAAAGCACTAAACAACACTGACAAATACCAAATAAATCAAAATACAAAACCACTTGAATAATTATGATGCGACACCCCGAAATGTTAGGTTTAAATCTGAGTCTTCCAGAATGTAATATTTATCATATAGTATAATGGGTACTCTGTGGTATTATACGCGCATTAGTCTTCAGTGGACATTTAAATGGGAAGTGCTTGACATCTCTCTTTAAATTTAATTTCTCTGTCTCACTGTCCCATCTGTATAATAATCTGTGCTAATACCTTGCACCAAAAACACTAAATCGTGATTTGCTACTTCATTTTGTCTACCCAGGGAACCAAGATCTACATTTCCCTTCGCTTGTCTTCCGATATGATTACGTTGTAGTTTCTTGTTTACCATATCCTTCGATACGCATTCAAAGCAATAACATTTTTTGTTGCCAATTTTTTGTCGGTGGGACGGCCCGGTCCTATCTTATTTTCACGTCATCATTCTGTTTTATGTATCCATCGAGCAAGCGTGTGCGGCATACGGGAGTGAATAATGTCGAAACGGAGTGGCTTACTAGTGAATAGCAAGTAGAAACTCCAGAAAATTAACAAATTATTACAGGAATTGGATCAGTTCAAGGAAAGATTCCAAAGCATATCTTTGACCTCCTCGGATAAGTTAAAGAAAGATCTCCTCTCTCTTTAGTTAAACAGAGGTGTTATATACGAATTCAGAAAGGGGAAAGGATCAGATACTCATTATTTGGAAAAGGACAACTTCTGCCAGAGGATCTGAATAAATTCTCACCCAATAAGGTAATCAGCTACATTAAGAAGCTGGACCTGTTGGGTGAAATATACGTAGGTGTGAGCCATAATAGACCACATGGTCGCGGTGCAGGGTCTGGTTTTCAGCCCACTCACTTTTGAACCTAACCTAACCTAACCTAACCTATATACGATTTAAGGCCGAGGGCCATATCATTCTTGCGGATAGCCGTGGGCTCATCCTTACCTCTTATTTAATTGTTATATATTGTTACGGTAAAGAATCCACCGTGGGTGGCTCGAACTTGTAGTGCCGAGGGCTCTAATAGGTGATCTTTTTCACCTTGGTCGTGGACCATAGAAATGTCTAGAAAAATAAATGGACACTATTGTTCTAGAGTCTTCATCGTCTGAGGATGATAAACAACCGAACCAGTCACCAGTACATTCCGGACTGGAAGATATGCATAGCTATTTGGAAAGCTCCGATCGTAACTGCCTTACCACCCTCCGAGGTAGACCAAGCCATCAGACAGTGAAATTCAGGGGCAAGAGTTGCATGAGGAAATCGTATCGAGATGGGAAGTTTACCTAAAGAAAGGCGTTAGGCCGAATTAGAGGTATCACATTGAAACTTAGTTGTGCATGACCCCAATCAGGCACATTTCCATTCAAGAACATAAATTCGGACAAAGACTTAAGGTTACTTAAAAAATCATTAGCCGAGCTATTAGAAATTGGCGCAATTTCGATATGCTCTTATAGTACAGGTGAATTCTTATCGCCGTTTTTTCTTGCCACAAAGTCAAATGGGAAAAAGAGGTTTATTTTGAATTTAAAAACAAATATCTTTACGCGCCACATTTTAAACCCGAAGACACCAGAATAGTTAATAAACACTGCTCACTAAAAATTGTTATGTAACAAACATTGACTTGAAGGGCGACTATTTCCAGTTACCTATTCATCCAAAGTATAAAAAATATTTGAGATTTACACAGTAAAAAAAAAAGACAAATGGTAAAATTACTAAGTGGTAATCGTAATTTGCTGCAGTGTTATTTTTAACACGAACTGGGTGGTATAATAACTAAACCTTTAGAACTCATATTACACGAACGATATACCCGCCAAGTTTGTAGAAATACTCATAAATTGTACTAAAATTTACAAAACCGTGTGTTAAAAATTAGTCAATCCGCCATAAATACGGAATAATTACACGGTGAATAAATATTTAACTATTACACATTACCTGGTAAAATCTAATGTGTTAAATTACTTTTAGGTAATGTAATAATACACTGATAATGTATAATACTGCCAAGTGTGATGATCAGTGTGTATACACACTGATGAGTGTTGATTCAGTGTTAAAATTACTCGGTTTTTTTTACTGTGTATACTGGAGGGCCAAAGATATCAGTTTAATTGCCTTCCATTTGGCCTTAATATCGCTCCTTACGTTTTTACCAAAATTATGAAACAAGTAGCTAAATACTTACGCCTTAAAGACGTTTTATTGATCGTTTATTTAGATGACATACTAATAATAGCCAGGGACAAATCACAATGTGATATTAAGACCAACCAAACAGTTAATCTTTTAACCAATCTAGGGTTCGTTATTAATACAGAAAAGAGCCAGTTAATACCTTCACAAAAAATAACCTATCTAGGATTTTCTTATAACCTAAATAGAATGACAATGCTCTTACCACTAAAGAAAAGAAAATCAATAAAGAAGTTAATTTCAAGAAATTTGACAAAGTCAATTATTAAAATTCAGATGCGTCCCCTACAGGCTGGGACGCCTATTGTAACGGTAAAAATTGTCGAGGTTTCTGGCACGATTAAGATAAATCGAAGCATATTAACTACCTTGAAATACAAGCGGCTTTTTATGGGTTACAATCCTTTACTAAATCAGGAAAAAATATTCAAGTTTTACTTAGAAGCGACAATAGAACGGCAATAGCCTGCATAAATCGGGGTAGGAGTGTAAAATATCACAACCTACGTAATATAACCTATCAGCTTTTAAATCGGTGTAAACAGAAACGAATAACACTCCTTGCTTCTTACATTTCTTCTAAAGAAAATAAGGAGGCTGATCAAGACAAATTTCGGTCGGAACCGAATATGAATTAAATAAACAGGTATTTCACAAAATAATTAGAGACTTCGGGGAACTGGAATTAGACCTCTTCGCAACAAACCTTAATACAAAATTCAGAAGGTATATTTTCTGGTTTCCTGACCCAAATTCCATATCAGTAAATGCGTTTACATGTTCTTGGGAACACGAATACTTTTATGCATTCCCCCCATTCTCAATGATATCTAGAACTCTAGATAAACTTATTCAAGACAGACAGCTACCGGAATTTTGATAGTACCTGAGTGGCCATCACAACCCTGGTACCCCTTGTTTTAAACTTTATTAGTTGACAAACCCTTAATTTTTAAACCTAATGAAAAATTATTAATTTCCCCTTTTAGAGAGCCCCTTCTCCTATACAGGAAACTTTCCCTGGTGGCAGGGAAATTGTTCGGACGGCGTTCCTCAAAAGAAACATATCCTGCCAGGCAATACCAATAATGTTTGCATCTATCTCGGAGGGGACTTGGAAACAATACAACGCATGTTTTCATAAATATTGGAAGTTTTGTAGCAGCCTACCAAACTATGATGTATTCAGATATGAGTTAAATATTTCCCTTGAATTTTTGGTAAACGAAATAAACAAAGGTGGCTCCTACGCAACGATAAATACATATAGGTCAGCCCTCAATTTTTTGTTTTCACCCACTCACAGCGACGAAAAAATTATAAACAGATTTGTCAAAGGAAGTTATAATTTAAAACCACCCAGACCTAAATACGATTTCACCTGGAACATAGAACCAGTACTAAACTAATTGGGAACCCTTTACCCTTTAGAAACTTTATCCCTTGGTAAATTAACAATTAAAACGATAACACTCATGGCATCAACCTCAGCTCATCGAATCCAAACATTAAACAAAATAACAATCGATAATATAGTAAGTTCTGCGGAAAAAACTGAAACTAAAATTCCAGAAAAACTAAAAACATCAGCGCCCTAGAAAAATCTGCCTATTTTAACGTTCCCATACTTTGATAGACTCAAGTTATGTGTGGCGTCTACTCTAAAACATTATATTAAAGTCACCGAACGTATTCGTTCCAATTACACTTCTTTATTTTTAACGCACAAAAAACCAATTCATCCCGCGACAACACAGACCCTGAGTAGATGAATCAAATTAGCGTTAAAAAACAGTGGCATAAATGTTAATATTTTCACGGGATACAGCGTAAGATACGCCGCCACATCAGCGGCCTGCAAATCAGGAGTAAACATAAATGTCATTAAGAATACAGCGGGCTGGACTCCCAATTCCGATGTTTTCTTTAGATTCTATAACCGACCTCTAGGTACGCCTAACTAAAGACATTTTTGCTAATACAATATTAAATTTAGGGTTAACTTAAGATTACAAGTTATTTTTATAAAATTAAAAATAGCATTAAGCATAAGTTCCACTACAATAGGTTACAAGTTTTTTATAAATGTTACTTCAATTGTTCTTGTTATAAAAATTAATAGAAATTAAACTCAGAAACCAAATTTATTATTACTGAAATCGAGTTAATGCAAAATTACACCACCTAGCTTTGAACCACTACAACGTAATCATATCGGAAGACAAGCGAAGGGAAATTGAAAGATTAATCGAAGACTTACCTGTATGAAGATTAATCGTAATTTCCCGAGCTTGTCTTCCGATATGATTACATCCCACCCAACCACCTACCCTTATAGGGTGACAATTTTACCTAAAACAGAATGAAGACGCGAAGATAAGATAGGACTGGGCCGCCCACCGACAAAAAATTGGCGACAAAAAATGTTATTTCTTTGAATGCGTATCGATGGATATGGTAAACAAGAAACTACAAGGTAATCATATCGGAAGACAAGCTCGGGAAATTACGATTAATTCATACAGGTAAGTCTTCGATTAATCTTTCAATATCCCACTACTTGGTCTTTAGAAATTTCATAATGTAAACCAGCAGGCAACGCTATTTCATCGAATGCTAAACAACAAACACAATCTCTTGAACACATTTTCTTTACACGTTCTCATAATTTACGGAAAAGTTTTTTATTGATTCCTACTTCAAAAGGTATCTGGCCTAAATATTTTCTTATGCAAGATTTAGAAGGTAGTATGAAAAACTTCTGTAAAAATCGGTAGCATCTTGGACTCCGTTTATAAATAGCTAAAGCTAGTGCTGTGACTGATATTTTGTGAGTTATATATCGGACGTCTCTTTTCACAGTTTTTAATTTGTGACTCAATAAATTTTACTCCAATAAGATCCAGACGTTGAGATAAATTTGTGAATAAATTTGAATAAACGATATTGCGAACATTGGACAAATTATTTCTACACTTTAATAATTTTGTTTTCAATTTTAAAATCTGATTTTTTTGTTTACGGTCTACATAATAGAACTTTTTATTTTCATTTGAAAGTTGAGACACCCTTTTTACATTGAGATATTTTAAAAGTGTTTTTTGTTGACTTAAAAGTAGAGTTTTGACAAAATGAGGTAACATGTGAAGTATTTACACAACCAGCATTTGATTCTGCTTCATCCGGCATGGTTTCAACTATAACAGTACCAGTACTTGCAGTGATATTTACAAACGGCAATTTTGAATAAGTGTATCTTGGTTTTTTAAATGGTGGTTCTGAAAAATCATCCGAAATTGATGTTTGGCATTTATTACTTTCAGCATTCTGTAATGTTTCATTAACAAAAGCTGACTGTTGAACAGTTTTCAAGCAAATATTACTATTAAGAGAATTAAAGGATGATGAACTTATTTGACTCGCAAATACTAGTTGGTAAAAATATTGTTGGTACAGCAATCTTATTGAGACTATTCTTCTCACTATTTTTATAACATTTTAATTCAAAGTGGTCTTCGCAAAAGAAACACTTATAACACCAAATACAACTAAAATCTAAAATCTAACCTCATTTACTCATTTCTCATTTGCCTAATTTTTAATTTTTATTTTATACAGTCAACAGCCAACTCTACAGGTTCATACTAATTGCTTTTCTTTTAAGTGAAGTGTCAGTTTTCTGTGTGCTATTTTCTACTGAAAGCAGTATTTATACAGCCCCTCGTTAGGTGGCGCTCATGCACGTGATCCTACCCGCCCTATTCTTTCAACGCGTCTTATTTAGTTAGTCATATGAGTATAGCAAATAACTACGAATAGTAAGGACATCATTAAGACTATCCTCCATCTGCAAACGGCTTATTTAAATAAGGACTAAAACAAATCAAGCCAAAACAGCTATTCTCCTGGCTATATGCCTCGCCGAGCACTGAATTACAAAGCAAGATTTGCCGTATTTTGGTCTAAACAAACACAGTTAGAATCAAAAATACAAGGATTCGGATTGCAACGAAAACTACAAGGAAATAGTCAGACAGTGTTGCCAACCTTTGAGTAATCGTTTTCCCTCCACTTATTTGAAAAATTCCCACTTTTATCAAAAAAAATCCCTCCAGCTAACAGAATTGTTTTTTATTGAAAATATTAAAAATCTATTTACTGATATTAAAAAAACAGAAAAACCAGGAACATATATTTAAAAAAATACATTGCACACAAAAAATTTTCTATTGCACACAAAAAATGAGGTACAAACTAAACTATGTGAAATATGTAAAAACATGCATACAAAATATGTCAAGTACACTGTAATATAAGTTTTAATTTTCTTTATTGCTAAGGTTGAAAGTCATACATTCTATAATTGTATAGTTTTAAATGCTCATAAGTAACTGCATATTTAGTACAGTTTACATTATTATTTTGAAAGCTGCTTCGGAGCACACACATTGCGTTTAAATTATCATCACCTATGCAATTACGCTTTTTTGATTTTATGTCTGTTACAGAAGAAAATATTCTCTTCAGCCTCAGCGTTAGAATGCCGCAGCCTCAGCCTCAGCGTGAAAGAAGGATATACTCATTTAGTATTCTAAAAATGAAAAAGATAAAGTTGTGTGTAACATTCACGGGAATTTAGATTAGATTTAAAATATTCCCGTTTTGAGCTAATTTTTATGATCTCATCAGTGCAATAGCAATATAAGTGAGCATACCAACGAATGCGAAGTATTTGGCACAATAGGTAAGCCTTGCGTACGCAAGCCCTATTGGCGCCACCTCTGGGTAGTTTTCGCAACACAATCCAAACCAATCGTAATGCGGTAAATCCAATACAATAACACGTTGTAGAAACTAGTTCTACTATTTGTCAGATGGCATGCATATAGCAAATAACTACGAATAGTAAGGACATCATTAAGAGTATCCTCCATCTGCAAACGCCTTATTTAAATAAGGACTAAAACAAATCAAGCCAAAACAGCTATTCTCCTGGCTATATGCCGCGCCGAGCGCTGAATTACAAAGCAAGATTTGCCGTATTTTGGTCTAAACACAGTTAGAATCAAAAATACAAGGATTCGGAGATGGAGGATAGTCTTAATGATGTCCTTACTATTCGTAGTTATTTACTAAATGCATGCCATCTGACAAGTAGTAGAACTAGTTTCTACAACCTGTTATTGTATAAAATAGTAGTCTGAACACAAAGCAAACAAAAAAAAAGAAACAATAAATAAATGAATGTACCCTATATTATAGATATTAGCTCACATAATCACGAGCAGTAATAAGTTGCGTTTTAACATTTTTCTTAAAAATAGTAAGACTCGTGGCTTGTGGCACTCCTGATGTCATCAGACAGTGAGTTAGATATTTTGGAAGCATTGTAATTAAAACTGCGTTGAACCGAAGCCGAATGATGTGGAATATGTAGTAAGTTACGGTACCGTGTAATACAATCATAAGCATCTGAACCTTTTATCAATGTATCCCTAATATATAAATATGTATAAATTAAACCCTAATTCAACTACTAGGGCAAACTATTACTACATATAGTCCGACTTATAAAAGAAAAGCCGCATGTGGAACGTGAAAAAGAGCGCCAGCATTTACAATACACTCAAAAAAATCTTCATAGGGATTATCTACACTTTAATTACAAATAATTACAGCAATCCGCGACTTTTTTACACTCAATATATCTGTAGAATTTCAACCATTTTTAATTATGTATTGTATAGACAATAACGCGATAATCGAAAAAATATAATTTGCTAATACAAAAAATAACATATATAATAACAAAAAATACAAAATATTAAGCTGATTATCATATTCTGAACATAGACACACTTTCCAGACAAAAATGCGAGAGGGTGGACTAGATACTAAAAAAACATTGGAATAAAACTTGTCACAGATTATTTTTACACATTTCAATAATTACAATTAAGTAGCAGTGGTGAAAAACACACCGTAGTGACCTCTATTGTTTTGTTTCATTAAATGTAGTTTTCGGCATCTCCTTCCAATACACAATTAAGTAATTACAACAAATCGCGATTTTATTACACTTGCCATTTTCCGGGGGAAATCGGATATGGTCCAAGTGAATCGTATGTCCGCCCACACTGTCGAATCTCCGAAACTAAAACGTATTGAAAGGAAACTTGCATCATACTTTTTCACATTTTAAACTGACATTCCACACGCAGCTTTCATTTTATAAATCAAACTATATGTAGGTAGTAATAGTTTGCTATAATTGAATTTAGAGCTTAATTTAGTATTATTAACTCTCAGAGTAAAACTGATTAAATATTCATAGAGGTCGTTGTTAATAGTAAGGGATTTTATTTAGTGTGATTATAGAAAGTTGAACATACCTTAAAGATGGGGTGATTTTCACCCCTCGGTGATAATGTTTTTGTGCTTTTTCTAAGGAATATACTAAATACATATCTGATGCATTTTAACGCCTTGGATCAATTAAAATTGAAAATACCTCTTTGGGGTTGTTTTACCCCTCCGATTTCGCTATAGAGTATTTAAACTATACGGAGTCCAATGTAATTTTTTTGTAATGAAATATAGCGAAAGAACCATCTTCATATCTCATTTAGTTCAAAAGTTATCAGTGTTCAAAAGTTATCAGTCAAAAGTGTGTAGATTTAAATTAAATCTAGATTGTTCACTTATAACTAACGGCAAAGGCAATAAAATTAATTTTGGCGGAATAAAGTTGTAATAAAGTGTAAATAAATTATGGTACATTAGTTTTGGTGATGAGCTGAAATAGCTGGTATAATTTCAAACCACACCACAGCATAAAAATCAATCAGTAAGGAAATTCAACCAAATTATGAATGGATTGGGGGTCGGCTACATTTTAAAATACCCCTTCTCTCGAACAGGGCATACTTATGAATGAAGTCGCTGAAAACTTGGCAGATACTAACTGTCAACTATTTAATACAATAAATATAAACATAACCAATTTTATTTTTTAATAATTACATATGATTAGATTATGAATTAAACATGGCAATGAATTAAAAATGTGAATTAAACAAATTAACTAACAGTAAACCCAATAAACATATACCAAGTCAAATATTATGATTGGGCAACGTGTAGTAAAAATTGTCAGTCGCTAGCATCATGGCACAAAACAGTCATATGCATTAAAATCTAGACGACGGACAGCGGGAAATTAGAATTTCCTTACTGATTGATTTATATACTGTGCACTAGACGACACTTCTTTTAGAAAAATGGCAAAGGAAATCCTTTATTAAAAGCTATTTATGCATTAATTTCATTAAAATAATTTTAAAAGCTTTGTAAACATCTCTAGCAACTTTATGTGTACTACATTGTATAACACAAGGAATTGTCAAAGTGTACCGGAGGTGTTACACTTGATATAAGTAAAATTCAAAAAATGGCTTGAGATAAGTATCAAGCGAGGTAAGAGGTAGTACCTGATTCCGAAAAAGTTAAATGCATACTTAGGTATGTTAAACATAACCCCTACATATTTTTATAATCTGAATAGAATGATCAATATAATCAATAACCGAGGATTATAGATTCACACGGGGGCTAGTTTAGTCTGCTTTGAACAGTACTCAGAGATAAACAGTATAATAGAGATAAAGATAACAATATGGTATTTTAAATAAAAGATAATTTAAACTCTATATGAGTAGAAACTACTCTACAAAAATGATACTTGACTGAATAAAAATTTTCCTGTTGTTTCTAAAGCTGACAAAAATTTTTATGTATTTCAGAAACCATTAAATGAAATTGCCTTTATTCTAAGTCTAACGGAAGGTAAAGGTCCATTTTAGTATTGTTGAATTTACTTGATCTTATACCGGTACCTAAAAATAATTAACAAACCAAGAAACTTTAAAGATATAAAAACAATTCCATTTTTTAATGTAACATTAAACCTGTACGCTACTGCACAGATATTCTCCTAAAAAGTCTAAGCCAGTTCTATTTGAAAATATTAAAAATCAAACTTTGGGTACATTTATTGTATCTCTGAAAACAGAGGTTTTAATTAACGTAATCTATTGTTAATGTGTTTGTTTTAATAATTTTTTTCATATTTTCTTTCGCTCAAAACGTAAAAAAACTGACTCAAAGTTTCTGGATTGCTTCTTTATCCTTCTGGATTGCTGATAAATGAGGAAACTCGTGATTTATCTCATTAAAAGCATGACATTGTCTGTCTAGAATTCTACTACATTCTCCATGAATAGAATTAATTTCAAATCAATTTCGACATATACAAAAAATAGTAGTGAAAGCTGTTTTCTTCTTTGACACGACATGGCGTTTTATTTTTTGTAGAGACCTTCATATAGTATAGCGTGTTGTATTAAAAAATTGTTTTTATGCGTTTGAATATCTCAGGTTTTGTTAATTGTGAGTTGCCTCTACAATGCCTATTAATTCAGAAAACCCGAAAGTATAGCCGGTACAGTAGCTTCACAGTTCACTAGACACTACTTAGAAAACTTACAGCATTTTCTCATTTTACGTGGTCTCATTTAGGAGGTAGGATTTATGTCTCATTTCTTATTTATCAAAGGTACTATGCTGCACAAAGATAACCTAACATTTAATATAGAACCCAAAAAATATAAAAATACATTGAGTGTTATTTAAAATAACGAAGTTGATACTTACTTCCCGTATAATAGGAAGTGAAACCCACAGAAAGTACAACTCAGTATTTTCAAATAAAACAGCATCTGCTCCCATCTTCAAATTTTCAAATATGTAATAATGATGAAACTTAAAAACGTCGAACGAACCATTACATAAATAAGTATCTAACCGTCTATAAAATTTTATCTTTCTTATTCGAGTTGTGGAGTACTTAATCAAGGTTACTGGCATGGATTTACCCTCGAAATCGATTGAGTGAAGTTATCTACGCATTTTCATCAACGGGCTACGACGACGTAGGATCAATCTAATGGTTTTGTTAATTTATAATTAAATTTAATTTAAAATTTTAATTTAAAAAAATATATTAAATATATATATATACATTGATGAACAATTGACAGATTATTACTATATACATGTAGAATACACCCATATATGCGAAATGATTTACCTGCCCGTTTAACACCCTTAAAAATCGAACTTTATTGGCCGGCATGGATGAAATCGAAAAATTCATATATTGAGTAGGTGTCAGTTCCACTGCGTTGATGAAAAATTGACAGACTATTTCCAGGTATAAGTAGAATACACCCATTATACGCGACATAATTTGCCTGCCCATTTAAAACCCTTAAAAATCGAACTCTATTGGCCGGCGTGGATCAAATGGAAAAATTCATACAGTGAGGACATAAAGTCCGTCCCCCCCCCCCTCTAACTTTTGAACCACTGGGTAGATTGTGATGAAATTTGGAACGATAATATATGATTAAATTCAGCATTTTTGACACATCAATGACAGCTCTGAATGTCAAAATGACAGCTGGGCGCGCAATAGGAATTTTTTTTTAAATGAAAATGGCGGTCGAGTGGGGACTCATTTTGAAGCTATTTTTATGCTCAAAACATCCCCCAAATTTGAGAACATTTGGTTCAGTAATTTCCAAATAAAAACCAGTAATATCAGTTTAGAACATAATCTTTTTACCACATACCTAATCTTTATAATAGGACTTACCCATGGAACATTTATTTGTCAGGAGATTCATGGAGGTCATTTTCAACATCTTTTGAAGTAACACGTGTTCTCTAAATTTGTTTCTGCCTCTAAAATTTTTTTTTTTTTAGGTTTAGTTTAAATTATTTCAAAATTTTTTAATTTAGGTTATTTTAGGTAAGGGATGGTTTATTGTTATTTGTTTACTTTTAATTTTTGTTCTGCTTTGAATAATTTACAATAATTTGTAATATGTATGCAAAAAAAATTATATAACAGAAATCTATATTACTGGTTTTTATTTGGAAATTACTGAACCAAATGTTCTCGAAATTGGGGGATGTTTTGAGCATAAAAATAGCTTCAAAATGAGTCCCCACTCGACCCCCATTTCCATTTAAAAAAATGTTCCTATTGCGCGCCCAACTGTCACTTTGATATTCAGAGCTGTCATTGATGTGTCAAAAAATGCAGAATTTAGTCATATATTATTATCGTTCCAAATTTTATCACAATCTACCCAGTGGTTCAAAAATTAGAGGGGAGGGGGACGGACTTTATGTACTCACTGTATATCTAGAACCGGTTCGAATACGTTGATGAAAAATTGACATATTATTACTAGATATACTACAGTCTGTCCATAAAGTAACCCCCCCCCCATGCTAACTTTTGAACTAATCGAGTTAGAGAGTTTTAACTAAATACAGGGTGAATCATGTAAAATGAAGTTGATTCTGACGATAAATTTGATTCTTCAAATTCAAAGATGGCGCCACGGGCGCTGTCAACTCAATTTTTTTAAATGGCAAAGTGTGCCGTGTTGCACCTCATTTAAAAGGTAATTCAATTCTCTGCATTCTCGTTTATGAAAAGTGACAATCGAGTTAATCGTTCTCTGTCAACTCAATTTTTTTAAATGGCAAAGTGTGCCGTGTTGCACCTCATTTAAAAGGTAATTCAATTCTCTGCATTCTCGTTTATGAAAAGTGACAATCGAGTTAATCGTTCTCTAGTTACAAGTGTTTCTATAACCGATATTTAAAAATTTTGCCTTTATTAAGTCAACTTACTTTTGCTTGCTACTGTGACTGAAACGTCAATAAGGTTCGAGAAAGTTGTTTAGCGTGCAATTTAAGAGTGTTTGAAAGTTTCTACAGTTTTTTTCTTTTTTTAAGTTATTCGATTTGATACAATGCGCACCGTTGAAAAACGTGTTTTGCCGTTAAAGTTTTTTTTATCAAAATTAAAATAATGCCCATGAAGCTGTTCGTTTATTTAATATTAGATATCCAGATAGCCCAATTGAAAGAATAATGTACATTAGGGAACTTATAAGAAAATTTGAAGTAACTGGAAGCCTAGATAATATTAGAAGAATTAGAAGGCCTTCCATTTCAGAGGATAAACAAATTGATATTCTGGTCGATCTTCAGGGTGACAATCAGCAGTCAACATCTGAAGTTGCTGATCAACACGACTTGCCACGATCAACAGTTCATAAAATATTAAAAAAGAATAAATTACATCCGTATAAACTGAAACTCTTTACAGGAATTTTCTGAAGATGACCCAGATCGGAGATTACAATTATGTGAACTAATGACACAAAGATTGCAACACAATCAAATTTTATTAACTAACATTTGCTTCAGTGATGAATGCACATTTTTCTTAAACGATCATGTAAATAGGCATAATCACCGTTACTGGAGTACTGAAAATCCTCATCAGTTCCGGGAAACCTATACACACGACATCGAAAAAGGTAATGTTTGGGCTGGCATTTTGGGCAGCGACGTTATTGGACCGATATTTTTAGACCGATATTTTTAAGAGAAAATTTAAGAGAACGGTACATAAGAATGCTACTGGAGGAAATTTTTCCAGAGATAGAAAGAATAGCTGGCAATAGCATTCAAAATATTGTATTTCAATAGGATGGGGCCCCGCCTCATTTCTATGGACTTGTTACCGATTTTTTTAATAACTATTTCCCGGGCAGATGGATTGACAGAAGGGGTGGAATGGCCTGTTCGTTCCCCGGACTTAACTCCTCTTGACTTTTTCTTATGGGAATATACTACCTCAAAAGTTTACAGAACTCCTTCAGTAAATATCAACGAACTACAGCAACGTCTAACACATAAGTAGGTATGTGTAGAAATATTCCTGCAGAAATTTTAGGAAATGTCAGGCAAGAATTTCAAAATAGACTTATTATGTGCCAAGAAGTCAATGGACAACACTTTAAACAACTTCTTTAATTATTTTATTTTTCGTTTTAATAAATATTTGGCCAAAATTTGTTGTTATAAAATATTAATAAATATTTTTTTCAGAGATCAGATTAGAAACAGAAATGCGTTTAACTAGAGAACGGATAACTCGATTGTCAATTTTGAAAAACGAAAATGTAGAGAATTGAATTACCTTTTAAATGAGGTGCAACACGGCACACTTCTTCGGCACCATCTTTGAATTTGAAGAATCGAATTTATCGTCAGAATCAACTTAATTTTACGTGATTCACCCTGTATTTTGTTAAAACTCTCTAACTCGATTCGTTCAAAAGTTAGCAGGGGGGGGTTACTTTATGGACAGACTGTATATACAGGGTGGGCCATTAGTGCGTATGCGGACCATACAACCTATACCGTTAAAGTTATAATAATAATTTTTGGTACGAAGTTAGATGCCAGTGGCGTGCATATTTTAAAGTTTTCTATGAAAAAGGTCGCTACTTCGCGTTATTGTAGCTCTCCATTTAAATGAGATAAGACGTCCATTTTCTTATAAGATATATTAAGAATATGTCTTTATTCAAGAAAATATAGCGATTTAAACAAAAGTTACATTTGCTATACACGGTGACACATTTCGCATATCGTAATTTTACTTCAAAATTTTAAATGGAACACCCTGTATATTATCATGTCGTCTTAAAGAGCTCCTTTTCAGCTTTCTAACCATACCATACTTGGTGGTATTAAATAAATTTTATTTGTTAAAAAAAAGGTTTGAAACTTGAAGAACCGTTGAAATTAAGATAAGTTGTAAAAAGATAATTGAATAAAAAGTTTATACTGGCAGTTTATTATTAGTCTTATTGTTAATAACAAATTGTGAGTCATACTTAATAAAAAAATAAATCAAATTTTAATAAATAACGAAAATAACCATGTCTTCGTGGTTGGTTGTAAATTGTAAAGACAAATTATTATTAATAGGGATACCTACTATGCTCTTATATAGGGTGCTTTGAAAACAAAATTGAAAAGTGGCTTGGGGAACTGTCACTGTCATTATTAACGTTTCTATTCTGTTGGTTTTATTGTATCAGTCAGTATTAGAGGAAATATTCAATCTACCCATATTATCGAAAATGAATTTTACTAAAGAAGAAATTCTAGGCATGATATTAGTTCTCGGAGTGATACAAAACTTGGTTTTATCGTATCAGTCAGTATTCCGAGTATTGTATCACTCCGAGAACTAATATTATGTCTAGCCTTTCTTCTTTAGTAAAATTCAATTTCGATAATATGGGTAGATTGAATATTTCCTCTAATACTGACTGATACAATAAAACCAACACAATAGAAACATTAATAATGACAGTGACAGTTCCCCAAGTAACTTTTCAATTTTGTTTCCAAAGCACCCTATATAAGAGTATAGTAGGTATCCCTATTAATAATAATTTATTTTTACAATTTACAACCAACCACGAAGACATGGTTATTTTCGTTATTTATTAAAATTTGAATGATTTTTTTATTAAGTGTGACTCACAATTTGTTATTAACAATAAGACTAATAATAAACTGCCAGTATAAACTTTTTATTCAATTATTGTTTTACAACTTAGGTATCTTAATTTCAACTGTTCTTCAAGTTTCAAACCCTTTTTTAACAAATAAATTTTATTTAAGCCCACCAAGTATGGTATCGTTAGAAAACTGAAAAGGAGCTCTTTAAGCCGACATGATGATATACAGGGTGTTCCATTTAAAATTTTGAAGTAAAATTACGATATGCGAAATGTATCACCCTGTATAGCAAATGTAACTTTTGTTTAAATCGTTATATTTTCTTGAATAAAGACATATTCTTAATGTATCTTGTAAGAAAATGGACGTCATATCTTATTTAAATGGAGAGCTACAATAACGCGAAGTAGCGACCTTTTTCATAGAAAACTTGCAACAACGTCGCCATGTGTAAATTTAGATATATTAAGTCCTATATTAAATGGTTCAGAAAAGTACGCTTAATTCAAAAATCTAAAAATATATAGGGTGTTCCATTTAAAAAAATGTATGTTCGGTTTGGCATTTTAATATTAAACACCTTGTATGTTCCAAACGAATTTTAAAATATGCACGCCACTGGCATCTAACTTCGTACCAAAAATTATTATTCTAACTTTAACGGTATAGGTAGTACAGTCCGCATACGCACTAATGGCCCACCCTGTATATATATACCGGGTGTTCCACATAAAAGTCCTCAGCCTCGTATCTCGGCAACGGAAAGACATTTTTAATTTGAAAAAAACAGATGATGAAGCTCATCTATGGCTTCTTAGTCAGGGAGTTAGTTCAACTTGATTTTTTTCAAAGTAAATTGGAGATGGAGATGGAGCAAATTGGAGAAATTTTTCGTTGATAGGAACTTTGTAACAAGGTTTATCTGATACTTTGTTCAATTCTAAACAATTTTTATCAAATGACTATTTTTCAAAAACTGAATACCTAGTTTCAGAGATATCGGGCACTTCATTTGGTGAGGCCCCAACTCAAGCGTATTTTAGTTTCGAATTATTACCTTATACAATGAAACAATAATTATTCAAGTCAATTTAATAGGTCTTTTTAAGGAATAGTGAAATAATAATATGTATTTTTGTAAAATATGGCAAAAGTTTTGCCAACGTTTTGTACATACATACATACATACATACATTCAGGATTTATTTTAGGACAAGCGTACAAATAATTAAGTATGAATTATTACACAAAATGAATTACGTATTTAAAAAACTCTTATCATATTTTACAGAAATACATATTATTTCACTATTCCTTAAAAAGAGCTATTAAATTGACTTGGATAATTATTGTTTCATTGTATGAGGTATTAATTCGAGACTATAAAATACGGTTGAGTTTGGGCCTCGCCAAATGAAGTGCCCCGATATCTCTGAAACTATTAAGTTTTTGAAAAATAGTCATTTGACAAAAATTGTTTAGAATTGAACAAAGTATCGGATAAACCTTGTTACAAAGTTCCTCCCAACGAAAAATGTATTTCGACTTCAGCTCGGACTTCACCGTCATCTCCAATTTGCTTTGAAAAAAATCAAGTTGAACTCCTTGACGAAGCCATAGATAAGCTCTATCATCCGTTTTTTTCAAAATCAAAATATATCTTTCCGTTGCCGAGATACGAGGCTGAGGACTTTTATGTGGAACACCCGGTATATATATATATATATATATATATATATATATATATATATATATATATATATATATATACAGTGTGTCCCACTTAAGGTCTATCAACCCCCGTAACATTTTTATTTATGAACCGATTTCCATGAACTTTTTTTGGTGGGTAGGTCCCAAAAAGTATATAGCGGGCATGCTTCATTTGTTTGGTAAGTCGGCGTCATGGCCAACTATGTCCTATATTTTTATGCAAAAAAACGAGATGTACTATTAGCGAATTTTTCACAAAAATTTTAATGGCAGATTCTTTACCAGGAGCACCTAAAACCCAACTGTAACAAATTTCATGGCGCTACTGTACAGAGTCTTCGTGTGTCCCACTTAAGGTCTAGCCACCCCCGTAAAATCGTTATTTATGAACCGATTTCAATGAACTTTTTTTTGTTGGGTAAGTCGCAAAAAAGTGCATAGTGGACATGCTCCTTTTTATTAGTAAGTCTGCGTCATGGCCAACTACGACATATTTTTTAGTGTAAAAAACCGAGATGTACTATTAGCGAATTTTTCACAAAAATTTTAATGCCAGATTCTTAATCAGGAGCACCTAAAACCCAACTGTACCAAATTTCATGGCGCTACTGTACAGGATGTTCCAGAGAATAAGTTTTTTTTAAATGATAGGTACATTATTTTTTCAATTTTAAAATATTCTAATGTTTTAGGAAAATAACTTTTTTGTGTGCTGAACTATTTTGTCGAGTACATACATACGAGGAAATACATTTCAGAGTCTATATAACTTCTAAATAGGTCATGATCAGTACTTTATATAAATGTATATTAAACTTTTTAATAAAATAAAATTATTTATGAACCGATCGTAAAAATTTATATCAATTTTAATGGTACATATTAGGCCACAACAATTGAATTGTTTTATAAAACCTCTTCTCAGTATTTTTAATTTTTAAACTTATTTGTATCTAAGTAAACGGATCATCATATTGATACATAAGTTTAATTAAATTAATATTAGTCATTTATTTATGCACGTTCAAAGACCCACTTTTCAAAATATTAGTTTTTTCAAACTATCAATAAACTCAGTTAAATTGAAATGGAACTAGTTTCATAAATAAGTAATATTTAATTTATTACTACTTTAACAGGTATGTTATAATTTGCTTAAATACAAAAAGTTTAAAAAATGTCCAAACTACTTACTTTAGTATTCCAGCATGTTTATTTTACGTCAGAATTATAGGAAGAGTTTTAATAAAATTATTTAATTGCTGTACCTCAATAAATATAATTAAAATTGTATTCAATTGCTATTATTAATAAAACTAAATTTAATATCCTAGCAGTACTGATCATGACTTATTTAGTTATTTAGGCTCTGAAATAATCTTCTAACTGGTTCTGAGATTTACCAACAAACTAGTTAAGCACACATTAAATAATGTCTTTCTGGGATCTCCCTGTAGCAAATTTTAATAAAACCTTTCCAAAAAACTGATCAAATAAATGGATTATGCCCGCAATGTACTATTTTAGGACTTACCAAACAAATGAACCATGCTCGCTATGTACTTTTTTGGGACCTACCCAACAAAAAAAAGTTCATGGAAATCGGTTCATAAATAAAAATATTACAGGGGTGGATAGACCTTAAGTGGGACACACTGTATAACTGTATATATACCGGGTGACACAGGAGACATGTAACACCCCGTAGCATGTTTATTTAAAAAGATATTATTTTGAAATTTGGTACACTTATATAATGCGTGATTGTCCTTTTTAAGTACAAAAAATTTTTGTCCACCACTTCCGGTTTCACCGGAAGTGACATCTACTCTGTTATTTTAAGTGGCACCCTGTATATTTTTTTTACCTATCTGATTCGTCTCTAGATTCTCTTTTCAACCATGTATCGGAACATGGCATTTGTTTTTCAAATGACAGTTAATATCAATTTTAGTTTGTTAAGTCTAGGTGGCCTTGATATGAAAGTAATTATTGGTCATTGGGATTAGATAGATACAGGTAGGTTAGATAGGCACCTCGGTAGGTACCTACTTACTTATGTAGTACCTACTTACTTATTTTAGTATAAAAAGTTCTAACTATTTGTTCTAATTTATTTACAAAAATAAAAGATTGCAAATTAAGAAAATAGGTAGGTAGGTACATCATCATCAACAGGTTTAATTTATTCAGTTCCTAAAGGTACCTATCTAAGTACCTACCTACTTTAATGTTGACAATTACAAAAAAAAAAACGACATACCGAACTACTTATTGCATAAAAGAAATAGCTTTAATATTTACTTCGAAAAATACAGTACACTATACAACTGATATAAAAACAAATTGTTGATTAAATATTGTTTATTTATACCAGAAATCGCACTGTTTGTAATTCAATAAATCTGTTGTATAGGTAATACCTAGTAATAAGTAGGTATTTATTTCTTTATACATATATTACTTACCTAGGTAATAATAAAAGTTTAATTTGAGATTATAGATAGGTATTTATATATTATATAAGTACCCATTGCAATTCTAGAGGTACCTATATTGAGATTAATTTTTATTAATAATTATCATTAGGTACCTAAATATTAATATCTGGTTATGGTTAATCACCTATTAAATTTTTTAATACAACGAGCCCTTTTAGTTATATATCTAGGTACCTAGGTACTTACACCAGGCTAGGAAAGAATTTTGCATGAATGCACGGCTCTCGTGTTTTATGAAGTAGGTAGGTAGGTACCTACGTCCCTCGCCAATTTACGTTCCATATCCGAATACATCTTGCCTGACCCCGACGAACCTAAATTATTTGTTTACCACTCTCTTGCCAAGCCATCGAAGACACTATAAATATAAATAATGTACACTTACCTCGGCTACCGTAATGTACCGGGTTAACGTCTGTTCGTATGTAGGCATTCATTAATCCTTGTTCAAAGGGTCGCATTGGCCCTGAAATGACACTGCACATCAAGGGTGGCACTATATATATTTAAAGGGTGAAGAATCACAAGGCCGCGTGTGCGCCTGTTGCGCACAGTCAAACACGAACACAAGAGTTTACTCGGCGGCCATGTCAGGTAGTGTCGACGGCCTTTTAACCTATGTTTTCAGTTTTTTTATGACCGAAACTTATGTTTTCGAGAAGCTTACTTCCCCCACTTCAATCGTTCAATAACCTTACACTAGTAAAATTAGCTTTATTACACTTTATAAGCAAAAAATTTCACGTGATGCTGCTTTCAATGAATCTTAAACCTTTCTGTATATAACCAAGTTGATGTCAATTCCTTTAAACGCATGCGCCAGCTTTCAGCCTCGCTTGGCTGAGATGCTCACAAATTCCTCGTAGGCGTATTTTCATTCTCAAATGCCAATACAACAATAATGACATAATTATGAATGACGACGGCCAAAAAAAAAGTTCTTGCAATGGGTAACATATTTAAAAAAGGACACACGATCACATATATACTCAAACGAACGTTAAATACCTACATTTCACCTAAAAATATAACAGGTGGATCAAAGTTAGGTGCCGCAAATAAATATGCAAGCTGTGCGTCCCCAACCTTAGCCACTGAAGTACAAAAGAAGTTATTGTAAAAATACACCTGGATAATCTACCAGATTTACATAATGAATATCAATTAAATATCTAATGCTTGCGAAATTTTTGGCAAAGTAAAACATTCATAGATATTTATCTGATGTGTATTCATATCTATTAATGGCGATTTTTGTTGTGAATATGAAATAATATAGATTTTGTTCCACTTCTTCAAATATTAAAAAGAATAGGTACCTATACAACTAAAAAACTGTAAGTTTTATTTTCAATACTTACCAGGCCAACCTGAGCCAACCCGAGTTTCTTGTAGTCTATTCCATGCCTATTCACATACAAGACAGAAGTCGCTATAACCTTTGCCAGTGATCGATCAGCTTCATACATAGATTAGGCTTTGTAATAGAACTGTCTCGCACTCATCTCATGAACCTCTATTATTTGGAATTGATTAAGAATTAATTTTATTATTCGCTCAATTGACTACTACTCTTTGACAAAACAAATAAGTTGCACGCGAATTCTGAAGCGAATAAAGGAATGAACACACTGACGCGAATTATTCGCCGTGAAAACGAAACAAATAATAATGACCGAATAATGATAATAACGAAACTAATAATGCGCAATACAACGCGACAATGAAATTCGTCGTAATCCACACATTAAAAATTAATTTTCGCGGTGACAAGGTGTGGTAAAGTGTATTTTGTAAAATAAAATAGATTCATCGGATTCTGAAGACGAGGCACTTTCATTGACTGCCTTATAAGAGGAGAGGAATCAAATGTAGTAATAACTCATGGTTTTATAAAAAAAATATGTAATTAAGTAATAGAAACTAAAAATATGTAAAATAGAGGTTTGTTTTGTCTTAAAAAAATTTAGAATACCTTTACTAATAAACTTTCTTTACTAATTCTATAACCCGTCCAGTTGTCATATTATTAAATAAGATTCACGTCAACGACAGAAAACGCGGCACGTCGCGAAATGTAAAATATTCCCCCGACACTTTCGGTGTCGTCGAGCGAACTATTCGCACCTATCTGTTTCCACTGATTTACCGCCGTGTAACATTGGCTAACGAAACTTTCGCTTTACGAAATTTTCGTTGTCGCGGCGAATAATTCGCATCAGTGTGTTCCTTCCTCATTAAAAATTCGTCCAAAAGAGTGATTCACGTACCTAATCTCATTATATAATATGATGAGATTCATTCGCACTATTCACTCATATTCTTATTGCTTTAACTTTAGCGCAAGCTAATTTGTAATAATTTTATATGCATGTCTACTTTTTCGATTATCACTGTGTTTTATTTAATAATTAAATATGTTTAATAATAAATATTTTATTGTTCAAAACACTGACTATGTCAAGAAAAGTAAGGTTTTGTTTGTGTTGATATATACTCGGAACTACACATTGAATAATTCAACCCACATCCGACTACGACTGATTTATTCAAGAGATTTTGTATGTAATTTAAGGTAGTGAAACTGATTCATTGAACAATTGATTCGATTCAGTAGGTACCTGCTATTAAAAAATAAATCGAATCTAAAAATTGAATCGGGAAATTGAACATTTTTTATAAATCTGACCCATAAAATATGTTTTAATTACCACAAAAATGAATATGCCCCTTATATTGTTGGAAATTGGAATATTAGCTAATCTAATGCGAAATCCTCTCGTTTAGTTTTTTCTAAAACGATAAGATCGACGTTCGGCTATCCAATTTAGGCAATGTGAACATGGGAACAGGACACGATTGCACCAGCACTATTTTATGATTTTATTATAGTTTTGTGGTTAATTATTATTAATAAGAGCGTGTAAAACTTATCAAAACTTTCTTTGTTTAGATTCTTTGATAGTTCCGTCTTTATTCTCGAACACCCAACCAAATTTTGAAAGGTCGGTGCCTATTATTAAAACCATTATTTCAAATTTAAAACAGTAGTAACTAAAGGTAGTTTCTGTTGTATAAAGCAATATTATATGTGATTAATCCACGGTGCCAATACCGTTTGAAACTAAATCTAAATAATGGATTTACGCTTCCTGCATTGAATGCTACGGCATAGCCCGCCATTCATTCTCATTCATGTTTGAAACAAGCCCCGCTAACATATACGGAATTAGAAGCTAACATATGAATGAATGAATGAATGGAAGACTCACATTTTACACACTTCACTTAATAAAAACCCAAACTAGCCGGAAGTAAAAAAAACATCTGTGTACACGGGGTACAGATATTTTCAAACGGAACTACGTTTATAAGTAGGTAGGTACCTACTTTATTTTTAAACTGTCAGCTCAACTGGATAGCAGAAGATAAGTAAATTTCAATAGGTTTATTCTTGACGAGAAATATTTGTAAAGCATTAAGTAATTAGAAAGAAGGACACGGATTTTTATGTAGTTAAAATACGTTATGTATTAAAAACATTATGTAATAAATTTGAGGGATAATATTTTTTAATGGGACAATCATTATTTTTTGTGACAAAAAAAAACATGTGATTGCAATTACCTATCCATTGTTCTAAAACACCAGGATCGTAAATAATTGTAAATATATCTATATTTTTGCTTAGTCACTGGAAAACGTCTTTGTTAAGTTGTTTAACCGCTAATAAAAGAATATAGGAATACATACGAATGACACCCTAGAGATACAGGATCAGGAACGTAATTCGTTCATTAGAATATTTTGAGGTTCGTATTTATTTGAAATTCTGAAATTTATTTGAAGATTGGAGGTAAGGGAAACGTCCACGCTTTTTATTATTTTAAAATATTGACAATCTTGTACTACTGCCGGTAATACCGGAAGTGAAAAATTGAAGGCTATATTTTTTATTACAATTTTTAATTCTATTCGGGATTTCAGATATTTCCCGACTAGGTTTCCCTATACCTAAAATTGACCGTTTTTGAGTTATTTCAATTAAAATAAAATTGAATTAACAGAGGGGATGTTCAATAACTTGTATCTTTACCATTTTTGAGGAACAATCTGTGATTTTTTTACCAGAGCATGTGCATCCTACATACTAATTATCAAAGTAAAGACATTCTTTGATATTTATAAAGAGTATCCAAAATTTGGTTGTCAATCAATCATTCTTAAAGTACGTAAAAGTCTATTTTTTTTTTCAAATAGAACACCCTGTATATTAGTGCATGTCTGAATGCAGGAGTAAATTCTACATCGACCTGGATTAGCTTTTGTTATACTTACTCTCAACAGTCTGTAACGTTTCAAATTAACTATAAAAATTAAGGACAGTATAAGCAACACTTTCTACAACAACAATATGAGTTGGTTGCATACCTAGCAGGATATTTAAGTAAAGTATGTTTTATGTCTAGTAAAAGCAAAAAAATAAAAAAAAAAAAAGGAAAAAGGAACAGAGATTCCAGAAGAGCAGAACTCAGCTCGTGTTAATATTTCAGTGTCAAGCCTAAAAATACCTAAGGTTAGTATCTAAAAATAAATACTTTATTCAATTTGTAGCTTATTTTAATTGTATAATGTACTCGAATAATTGAAGATAGATTTTGATAAAAGTTTTTTACAATAAGAACATTTTTTATAGGCTTGAATTGTACCCTTCGATTTCACCCTTCAGCTACAAATGCCATTGCGAATCTCGATACCCAGTGTATAAATAATAATTTTGCTGAGATTGTGGTTGAGTCCTGTAACTGCGTTCTGATTGCATAATCCTTCTCCTAGTTATCAACTCTTCAGCAGCACTAATGAACAGCAATGTAATATTACGTCCAGGTTTGATAAAAGAAAGAAAAGAGCAAGGGGTGAGTCAGTTTAATTTTCCATATCAACAACGTTTTGCCATCCAAGGTTCAGTTTATAACCAGTTATATAATTTGTTGGATGAAAGATTCAAGTGTCGAATAATATTACCCATTCTTCAATGCCAGTGAATCTCGGTGAAGAGAAGAAACCTATAAAAATTATATAAAGTTACAATTCTAATATGTTATAGTTCTATTCGTATGAACTTACCTGTACTTCCTTATAAACTTACCTAATCAATTTTCGATATTTTTACATATCAATTCTATGTACGTACATGTATGTGTATAAATAATATATTTAGTGAGTATAATGTAAACTCAAGACAGCTGTTGCGAGGTCTAACGATCTAATGTAGAAAGAAAATTTGTAGGTAGCAATTCTAGTAAACTTTACAAATTAGAGTAATTGAAAATAATAATGAAAGGTGCATCCCTTGAATAATTCTAACTGCGCTGATACTTTTACTGTTCTTTAGTTAGTGGTGTAGATTGTGAAACATTCCTTGTTCTCTTCAACTAATATTGTACTATCAATAATTAAATAACGAGTAGGTATAGGCTTGATAACAATATAAAAAAAAAGGGGAAAATGTTTAAGTGTAGCTTATTGTTTTAAGCCTGATATATTTACATGTTGGTTTGTTCGATTTATTACACTGTATTAACGTTTTTTACATTACATTTTTAATTAAATTATAATAATAAGTAAGAACTATAATTATCAGTGATATTATATTTCAACGTTGGTTTGTTAAATAATTAACGTATTATTTTTTTACATTCATTATCTCTCCATTTTTATATTAAATTAGATTATAACGTTAAAATCGTTCATTTTGTTTTTAATCCTCTCCTCGTCGATTTACCCCGACTGGCGCCCAGGGTAGTTCACATGGTTAGCTGAATTTTAAACAACAAAATTAGAAGTACAGAGCTCACGCCCGCCTCCACACTAAGAGCCGCCGTGCATACATCGTAATAACTGAAGATTACGTCACAAGTCTTTTAGATATTCCCGATATTATTAGTTATTCAACCTTATTTAGAAGTTCTTCCCATGTTTATCTTCTGCTTATAAATTTGATTTTTTATGTAAGCCCATAACAACAAATCAATAGGAGTATAATCTTTGTCACGGAGATCTTTGTGGCCAATGTGTATATAAGAATAATATAAACATAATTTCCTTCATGTCTCCACGTTCATTTAAAAATCGGTGTGAAGGTGGCAGCCAAACCTAGCAGCTAAAATTTCCGAAGATACCTTAACGAAGTAGACCCATGTATGCAACCAAAGAAGCAGAAATAACACGATATTGTAGTACAAACGCAAACGTAATATCAAAGTAGCAAGTAGCAAATATTTAATTGTAAAGTGTTGTTATTATTAACAGTATTATTAGCCGTTATTAACTTAAAAAGTTGGAAATAAAATAGTAATTAAATTACATTGTCTCTGAAAATAAAAGCTTTAATACGTATACCTGAAACAGAGATAAAAGTGGTATCTTGTATTTAAGATAATATATTAATTCTACATCTAATAATGTATCAATCTGATAACAACAATTGCGTACAATTTTTTAAAACTGGTTCTACTTCTTTTCGGGGATTTCTCGGCTCACAACATAGGGAATTTACTAGATTTCACATTTAAATCAATCTAATAATCCATAAACACTAAAATAAGGAATTTAAGGGTCGCAAAAGAGAACCTCCCTTTAAACAAATTGTCAGCTGTTCTGGTTACCGAACCGCTGACAATGACGTTTAGTGGAATGACGCAAGAGACGCAGTTCTGGTATGACGTTTGGTGAATATTCTATGTCCGTGAGCCAAAACATACCCGATTGAATTTAAAGGTCGCAACCCTTAAAAAAAATTGTGAGCGTTTCTGGTTACTAGAGAGTGATGGTAGACTATTCTTTTGATCTAAAAATGAAATTTAGTAAATACTCTATCTGTGAGCCGAGAAATACCCGACTGAATGTAAAGGTCGCAAGAGAGAAGCACCCTTAAAAAAAATTGTCAGCGGTTCTAGTTACCAGAGAGTGATTATAGTCTATTCTTTTGATCTAAATCAAGTTTAGTGAATATTCTATGTCTGTGAGCCGGGAAATACCCGATTGAATTTAAAGGTGGCAAGAGAAAACCGCCCTTCAAAAAAATTTTTAGCGGTTCTGGTTACAACAAAGTGTTTATGGATTATTAGATTGATTTAAATGTGAAATCTGGTAAATTCCCTTTGCTGTGAGCCGAGAAATCCCCGAAAAGAAGTAGGATCGCTTTTAAAAAAATTGTACGCAATTGTAGTTATCAGATTGATACATTATTAGATCAATATTTGTAGTGGCGAGATACAGTGAAATACACTGTGCCCTCTATGGGTCTTTGCTACTACCTGTCTGACAATTATTGTCTAATTGACAGACAGATAACGATCTGCTTTTATGCAGATGCCATTACAGCGACCTCTATTGTCTTTGAGGAAGACAATCCTACTTAATTATTGGTAGGAGATGCCGAAAACAACTACTCCACGGGCAATATGTAATATATAATAATATATAATCTGTCAATTAGACAATAATTGTCAGACAGGTAGTAGCAAAGACCCATAGAGGGCACAGTGTATTTCACTGTATCTCGCCACTACAAACATTCACATTTGCCCCTTAGGCAATCATGTCGCCAGATCATTCATCGATTCCGATACCTATGGCAATCTGATGAGATCATAACAAGATCGAAACCGGTCATTGTCTGGTATTTGGTCTTGATGAAGGATGTGGCGACACCCATGGAGATGTTGATGTAATGCAACGCCAGTCGGGGCATATTGCCCGTGGAGTAGTTGTTTTCGGCATCTCCTACCAATAATTAGATCAATATATTATCTTAAATCTTAAATAAAAGATACAACCACTTTTATCTCTGTTTCAGATATATGTATAATTAAAGCTTTTGTTTCCCTAGACAATGTAATTTAATTACTATTCTATTTCCAACTTTTTAAGTTAATAACCGCTAATAATACTGTTAATAATAATTACACTTTAGGTTTGAGTTTGTACCACAATATCGTGTTATTTATACTTCTTTGGTTGCATCCATGATTCCACTTCGTTCAGGTATTTTCGGAAATTTTAGCTGCTAGGTTTGGCTGCCACCTTTACACCGGTCATTTAAAGTAACAATTTGAGTTATGATACTTGGCATCATAAGTAAACACAAGTAGTGTGTTTATGGTAAAGCTGGACCACTGGACCCTCCACCTCAGTTCAATGATCGGTCATGACCTAATGTGAATGACCTACCGTGACCTATGGTGAATGGCCTAATGTGAATAACAAACTATGATCTATGATTTAAAATGAATAACTTTAAATTACTTTCATTCCTAACTCGCTCAAAATATCCTATTATAAAGTTCAAAAGAAGAATATACTAACAATTGTAATCACTGAATCAGTTTTCAGAAAAATTATGTAATACGATTACTTCGAAATATATATTTTTCTTGAATCTTAGATTCATTTTTTTTTTAATATTTTTGATAAATAGATATAGTAATGGGAAAACAATAAAATAGTCTGTTTTATTTTTTTATTAAATGATATACCAAATAGTAATACAATTATAGTTTATCATCTAAGTTAACCCTTAACACAAGATCATAATAAGTATAGTTGGAAAATATTGTTCCTTTTTTGATTCCATCTTTATAAAAGACGATTATATGACGAATCTCTCCATAATTAGCGAAACGTTTAAATGTAAAATCTTCTATATTTATTATTCTTGACTCTGAACAATTGATATGAAGTCCCATTTTTATGTTTCCATTATTTTCAAATAAATGGAGGCAACTGGATGGTATACGTCCAAACCTGACTAAATTCATCACAGCATTGTATTCTTCCATACATACAGCATCTGATGAAAATTTAGCGGTTGCAGTATCACGAAGATGTTCCATTTTTGATTCACCTCTCTCACACAATTGAAATAGATTACTTCATAATTTGTTTAAATGTATAATAAGATTTTAGTTAGGTTGAACGATAGCAACTAACTTAACCAATCCGATTGCGTTGATTAAATAACTTTCAATCCCTACTTCAATAATCCCTATCTCCTCCCCACGATTTCCTATTTAAACTCTATCTTGATGAATATTGAACCAGTTAGTGGAATAAGAGATCTCGATGCGGTTTATTCTAATTATTAATGATGCGCATTTTACTCGACAAGATAATTTAATACGTCATCAGAAATTTAATTGTATGTTTCAAGAACCGCCTACAAAAAATATTAAAAATGATTCTTCAAACAAAAATATAGTGAAAGATGAAGCATCAACTAGTCAGGGTTCTACCAATTCTACTTTTTTACAAAATTTTAAGAAGTGTAATGTGTACAATATTGAAGTTTTAAGTAAATATTATAATTCTCATTTAAAGTCTCTATTGCATAAACAAAATTTGTTGGAAAAAAAGGAAGAAGGAAATTATTAAAAGTGCGTTCAAAAACAGAATTAGTAGTTATCGTTTAGTACCTAAGCAAAATTGTGTGGACATCAACGATTTTTTTAAAGATGTTGAAGAACATTTCTACAAAATTGTTAATGAAGAAGTAACCAAACATAATTTAATTAAGTAATATTGAAGTATATGGTTCATATATGCAACTCACGAGCGAAATATTTGACATTAAAAGTTTCAATGCTAAGATTTTCAAGAACGTGATTCAGGTAATATTTTTCACTTAATAAACGTTATGAAACCAACAATCATATTTTCTTAGGATGGATACTCATTGTAATCCTTTATTTTTTAGAATTAAACATTAATAAGTTCAATCCAATTCGATCTTCTTCATATATTCCCCTTCCAAAAAGTATAGCAGCAAAAAAAGCAGTAGTCAATGTTATTAATGATGATGATTAGTGTCTTGGGTGGAGTATTGTAAGTACTTTATATCCTGTTACCAATCATACAAATAGAACCTCTTGATATCCTCATTTCTTTTGTCTTAATTTAGAATTTTCCAATGAAACTACAGACTTGACATCATCAAATTTGAAAAATTAAATAATATTTCTGTCAACGTGTATGGTTTAGAAAATCAAGAACAGCTCAAGAAATAAATCGTTATAAGGGTATCGTTCAGAATTTAAAAATATTCTAATATTTGAAATATTACAATTATCAAATTTACTATTGTCAGCATTATCTTTTCTTTTAGTTTGCAACCCGATAATCACATGTCTCGGTGTTTCGAGCTTAATAGTAGTCTTTATTGGCCAAGAATGTACAATACTTTGAGTCAGCGAGGAGTCTTCAACAATGTTTCTAAATGGAATTTGGACTTCAACTTCTTTGTCCAAAATTCTAGTTAAAGCCAAATTTTTCCAATGCTGATTTTAGATTTTTCAGTAGATGTGTCAACGTTTTTTTTAAGAGTTACACAATCCTAGTCATGGCTATTTCTAATTAAAACTAATTCTTGCTTCATATTTAATATAATTTTTTTATAATCCTCAAAAAAGCCCATTAACATACTTAACGGAATGCAAATGTTGAATTTATCGACTGTTATAACATTATCTTTTGGAAATCATCCCGTGTTTTGAAGTTTGATACTTTCACCACAGCTTAATAAACACACAGCTCGGGCACTCTCTTGACAGGAACGGTTTGCGCCGATCCACGCGCGCCGCTTCTTAAGGTGGAGTGTCAATCAGGCGACTGCAGCGGTTACAGCCGCGCGGCTGGAGACGCGCGACTTTTGCAGTACGACTGCAGCGGCCTATACGAGTGTCAATTGCGCGATTTCGGCCGCTTTCGCTTTATAAAATTTCAGTTTGCAATAGACTATCATGGAGAAAGCAGTGGCTTTGTGGTGCTATTTAGAAAATGAAGAAGAAGGGGAAGAAGAACTTTTATTATTATTACTTGCGGATTCTTTACGAAGCAGCCCTCATGATATTTTTTGTACCCGAGGAGAAGAGGGTTTCGAAAATATGTTGGTTCGGAGACATCTATTTGATTTGATTTTTAACATTTGATTATGACAGCCTGTTGTATTCATAACATGCCTCGAGATTCTTTCCTTGAAGACAATAAACTCCTTCCTAGAGACGCAAATCTGCATGATGTACCAACCAAAAATATGATACCTATACGTGCAACTGGTGGTTTTGCCAATGCTGAAGGGTCGACGTCAGAGAGGCATTTACTCGTTATTTCAACAGTCAAGAAGGCTCACTTTCGTGGCAAGAAAATAGAGTTAATCAAACCGATACTTCTAATAATACATAAATATTTTTCTTAAATTTTATCACTAATTTTTGTTGTCATTATTTAGTTAAATTTCAATTAAAAATCATATTTGTTTTATTTGATTACCTGATTGTTTTAAAATGTCTGCAATTTCCTTCCACATGTTGTGTTTTATATTTTGAATTTTATTATGAATGTTCTTTGGGTCATATAAACTGGGATGTTGCCCTACAAGTTCACTTAAAAAGGAGTCATCCGACTATCTACGACTGTTTTGGTAAAAATTTTACCAAAACACATGGTTATAAGTAAATTTGTTATAATCTGTCGCAGCGACTGAAGCGGCTAGACTGCTATTTTAGCAGACGCGCCGCCACAGTCGCTGCAGACGCTTCTGTTGTCACGCTGAAGCCACGTAATTGACAACGCGTTCATATATTTACACGTAAACAAGTGACCGATGCAAAGTCGCCAGCGTCGCGCGACTGTAGCCGCTGCAGTCGCCTGATTGGCACTCCACCTTTAGCCCCGCCTTTGAGAAGAGAACAGCACAGTGGCGAGAGTTTCGAACCGAAATAGGGAAATCATTTCGTGTTGATTATCGTTTAAGCCAGCGGCGTAGTTATTCTTGCGAATTTATTTTGAGTGAAGTGTTTGCTGTTTATTTATTGTGCTTTTTTATTGTTTTGTTTTCTATAGTGTTCCTTTTTTCATTAGTTATAATGAGTAATAGAAAAACAGGAAACGTAAGTGCAACTAAAAACTGCAATAATAAAAGCTATAATTGTAATAAGAGCTTTTTTACCTTTCCTAAGCAACCCGACCGGTAAGTAGATAAAAATGTGTTATACATAAATGTAATTTAGTATGTAAGTTAACTTAATTTAGGAAACTCATTCATAGACAGCCAATAATATGGTTTATACAATCACTCAATTTAAGATTTAATGAATTTCGTTTAAAAGTTGGCCAGCTGTTATATTTTAGTTTTAGGAAAAACAAAATTATAGAACAGTACTGCGCAAGTGTCGAGTGTACATTTTTTTTGCTAATGTTTTGCGGTGTGTTTAAAAATAATTTTAACTAATTTTAAAAATATTAATTTTTTTTAGGGCAAGGATATAGCTAATGAAAGCCAATAGGGAAGACCTTTTGGACAAATTGGACACACTTCATAAAAGCCGTAGACTATGTCAAGATCACGTTGAGAAAAGAATCTTCACTAACCATCTTTGTGAACGTTTAAATGCAAATGCATTTCCTACAGTATTTCCTTCACTTGAAGAAAGCTCAAAAAACATATGTGGTGATCACACCTATTCCAAGCCAATGCTTCTTCCGGAAAAGATCCGAGTCTTAATTAGTTTTATTTCACCTATTTTTGGTTTTTATTACTGCGTATATTTTATTTTTTGTGAACAGTTAATTTTGAATATTTATATAGGTGGAATGGAAGAACGGCAATCCCAAATTCTTACCGTTTGTTTCTTTCTTTTTTCGTTAAGAACACAATAAATATTTTTTTATTATTATTTATTATATGTACCTCATTGTAAAGTATTGTCTATTTTTATTTTTGTAAATAATTAATGTGTAATAAACATATGTACATAATTACTATCTCAAATTTCTTTTTTAAAACTTTCCCAAATATGTAGATCTGAATCCCATTATATACTATTTCTAAATTAGGCATCACCGTATTGAAGTATTGTCTATTTTTTTTTTGTAAATAATTAATGTGTAATAAACATATTATATGTACATAATTACTATCTCAAATTTCTTTTTTCAAACTTTCCCAAATAGGTAGATCTGAATCTCATTATATACATATTTCTAAATTAGGCATCACCGTTCTATTCATGTCTATTTCAAAAGTTATTTATAAAATGTTTCAAGAGTTTTTAATACGGCACTGTTATCGCTCATTTACGATAACTACTCTGACTTCTCTTCTCAGTGCGAGAGCGATAGCAAATGTCGGTCATTGTCTATCGAAAACGGCCACATCAAAGGTGCCGCCGCAGAGTGCCCGAGCTGTTTGTTTATTAAGCTGTGCTTTCACTTTCACTAAAAGATAAATACTCATACTCATACTCATACTCATACTCATGTTTATTTGACTACACAAGATATACAATGGTACATTTGTAGTAAATCAAAGAGAGAACAAATGATATTTGCTATATAACAAGCAAATATGATAAGATGCATACATTTTCATTTTCCACACCAAGACAGTATCGGTCAAGACATGGTGTCTGCAATGCGCAAAAAGTCGTGAAAAGAATAGAAACAGGATTTCAATAAAAAGTCTTAGTTTTGTTTTTAAATAGTCTGCGTGAAGGAACTTTATAGTGACTTGGACCTTATTATAAATATGAATATTTAAGGAATTTCTTTGAGATTTTGTCAGTCTGAAACAACGTGTTCTTAACAATTTATTACCTCTTGTAGAATAATTATGAATGTCTGACTGGGTTCTATAATTATTAAGATTTTTATGCACTTTTATTAGAGTGTGGTAAATATATAATGTTAGCAGTGGCATTATAGCTAAACTAATAAATAGAGGCTGACAGTGTGCGGTAATACACACCCCACAAAAATTATCGCAACACTAAAAATTTGCTATTATTTTGATATTCGTTTTCTCTGTAACTAATTGTCCGATTTAATTGATTTTTTTTTGTATTGTAGGTTGATTCGTTAGCAATGTGACTGGTTTAGTTACATTCTCGAAAAAATAATTTTGAATACATACAGGGTGAAACAAGTGTAACATGATTTGTCACAGAAGTTTAGAACACCCTGTGGAGTTAATCAGTTATGGCAACATAGTAAAACTTAATAGGAGTTAAAGCGACTTCTTTTGTTAACATAATCGTCTTGGTTTCACATCGATATCTCAATAATTAAGGGAGATATTTCAAAATAAAGGGTTCAGTGTCATTTCAGTAAAAAAAATCAAATAAACCTTAACAAACATTTATAGATTTTACGAAAACTTAGCAGGCTCTGAAAACAAAATTTCAAATGTCATTCCTACAATCATTATTTATACAGAAATACGATTGTTACAGTTTTGTTAAAACTCTTTTAATTTGCGTGCTAAATTTAAAAAAAATGAATACCGAACTTCGTTTAAACAGACATTTGTCAAATGAAGAAAGAGCAATCGCACTCGTTGAAGACGGACGAAGTCAAAGATATGTGGCAAATGTAATATGTGTTCAACCAAGTACCATTTCCAGATTAATCAGGCGTTATAGAGAAACAGGACAACATTCCAGAAGGCAAGGACAAGGGCGTAAAAAGGTAACTACAGCTGCAGATGATAGATTTCTAAGACTTTCGGCATTAAGAACTCGACATTGTACTGCTCGTATGCTTCAACGAGAAATTTTGGGAGCCAGACATGCAAACATTTCTTTACAAACTGTTAGAAACCGTCTTAGAGAAGTTAATTTACGTCCTATGGTTCCAGCCAAGGGACCACGTCTGACCAGGGAACATCGAGTTGCCCGTCTCCAATTTGCTAGGGAACACAGTAACTGGGGCCTAGAAGAATGGTCTAGTATACTGTTTACTGACGAATCAAGATTTTGTTTATATTCGTCAGATAGACGTATGCCAGTATACAGAAGGCCAGGTGAACGGCATATGCAGTGCAATTTTCGACAGATCGAAAATTTTGGAGGTGGATCGGTAATGGTGTGGGGAGGAATTTCTATTAATGGGCGTACGGCACTGGTGCCTGTCAACAATGGCAGCATGACTGCCCAACGTTATATAACGGATATTTTAGTTCCTCATGTGATTCCATATGGACGCTTGTTGGGTAATAATTTTACCTTAATGCAAGATAACGCACGTCCTCACGTTGCACGTATAGTAAGAGAATATCTTGAAAACAGTCATGTTGCTACAATGGACTGGCCTGCTCGCAGTCCAGACCTAAATCCAATTGAGCATGTATGGAACTACATGTCATGGAAAATCAAGGAGGGTCAAATCCCCTGCCGAACATTAAATGAGCTCCAGAACAAGCTTTAAGAGATTTGGAATGATATAGGGGCAGATTACATACACAGTCTGTTTGAAAGTCTACCACAGCGTATTCAAGCGGTAATTGAGGCTAAGGGAGGAAATACCCGATACTGAAAATTGTTAGTTTAATTTTATGACGTGTTTTATTGCTGTAAGGGTATACTGTTTTATTAAATTTGTTTAGTGATGCACTTGTAATCGATTTTTTTTACTAAAATGACACTGAACCCTTTATTTTGAAATATCTCCTTTAATTATTGAGATATCGATGTGAAACCAAGACGATTATGTTAAGAAAAGAAGTCGCTTTAACTCCTATTAAGTTTTACCATGTTGCCATAACTGATTAACTCCACAGGGTGTTCTAAACTTCTGTGACAAATCATGTTACACTTGTTTCACCCTGTATGTATTCAAAATTATTTTTTTCGAGAATGTAACTAAACCAGTCACATTGCTAACGAATCAACCTACAATACAAAAAAAAATCAATTAAATCGGACAATTAGTTCCAGAGAAAACGAATATCAAAATAATAGCAAATTTTTAGTGTTGCGATAATGTTTGTGGGGTGATTAGCACCGGTAATTATATGAATTACTTTTTTTGTAGAACAAACGCTCTTTGGGCATATGATGAGTTTCCCTATAAAATTACAGCGTAAGAGATGTGCAAATGGAATAATGCAAAATAGGTAGATTTCAGAGTATTCATGCTCAGAATAGGCTTTAAGCGACGAAATATAAAAATAACACTAGACAGTTTTTTGCACAGCTTTTCCACATGACTCGACCAATTTAACTTGTCATCAAAGGTATCTCCCAATAGTTCAACGCTACTACCGTTGGTCAGTTGTACGTTTGGTGTCAATAATATATTTTGAGTTCTGACTGAATTTAATTTGAGCTTGTTAGCTGTGAACCATTTTTCCGCTTTGAGTTCCATGGTTTTGGAGGTACATACCAAATTTTTAATATCATTTCCACTGGAAATCAGTGTAGTGTCATCAGCGAAGAGCACACACTTGTTTGGAAGTAAGAAATTATACAAGTCATTTATGTACAAAATAAATAATAAAAGTCCAAGGACTGAACCTTGCGGTACTCCATGTTTTATAGCAGTCAATTCGGAACTTGTATTATGTATATTAACATATTGTTTTCGATTGTCCAAATAAGATTTGAATAACAGGTGGGAAATTCCTCTAAAACCATAACGTGACATTTTTTCTAATAGAATTTTATGCCAAACGCAATCAAATGCCTTTGTGAGGTGACCATAGAATGGCACCCCCTTTCTAGGCTACCAACCACATCACTTACAATGTTTAAAATTACCTGAGTGGTTGAGCAATTTTTGCGAAAACCATATTTGTAAGGACAAAGAAGACAGTTTTCGTTGATGTACCGAATTATCAAAATTCTCTCTATTATTTTAAAAAAACCGGAAGGATCGAAATTTGGCGATAATTGCCCGTGATGTTTCTGTCGCCTTTTTTAAAGGTAGGTATAATTTTTGAGATTTTGAACGCTTCTAGGAATTGTCCAGATAGAAAACAATTGTTTATAAGCATTGTAAATGGTTTCTTTTACAATTTTACTATTTATTTCATAAGCGTCAATAGAAGGAGAGTTTTTTATTGCTTTTATTGTGTCTTTAACCTCTATTACGGTACAAGATTGAAGAAAAAATAAGAAAGAGGGAGTATTTACGCTTTTTAATAACTCTATAGCGGTTAGGTTATTGACTTGAGAGAAGTTAGCACCCAAAGTTAGCCCTCAATATCGGATTAAAAAAAAATGGTTTTAAACACGTCTAAAGGTAGCCACTGTTATTCCATAATTGATTTTCACCTCCAATACAACTTGTCCTACCCTAGGGTGGAAGCTGCGGCGTATTAAGACTAGCTGCCAATTTATCTTGAAACTGCCATTTCACCCCAACAAGAGAAACTAACTATAGTAATCGGTTAAGGAGGCGTTGTTTAACATATTTTCACCATCAAACTGATTTGTCCGACCCTAGGGTAGAAGCGGCGGCGTATTAATACTTAACCCCCAATTTACCTTGAAACGGCCATTTGACCCGGACAAGAGAAACTAATTATAGGAATCGGTTAGGGAGGCGTTGTTTAACATATTTCCACCATCAAAATTATTTGTCCGGCCCAAGGATGGAAGCGGCGGTGTATTAACACTTAGCCACCAATTTACCGTGAAATGGCCATTTGACCCGGACAAGATTGGCAATGATAATTATTCCGAATATAAGACAACCTATTTCGGTGTGCCACAAGGAAGTATACTTGGACCGTTGTTATTTTCAATCTTTACTTTCGATTTGCCTTCTGCTATAAAACGTGACAATAGGATGGAAGCGGCGGCGTATTAACACTTAGCCACCAATTTACCGTGAAACGGCTATTTGACCCGGACAAGAGGAACTAATTATAGCAACCGGTTAAGGAGAGGTTGTTTAACGTATTTCCACCATCAAAATGATTTGTCCGATCCTAGGGAGAAGTGGCGGCGTATTTACACTTAGCCACCCTAGGGTCAGACAAATCATTCGACGGCGTATTAACACTTAGCCACCCTAGGGTTGGACAAATAATTTTGATGGTGGAAATACGTTAAACAACGTCTCCTTAACCGAGTCCTATAATTAGTTCCTCTTGTCCGGGTAAAATGGCCGTTTCACGGTAAATTGGGGGCTAACTATTAATACGCCGCCGCTTCCACCATAGGGTCGTCGGAAAAATCAAGTTGATGGTGAAAATACGTTAAACAACGCCTCCTTAACCGATTCCTATAATTAGTTTCTCTTGTCCGGGTGAAATGGCCGTTTCACGGTAAATTGGTGGCTAAGTGTTACCACGCTGCCGCTTCCATCCTTGTTCCGGACCAATCATTTTGATGGTGGAAATACGTTAAACAACGTCTCCTTAACCGATTCCTATAATTAGTTCCTCTTGCCCGGGTCAAATGGCCGTTTCACGGTAAATAGGGGCCTAAGTATTAATACGCTGCCGCTTCCACCCTAGGGTCGGACAAATCAGTTTGATGGTGGAAATATGTTAAACAACGCCTCCTTAACCGATTCCTATAATTAGTTTCTATTGGATAGGCGAAATGGCCGTTTCAAGGTAAATTGGCAGCTAGCCTTAATACGCCGCCGCTTCCACCCTAGGGTCGGACAAGTTATATTGGTGGTGA
This sequence comes from Pogonocherus hispidulus, assembly GCA_963924545.1. Lineage (NCBI taxonomy): Eukaryota > Metazoa > Arthropoda > Insecta > Coleoptera > Cerambycidae > Pogonocherus > Pogonocherus hispidulus. The sequence continues at coordinate 46,608,052 of OZ004699.1, forward strand.
AAATCAATTATGGAATAACAGTGGGTACCTTTACACGTGTTTAAAACCATTTTTTTATCCGATATTGAGGGCTAACTTTGGGGGCTAACTTCACTCAAGTTACGTCAGGACCCTGCTACCTAAAGTCTTCGTCTTCAAAGTTTTAAGGATAAAACTAAAATTATACCTATTGCATTCTTGAGAAACGGTAACTCATCTGATTTGAAACCTGTAACAATTGAGAAAAAAAAAAAATATTGTGTCAAACACTTGTGCAATAGATAGCTTACTACAAAGAATGAGTACCAGTTTCTGCGATTCGTAGTTATTTCAAACCGATATGAAAGAAATTGATCCAGAAAACTACATACAGCAGATAATAAAAAAACTGATTTCTGGAAAAATGAACCATCATGTTTATGAAATTCGTGCTAAATTAATGAAAACCATTCAAACAGACTGACAGCTACTTCCCAATGATATTTACTATATGTTAGGAGTATCAACTAAAACACAATTATTATGGCAGAAAGCTTTTTACCATACTGCAAACTAACTAAGGCTACTTGTTCGACGTGTTCACATATTGATACATATAAATCATCAGTGATATCTCTTGACAATACTAATGACATAGTATATGTATATGACAGATGTTATATTTTAAGAGGGGTTATAAAAATTACCGGAGGAGCCAACAACACAGTAGAGTTGCGACTTTTTAAAAAAATTCAGGCCAGGCCAGGCCCGGCCCGACAGAGTATAGGCCAGGCCAGGCCAGGCCAGATAAACCCACCGAACGTTTGACCCAATTAAAGCCAGACCTCTTGACAATTATGGCCCGGCCAGGCCAGATTTGAGCCAGGCCCGACCAAGCCAGATTGAATTCAGCCAGGCCCGGCCCGGCCCGGCCAGACCAGGCCAGGCGCGACTCGGCTACGTCAGACCAGGCCAGACCCGACCAAATCGAATCGAAGCTCAAATCGAATCTGATCCGGCCCGGCTCTATCGAGGCAAGTTTACTCCGAAAACAAATTTGTTCAACAACTTAAACACAAACATAATGTTTTACATTTAACACTTGTAATATATATATATATATATATATATATATATATATATATATATATATATATATATATATATATACAGGGTGTCCACCTAGTGCGCGTAAGTCCAATATCTGGGTTAATAAAAGAGATAACTTAATTTTTTTTTCTACAGGGTTGTCTAATATCCCGAGCTGCAAAAAATGAAAATATATTTACATATTCAGGGTGTTCAGTTTTTCCTGGACAGGTACCAACTTCATTTTTTTAAATGGAAACCTATATTTTTTATGGCATTATCGAATTCTACGTAAAAAATTAGTGGGACTTTGTGCATAACACTGCTATTGAAATATTGATAGTTTTCGAGATATTTGACTTTTAATTTTTTTTTCTTATGTTTCGTCACTTCTAATAGTTGACATAATTATGATTGTATGACAGCTAGAAATTATTTTTTTTCAGAAACTGTAGAGTGAAGATGGCTCTTTCGAAAAACGTATCAAAAGTTGACCTGCGATATACAGGGGCAACAGAAATCGTGCCAAACCTGATGGTTTAAAATTTAAAAAATCTCGACTTTTTCAAATGGAACACCCTGTGTTTTATGATTTCATTAGATGCCTTTCTGTAGACTCTACAATTTTATAATAGCTTTCCCTATACCTAAGTTGCGTAGTTTTTGCAAAAAACCCACTTTTATGAAAAATACCCGATTTGCGCACGTTCCTTTCTCGGGAAAAACGCAGTGAGCGTCTGTCACGCAATAAAATTTGTGACAATCAGTTTACATGTCATTTCTTCTTTTACTGAATATTCACGTACGAGTTTAGAGTAAGTACTAAGCGTGCATACAATGAACTATTCAAAAGAAGAATTAGTGAAAATGGTTTATGCCTTAGGAGAGGCTCATGGAAATTGTTTGCTAGCAGCACGTATTTACAAAGCAAATAATCCAGATTTACAGAGATTTCCACGTGCTGACTGTTTTGAAAATGTGAAAGAAAGATTTGAAAGAACAGCAAATGCGAATTATGAGAAAACTACCAGGAGACATGACAGTAACAATGACGATATTCAGTTTAATGTTGTGGCGTCTGCTGTTGAAAATCCAAATATTAGTGTCAGGAAAATCAGTAATAATCTTGGAGTTTCCAAAAGCTTGACAAACAAGATACTGAAGAAGAATAATTTTCATCCGTATCATATTAAAAACCATCAAGCACTGTTACCTCAAGATCACCTAAACCGCCTGCAATTTTGCCACTGGGCATTGGATAAAATTCAGGAAAGTCCAAACTTTTTTATGAATGTCTTGTTTACTGACGAATCAACATTTTCAAACACATGCTTACCCAATCGTCGCAACTTTCATCACTACGCTGACAATAATCCAAGATTATTGAGGGTACTAGATAATCAGCATCGTTTCAAAGTGAACGTGTGGGCTGGAATTTGTGGAGAACATATTGTTGGACCGTACTTTTTTGAAGGCAATTTAAATGCCAATGTGTATTTGCATTTTTTGCAAAACGAACTTCCCCTTCTACAGCTACAGAATATGCCCGCTGATTATTTGGTTCAACAATGGTTTCAGCATGATGGTGCCCCTCCACATTCCACTTTGGCGGTACTGTGATTATTTTATTGTTGTAGTACTTTTCCTATTATCTATTCATATTTCAGATTAGAGAACACCTAAACCACGTATATCCAAATAAGTGGTTAGGTCGTGGTGGTCCAGTTCCTTGGCCTGCACGTTCGCCTGATTTAAATATTCTGGACGTTTTCTTGTGGGGTTATATCAAGGAGCGAGTATACGAAGTACCACCAACGGATATGCAAGACTTGAAAGAAAAGATAAAAAATGAGTTTCTAACCATAACGCCCGAAATGTTAAGAAATGTTCACATTCATTTTCGTCGTAGATTAATGCTTTGTGTTGAAAACAACGGTGGACATTTTGAGCATTTACTTTAGGTTAGCTTGCTTGTATGAGTATTGCGTATTCTTTTTTCAATACTCTATGTATATTCATCCATTTCACTAATAATTTTTCTAACTACGGTAACACCGTTTGGTTTTCAATATGATACGTATGAAACTTCTTCTTCAATATCTTATTTGTCGAGCTTTTGAAAACTCCAAGATTTCTACTGATTTTCTGATACTAATATTTTTGGATTTTCAACAGCAGAAACCACAACATTAAACTAAATATTATCGTTGTTACTCCCATGTCTCCTGGTAGTTTTCTCATAATTCCCATTTGCTGTTCTTTCAAATCTTTCTTTCACATTTTCAAAACAGTCAGCACGTGGGAATCTCTATAAATACGTGCTGCTAGCAAATAATTCCCATGAACTTCTTCTAAAGCATACGCCAGTTTTGCTAATTCTTAATTACATGTAGAGCTTTTATGATTTTTTACTTTTATTTACAAATAAATGGTAACTTTCCATAAAGACTTGTTTATTAAACTGAAATTATCTAAATTTTTCAGTTATTTTTATTTTAAGAAGTGTAAACTAATACATTTTATAAAAATAAATAGCCTTACAATATTTTTTCCGTCAAAGGAGTGCGCAAATCGGGTATTTTTCATAAAAGTGGGTTTTTTTGCAAAAACTACGCAACTTAGGTATAGGGAAAGCTATTATAAAATTGTAGCGTCTACAGAAAGGCATTTAATGAAATCATAAAACACAGGGTGTTCCATTTTAAAAAGTCGAGATTTTTAAAATTTAAACCATCAGGTTTGGCACGATTTCTGTTGCCCCCTGTATATCGCAGGTCAACTTTTGATACGTTTTTTGAAAGAGCCATCTTCACTCTACAGTTTCTGAAAAAAAATAATTTCTAGCTGTCATACAACCATAATTATGTCAACTATTAGAAGTGACGAAACATAAGAAAAAAAAATTAAAAGTCAAATATCTCGAAAACTATCAATATTTCAATAGCAGTGTTATGCACAAAGTTCCACTAATTTTTTACGCAGAATTTGATAATGCCATAAAAAATATAGGTTTCCATTTAAAAAGATGAAGTTGGTACCTGTCCAGGAAAAACTGAACACCCTGAATATGTAAATATATTTTCATTTTGTGCAGCTCGGGATATTAGACAACCCTGTAGAAAAAAAAATTAAGTTATCTCTTTTATTAACCCAGATATTGGACTTACGCGCACTAGGTGGACACCCTGTATATATATATATATATCCGGCCGGCCAGGCCTGGCCCGACTCGGCCAGTCGGGCCTGGCCAATTCAATTGCAGCCCGGCTCGGCCAGGTATTACAAAGCATCCGGCCAGGTCCAGCCCGGCCAGTAAAATTTGCAGATTTTCCCTGGCCTGGCCGGGCTTCTGGCCTCAAATCCCAACTCTACAACACAGTAGCGCATTTTGTCGCCTATACAAAAAGACTTATGGAAAATATACAATAATTTAAAAACCAAACCAGAACAACGTTGTGCTGAAAATATAAATGTACAAGTAGCGGCATTGGTTTATACTGTTTAGATATAGAGGGTGTTTTAAAAAAATATACGGCAAAAAACTAATGAAGACTCGCCAGTGACAACTTTTACGGCTCTTTAATATTTATAGATAATGAATCTCCACCGCTTGGTGCATGATTTTTTAAACATCCTACAAATATTTTCATGCTGGCACTTACTTTATTTACCTCAAAATATACAAATTATCTTACTTGAATGTTTATTATTATTCTATATACAGCATTTCCCAGCACCTCATTAAACACTATAAAGTGGATACTCGAAGCGGATGGTTATTTATGAAACATCGTGAAAATAATTGTTTTGAAAAAAACATTGATCTCATTTAATTGTTCCAAGAAATATATAGAAAACACTTTATATACTAGTATTTTGGCTTATTAGCCCTTTTTCAATAGAGTAATGTCTATTACTAAACATTTCCAAGCGCGTTTTCGTTATTTGTTTGTTTACGAGCACCTACCCCCGATTAATTTATTATTGTAAAATAACGAATTAATTTATTATTATAAAATAATAAATAAATTCGTCGGGAGTTTTACAATATTCGGGGAAAAGAAGGCACCTATAGTTATATTAATCATGTCCCAGATTATAGCCAAAAACAAACGGGTGTAAAACGATTAGTGTTAACAAGCGTACTATTGGCAGGATTTTGATAAACAACAAAGAAAGGGTTAATAAATTAAAACAATCGGGGGTATACCAAATTAACTGCGCGAATTGTAATGCCGTGTATGTGGGTCAAACCGGTAGAAGTATTGAAACTAGAGTAAAAGAACATAAAAAATCCATATTAAATAACGCAAAAAATTCAGGATTTTCGACGCATTGTAGAGAAAACAATAATTTTATAGATCAGAAAAATGTAAAGGTACTGCATCGTGAAAAGAAAGGAAAGCGCTTAGTTCTGTTAGAGCAATTAGAAATTAAAAAATCTTTAATTATAAATCCTTGTACTACGAATGATCAGATAGAATTTACACTCTCGCCCTTCTTAGAAAAGGTAATAAAAACTTGGGCTTTACCAGATAGTAGGATCAATCGGGGGTAGGTGCTCGTAAACAAATAAATAACGAAAACGCCCTTGGAAATGTTTAGTAATAGAGATTACTCTATTGAAAACGGCCTAATAAGCCGAAATACTAGTATATAAAGTGTTTTCTATATATTTCTTGGAACATCTAAATGAGATCAATGTTTTTTTTTTCAAAACAATTATTAAACACTATCTTAATATTTCAAAATAACAGTGTTACGGTCAAATTAAAAACTTGCTTAATATTGTTTCAAATACATCAAAAACGGAAAGCAGCGGACGTTATAAGAAAAAACGCTAGGGAATTTATCGGTAGATAAAAAACTCTAATTTTATCCAGGGTGAGTACAATGGCAATGAAAATGTTGAAAAAATAAATTTTTCAGAACTTTTAAATGAACCCCCAATTCAATAACTGGAGGTTTCATGAATTCTGCGAATCTCCTCATATTTTGGGCTTAGAATTTAAGATAGAAAACTTAGTTAATAGGCCTCGATTTCCTTTTTGAAATATACCATCAACTTGTCCCGGAAAAAATAATGATCGATTACGTGCTAATTAAAGCAGATTTCAACAAAAAAAATATAGTATCTCTTGGTCTTTAACGAGCATTAAACACCCTCCAAATATTTTGAAAAAATGCTGCCATGTCCGTGCTGCCATCAAGTTGGCCCAGAAAAAATAATTATCGATTACTCGCTAATTAGAGTAGACTTTTTAAAAAAAGTGTCAGCATCTCTCAGCACTTGGCGAGCACTTTCAAAATATTTTGAAAAAATGTTGACATGTCCGGGCAGCCATCAACTTAGCCCGGGAAAATAAATTATCGATTACTCGCCAATTGGGGTAGATTTTTAAAAAAAGTGTCTGCATCTCTCAGCACTTGGCGAGCATTAAACACTCTCCAAATATTTTAAAAAAATCCTGACATGTCCGGGTTGCCATGAAGTTGGCCCGGAAAAATTAATTATCATTACTCGCTAATTAGGGCAATATTTTGAAAAAAATGCGACATATCCGGGCTGCGTATTGGCATTGTCTCCTATGGCACGACGTAACCTTTGAAAAATGTATGCCGAATCGCGTAAGACAATGTCCCACGATTTGCCAATAATAGTCTGACATTAACTGCGACTAATTGGATAGTCCGATGTACTTATCCCAAAGTTAAACGGCTGAAATTCAGAAAAGTGTTTGTTTGCCATCATACTACATTCAGCAAAAATAAAAATCGTGTAAGACATGACACGAGGATTCGCGACAGGAACTGCAATGCTAAAATTGATTTCAAAATAAAACTAACGAATCAAAATACGATAAGAAGAGATACTTTGTTAAAGGAAGGGCTGGATACGGTTGTAATTCTGAGTAATAATATAATTTTTAGGCACTTAAGTTATACAAACTCCGAATGTAAGTATATAACTGACTAACGAATAATATTTTTTACTCAAATTTATAAAATTCAAGATGGTCGATCCAAAATGGCGCACTTTACTATTTAATAACTAAGATGGAACTTTGGGGTGTTTAAGGTCACTGAGTAAGATTTCTTACTCTAATTTTGACTCGGAATTTAAAAATTCAATAGGTATTATTACTTTGTGAATATATACATGGTTATTCAGAACTTATCTCTAAAACTTTGAGGATATGTTCATCCTTAAATAAGAAATCGATATCACCAAAAAAATTTATAATAAAAGTCTTAGGATTTCCCATAAACAATGTTTAAAGTTATACAATTATAAAAGACTACGTAGATGGGCAACTGTACTTTAACGACATCTGATATACCACATTCCTACAAAAAACAGTAAACAAGTTTTTGTACCTAGAACGCCTGGTTAAGACCGAGCGAATAGAGTTGGAGTGGGGATAATGTCTCTATTGTCTATCAGTCATCAGTCTATCTGTGTCGCTCTCCCAGTGCCTGTGTTTTATTTATCGTAGGAGTGTTAAACTGTAAAATTTTCAAAATGGCTCATGTGTTCACTAATGCTGAGTTAATGGACATGATTCTTATTTATGGCGAAGTTGGGCAAAATTCATTGGCAGCTTCGCCCTTGTATGCGGAACGATTTCCCAATCGACGCACGCCAAATTATGCAACTTTTACGGCACTGGTACAACGTGGCCGTGATACTGGTAATTTACGTGCAATTCATGGAAGAGATGGTGGCCCGGGACGACCACAACGTATTTTAGCAGCTGAAGAACAAGTGTTGAATCTGCTCCGTGAAAATCCGCGAATAAGTACAAGTCAGATCGCTAGGAAACTGCCTGGGGCACTGTTACCAGCGGATTATCAATTACGAGTTAGGTTATGTGAGTGGTTGTTGCAGCAAAATGCTGAAAATCCCCAATTTACTGCTGATGGACAAAATTTCGAACAGCTTTTGTAACAAGGTATGTGCAAATTTTTAATAAATTTCATGTTTCTAATACCTAGTAATCAAGTAGCTCAATTCTTCAAAATTAGTGTAACAAAATTTTATTCATTTTAAAGACACGTCACTTTGGTCACATCTATCTGTCTTTCAGTTTATTTTATTTTACTTCATTTCATTTCATTTCATTTCATTTCCTTTCATTTCATTTCATTTCATTTTATTTTATTTTATTTTAAATTCATCCAACGGGAAAAACCCAGTAACAGGATAAATATCAGCTCCATACAATGTAAAAAATAACATTTCAAAACTAGTACAATAGTAATAGTAGTACAATCACAAAAATGACAGTTAAAATACTCAATAATATGGACAAACTAATAAGATTAAGGTTGCGGTAAGCGAAACACTCAGCTATACAAAAACAGATAAAAAGAGATAAAAAGAGATTTCGTTTCATTTCATTTCATTTTATTTTATTTTAAATTCATCCAACGGGAAAAACCCAGTAACAGGATAAATATCAGCTCCATACAATGTAAAAAATAACATTTCAAAACTAGTACAATAGTAATAGTAGTACAATCACAAAAATGACAGTTAAAATACTCAATAATATGGACAAACTAATAAGATTAAGGTTGCGGTAAGCGAAACACTCAGCTATACAAAAACAGATAAAAAGAGATAAAAAGAGATAAGAACACTGAATATCCAGCCTGTTCTCTAGATCGCTGTAATTGGCAATCATTTGATGCAGAGGAGAAAAGCTTAATATGTTGGTACGCATTTTAAAGTAAAAACGCTGCAAATCTTTTTTGCGCCGGGTGTCGGTATACTCAGAACTTCCGAAGTTTTTTTCGTGATACATCGCCAATTTGCATTGTCAGTCCCAAGGTCACTCCATTACAGTGGACCAGTATCCAGCGGCGTGCAAAAGTTCTGAGAGTGTACCGACACCCGGCGCAAAAAAGAATTGCAGCGTTTTTACTGTAAAATAAACTTAAAGATGGATAGATGTGACCAAAGTGACGTGTCTTTAAAATGAATAAAATTTTATTACACTAATTTTGAAGAATTGCGCTACTTGATTACTAGGTATTAGAAACATGAAATTTATAAAAAATTTGCACATACCTTGTTACAAAAGCTGTACGAAATTTTGTCCCTCGACTTCTACACACTTTTGGGCACGCCTTATCCAATTTTGCCGCACTAAAGCGAATGTTCCTCGTGGTTGCTGATCTTGTAAACGCAAATTATTAAGTAAATTGGTATTTTCAGCATTTTGCTACAACAACCACTCACAAAACCTAACTCGTAATTGATAAAAGTGCTTGAACAAGATGGATATGATACGGATAAAACTGAGCTTCGTGTAGTAAGCGCCACACCGTTGATTGGGATACCCCAGGCACCTGCCTAGCGATCTGACTTGTACTTATTCGCGTATTTTCACGGACCAGATTCAACACTTGTTCTTCAGCTGCCAAAATACATTGTGGTCGTCCCGGGCCACCATCTCGTCCACTCCAACTTCACCATAAATAAGAATCATGTCCATTAACTCAGCATTACTGTACACATGAGCCATTTTGAAAATTTTACAGTTTAACACTCCTACGATAAATAAAACACCCGCACTGAGACAGCGACACACATAGACTGATGACTGCATAGACAATAGAGATATTACCCCCACTCCAACTCTATTCGCTCGGTCTTAACCAGGCGTTCCAGGTACAAAAACTGTTGTTTACAGTTTTTTGAAGGAATGTGATATAGCAGATGTCGTTGAAGTACAATTGCCCATCTACGTAGTCCTTTATAATGGTATAACTTTAAACATTGTTTACGGGAAATCCTAAGACTTTTATTATAAATTTTTTTGGTGATATCGATTTCTTATTTAAGGATGCATATATCCTCAAAGTTTTAGAGATAAGTTCTGAATAACCCTGTAGAAAACAAAAAAATACTTGTGTTTTATAGATCTTATTAATCTCGCTTTGTGTTTTGTGGGTAGGCAAACACGACGTGCGTCGTGTTAATAAAGTTTTCATTTTTCTGTCGTGTTAGTAGGGGGTCCAAGGCTCTGAAAAATGAAATGACCCATGACGGTAAGGTAAATGATTTTTGATTTCACTTAGGGTTGGAGGGTCCCTAGGGGCATAAGAAATGAGTTGTTGGACTTTTGTTGGCTCTTGCACAACTTCTTAAATAGCAAAAAAAGAGGGCGGAGCCGTGTTTAAAAAATAAGTGATTTTGAACGTTTACACCTTTCTAAAAAAATAACTATTTGAGATATTCATATGATTTTTTATATGTAAATACTTGAGACATGAGCGCTGCTGCCTGTGCCAATAGAATTTGAAAATATTTCTCTTTTTTTTTTTAACAACGGCTAAAGTCGTAGTTACGAAATTTATGTATCGAAAATTTCAACATGTGGACAACTATATTAAATTTTCAAAATTTGCACATACTATATGTGAACGAAATGTTGTCTAAGGCTTGAAAAAGTTTTTAGAAAATCAGTTCCTTACCTTATCTCGTTTTCGAGTTAATAATTTTTAAAGCAGAGCGTTGTTTACACTCGCCCGTGACCCGTGCCATTCAATTTACTCTGGTGCGCGCTACCATCTAATCCAATATAGTCGGCATTTTAGGCCGACTATAAAATTGCGAAATAATTACATTCTTATAGTTTATGACTATTGTTATTATATATTAGTTTATCAGTGTTTTATCTATTAGTGTATTGTTATTTATTTTAATTGAAACTCATCTTTGACAGGAATTACAACGTGTCGCCTTGTCGGATATCGCATTACTGCCGTATTTTATCCCTTAAAACAATTGTTAGGAAAAGCAGTATACATGTGCAAGCAACAGAACACTAACTATAGGCCATTTTTTATCACATTTTACTTTGCAATTTTACATTATTATTATCTTTAAGATCCGGCAATGGTTTTTTGACATCATTTTTAGGATTATTTGATGATTAATATCCACCACATATCCAAAGTTTTTGGGTAAATTGAGAACCGGATCAGTAGACTATTTGTAGACTAACATTTGCTATACAACGTGCGTTTTACATGGAGTAAAAAAGTATCTCCAGTAAGAGGTAGAGGACGTAAGGCACCCCAAGTAATTGAAAATAAATGTTAAGCATCCACCTCCAGCATGTTTTGACAAAAAAAATTAAGCATAATGTGTGGTACCTGAAATCCGCAGCTATCATATCAATGGGACGATCTTCAAAACCCTGAATTTTCTTCAGTAACTGAAAATCTTGAATTTATTTGGCTTTAGCATAAATGGCATTCTGCTTTTCTTGGGTGGAAATCAAGAAAACCTCACGTTTTCCTGTTTTATCTCTATCATTAAGGCATAGAAAAGAAAGCATACTTTTTTAAATTCCAGTGGCTGACTGTTTCTACGACTTGATTTTTGTTCATTAGGGAAATTTTTATCGCCGGATTTCGCATCAATTAGTGCAAGACTCCTTTTGTGAGTATATTTAGACCAACACTTCCGATGATACAATAGTCTTTTATTAATACAATTGTTACGAATAATATATGTGTTGTGTTGAAATTTCATCACGTTTTTTATAAATTGAAAGGAAGTTAATGAAAACAAATATAAATGGCTGAAGCTTTAGATCTAAAAGAAATGTATCATATGCCAAAAGTGTCTTCTCAATCTTTAAATGAACTTGGCGAACGGGGATTTGCAACTTTAAAAATGTTATTTTTATTAGAAAAGACAATGCTTATAGACTATTAGAAAATATTATTCACAACAATTTTATTAATAAAAGACTACTGTATCATCGGAAGTGTTGGTCTGAATATACCCACAAAAAGAGTCTTGCACTAATTGATGCGAAATCCGGCGATAAAAATTTCCTTAATGAACAAAAATCAAGTCGTAGTAACAGTCAGCCAGTGGATTTTAAAAAAGTATGTTTTCCATGCCTTAAAGATAGAGATAAAAAAAAGGAAAACGTGAGGTTTTCTTGATTTCCACCCAAGAAAATCAGAATGCCATTTATGCTAAAGCCAAATAAATTCAAGATTTTCAGTTACTGAAGAAAATTCAGGGTTTTGAAGATAGTCCCATGGATGTGATAGCTACGAATTTCAGGTACCACACATTATGCTTAAATTTTTTAACATCACAACATGCTGGAGGTGGATACTCAAAATTTATTTTCAATTACTCGGGGTGACTTACGTTCTCTACCTCTTACTGGAGATACTTTTTTACTCTATGTAAAACGCACGTTGTATAGCAAATTTTAGTCTACAAACAGTCTACTGATCCGGTTCTCAATTTACCCAAAAACTTTGGATATGTGGTGGATATTAATCATCAAATAATCCCAAAAATAATGTCAAAAAAAAACCATTGCCGGATCTTAAAAAAATAAAAAAGTGCAATTGCAAAGTAAAATGTGATAAAAAATGTGCCTATAATTAGTGTTCTGTTGCTTGCACATGTATACAGCTTTTTCTAACAATTGTTTTAAGGGCTAAAATACGGCAGTAATGCGATATCCGACAAGGCGACACGTTGTAATTCCTGTCAAAGGTGAGTTTCAATTAAAATAAATAACAATACACTAATAGATAAAGCACTGATAAACTAATATATAATAACAATAGTCACAAACTATAAGAATGTAATTATTTCGCAATTTTATAGTCTGGCCTAATATTCCCATATATTATTGGATTAGATGGTAGCGCGCACCACAGTAAATTGAATGGCACGGGTCAGGCGCGAGTGTAAATAACGCTCTGCTGTAAAAATTATTAACTCGAAAACTAGATAAGGTAGGGAACTGACTTTTTTTCTAAAAACTTTTTCAAGCCTTAGACCACATTTCGTTCACATATAGTATGTGCAAATTTTGAAAATTTAATATAGTTGCCCGCATGTTGAAATTTTCTATACATAAATTTCGTAACTGCGACTTTAGCCATTGTTAAAAAAAAAAACAGAGAAATATTTTCAAAATTATATTAGCACAGGCAGAAGCGCTCATGTCTCAAGTATTCACATATAAAAAATCATATGAATATTTCAAATAGTTATTTTTTTAGAAAGGTGTAAACGTTCAAAATCACTTATTTTTTAAACAGGGCTCCGCCCTCTTTTTTTGCTATTTAAGAAGTTGTGCAAGAGCCAACAAAAGTCCAACAACTCATTTCTTATGCCCCTAGGGACCCTCTATCAATGGGTGAAGTAAAAAATCATTTACCTTGCCGTCATGGGTTACTTGCCGATTTTGAGGGATTTTGAACGCCTGGACCCCCGACTATGTGGTCTTAAGCACACACCAAGATTTTTCATTTAAATTGGTATAATATGTTAAAATTATTATAAGACTTGAAAGTAAAAAATAAATTAGAGTTTAAAAACTAAAGAACACGCTTTTAACGCAATAAATAGTAAAAAGTAATGCCACTTTTTAATATTCAACAACGAAATGAATAATTGTCGACATTATTTAAAAGTATCACCTGTTTCTCAAAGATACGTAACCAAAAAGCACCCCACGCTTTTTGACATATGTAGTCGTTGAATGTTAAACTTTCTTAAGTTTTTTAAACTGTAATTTTTATTTACGACCAATGTAATATAAATTATATAAATCTAATGATGTGTTGGTACACCTAAGATAGAAAACACTTTTGATCGTTGTGTATATTTGCAGATTTCATTTAAGCACAGTCATAGGGTTAATGAGCCGGGGAATACAGTTATCTCCACCTCACAGAGAATGTCCAGAATGAAAGAAATTTTTACAATATTTTGATGATGCAATGGGTACAATTGCCACAAAAGCACTTCATGGAATGTCTTTAATGGAAACTGATAAATTGGGAAAGGCTTTAGCTAATGCGAAAGTTAATCCAACTGCGCGACAAATAAAATATTTATATATATAATAAACGGAGGTAGGGGTTTGTTTATGTTTCTGTAAATAAAAATTCAATCCTTATTTATTTTAGGACGGCTAATTTTGGAACACGCAGTGAAGGTAGTATCTTCAAACTAATTAAAAAAAAGAAATATATGTATGAAGCTAAAGAAGTTGAAGTTATTATTTAGAAAAATCCTCTAACCATTGTGATTTTTACTCCCATCACAAAGCGTGCACATGAACAATCATTTTCCAAAGATATTGTTTTCGTTGATTCAGGTGGGTCGTGTGAACAAATGAACACCTGCGTAACATTTATGTATGCTGCTTCCAAAATCGGCGCAATTCCTCTAGCTTGTATACTACATACTGCGCAGGCAGAGAGGAACTATACTCTAGCTTTCAGTGTTTTGATGGAGCACTTAGGTACAAATGGTTTTGGAGATCTAGGATATCCCTTATTTTGTTCATGACTGACGACAGTGCCAGTGAACGTAATGCATTAAGTTCTGTCTATCCGTCTTCTCGTTTACTTCTGTGTTTATTCCATCTTGCGCAAGCTCTTTGAAGATGGCTATGAACAGCCGAAAATCATATTTTAAATGAAGATGGAAAACCAATCATAAACATGTTTCGAAGCATAATATATTCTTCCTGCATTGAAGAAACCGAATCACAATATGATATAATGTTAACGGAGAATCGATGCAAAAAACATGCCCAGTTGTGAGTCACATTGCATCAATTTGGGAGGGAAGAACAGAATGATCTTTGTGCCTCAGAAAGACGCAGTTACCAGAGGTAATAACACAAACAATTATGATGAGGCCTCTGTAAGGATTTTCAAAGACATAGTACTTCAACTCTGCAGGGCGTTTAATGCAGGTGCTCTTGTGGACTTTATTGTTAGTGTTTTCGAAACCTATCACAAGAAACATTTATTAAAGTTCCCTAATTCAAGGCGAAGTCAGCCAAAATTATCATATTTGGCATTCTCGAAAATACCTGTAAAATCCCTCGATGTACAGGGTGACCCATTCGTCTGGGATTCCTTTATTTCTCCACTATTATCAACTTTAGAAAAAATATCTAATACAAAAGTTTTCAGAAATAATAAGGGCTACAATTTAAAATTAGTTACATATGTACAGGGTGTTCACAACCTTCCCAACCTATACAAACTTTCTTATTTTAAATGGAACACCCTGTATATTATTAGCTCATTGGATTTCTCATCGCAAGTGCTTTCAGTCCATATAACATTTGTTATAGCTAAACTTTATAGTTTCCAAGATATTTAATATTTTGTGTAAAAAATGACAAATGCAGACTTTAGTGAAAATAATAGTATCTTCCTTAGTTTTTACATTTCGATAATCCATATTGGTATTCGTTTAGTATAAGCCATGGCGAATATTTTGCTATATATAAATGTTTTATAAATTAGACAGGGTGTTAATAATCTCGTAGCAAAATTGGAAAAGTGTAAGGGCCAGTATATCGATTATTTTAAATGGAACACCCTGTATATTTTTAATGGATCAGAAACAGAATTGAAAACCCTATCGATCCATATTAGTATATTATATACCCAAATATAATAGTTTTCGAGTTATATTGAAATTTAAAATATTTTACTCTTTGGTTACAAGTGAACATAAATTATGAGCCTAGATGCCTTGGAAAACAATAAATTTTGAGTCAGTCACTTTGATAATACTTGTTAAATAACGCATTGCGTGATAGGTATTTTTATAAAATGAATTAGAATTTTGAAGAACGAAAAGACATGATGTATGCTCTTGGTGAGGCATCTGAAAATTCATTTTTGGCATCACGTTTGTATGCACAGAAATATTCGGATCGCAGGCATCTGGATCGCAGGTGGTGAAATATTTCAAAGGCTTAAAACCAGACTCGATGAAACTGGCAGTAGGTATATCATATCCTAAAAAGCGACAACCAAAAAGAAAACTCCCTCAAGACAGAGAATTAGAAATTTTAATGTCTGTTGTGGAGGATCCCCATTCTTCTTCAAGAGACATTAGTAAACGCCTAGACATTAGTCAAACACATGTTAGTAAGTGTTTAAAGAATAACAAATTTCATCCCTATAAGATTAAGTTACATCAAGCTCTACATCCAAATGACTTTGAAAAACAACTACAATTTTGCGAACAGATGTTGGAAATAATAAATAATGAATAAATATTTCTAAATTTTGTAATGTTCAGCGACGAATCAACGTTTCATAAAAATGGAATGTGAATCGTCGCAATTTTCATTTTTATTCAACGGAACAACCAAATTTTTTGGGATATGTCAATAATCAAGGCCGATGGACTATAAATTGCTGGGGAGCAATTCTAGGAGAGCACATAATAGGTCCATATTTTTTTGAAAATCCACTTGTAGGAGAGACATATTTAGATTTTTTACAAAATCACCTTTTGTAATATCTATTGGATGATATTCCGTTAAATATTTTACCAAGGCTATGGCTTCAGCAGGGTGGTGCCTCCGCGCACTAAAGCGTTAATGTAAGGAATTTTTTGAACGAACATTTTCCAAATAGATGGATTGATCGATGGGGTCCAGTAAATTGGCCTGCGCGTTCTCCAGACCTTACATATCTGGATTTTTTTCTATGGGGATACGTCAAAGTTAGAGTATACAGCATGCCTCCGACAACAGCGGACGATATTAAAGAAAGAATTAGACATTGCTTCCGAAACATTACACCAGATACCCTAAAAAATGTGTAAGTTTCATTTCCAACAAGACTTAAACTGTGCATTCAGCAACAGGGTGGACTGTTTGAACATGAAATAAATTAAAATTTAACGAGACTGTTATTTTAAAAAATTTTTTTTATTACCTTGAGATAACTTTTAAAAATATCATGTTACGTTAGTTATTTATTTGAATTAAAAAAAAAACATTACAAGAGTTTGATTTAAATCATTATTTTAATTACGATTTAAATTCACTTGATAATGAAAATTTTGTTTTTCAAGCCATCTAGATCTAGGCTCATAATTTACGTTTACTTGTAACCAAAGAGTAAAATATTTTAAATTTCAAAGTAACAGGGTAACTCAAAATTTCACTAATTTAAATTTCAAAGTAACTATTATCTTTGGGTATATAACATACTAATAATGGATCGATAGAGTTTTGAATTCTGTATCTGATCCATTAAAAATATACAAGGTGTTCCATTTAAAACAAACGAGATATTGGCCCTTACAGTTTTCCAATTTTGCTACGAGATTATTAACAGCCCGTATAATTTATAAAACATTTATAGACAGCAAAATATTCGCCATGACTAAAGGAATACCAATATTTATTATCGAAATGTAAAACTAAGGAAGATACTACTATTTTCACTAAAGTCTGCATTTGTCATTTTTTAAACAAAATATTAAATATCTTGGAAACTATAAAGTTTAGCTATAACAAATGTTATATGGACTGAAAGCACTTGCGATGGGAAATCCATTAAGCTAATAATATACAGGGTGTTCCGTTTAAAATAAGAGAGTTTTTATATGTTTGGAAGGATGTGAACATCCTGTAGTATATCTGTAACTAATTTTAAATTGTATCTCTTATTATTTCTGAGAACTTTTGTATTAGTGCGACGCGCTTTCTTCTATTATGTAACAGAACGGATCGCTATGATAGCGCGACAAGCAAAGCAGTAAAATAAAAAAAAAGGAAATATTCAACAAGATATTCTCGTCAGAAAACTGACTTGTTTTACCCAACGTCAATCGTAGAGTAGGGGGGGATGAATAAGTTATATCCTAAGGGCGCCACTAGTTTATGTGAGCCACCCAAAACTCGAAAGGTCCCTGGTAGTTTAGGGATCCGTTCTCAAGAAGTGCAACAAAAATAATTACATACCTAACCTATCTAATATACAAAATACACATATACCTACATATATGCTATAATACGTAGATATCCCTATTTGTATATCCCTTGATATACCTAAATAATATCTTCAAAATTCTTTTCACAATAACCTTGCTTACTACCTTACCATTACTATTATTATTTATTTTCTTTTAATTTCGGTCCACAGGATAGTTAAAAGATTATTTAAGTTCTTTCAACCCTGTGTATATTTAACTCTGGAAATCTTATAGAGTCGAGAAGAGAAACAAGATTTTAATGTAAACAAAATTAAGCTAATTTCTGTATTCTCTTATCTTTTAGTCTGTATATTGACTTATGGTACATACAGATATATGGTAATAAGGATAATAATTTAAAAATAAATCAAAGAGGGAAAGAAATTATGCAAATCTTAGCTGAATTTTCCTGTTGGTGCAATACCATCCACCAGGTAAGTGGGACTGCTCTCAGACAATGACTAGAGTCTGGATCGAACTGAAGAATCTGTAGGTAATCTCTGGACCGCGGAACGTCTCAATAGGTTGTAAGTAAGGTTGAAATGTAAATATACCAACTATTACGCCAAATACTAAAACCCTAAAATAAAACTTGAGTTACATAACGCGATAGGTAACAAGAAATGATTAAAATTACCTCTTGGAGGGTTTCCTTTCTAACAAGATGAACTCAATTACTCAAATGCCTTAGGATGTAGTGGCTCACACTAAAAATTAGCAAATGCTTAAAACATTTCTAAAATATCCATATGTTTGTACTTACAAATGGAGGAATACTGCCTAGCTAATAAAATCCTCCAAAGAAGTTTCCAATTCCCATCAACAAATGACAAAACTATGCACCATGCACATCTAATCTAAACCGGAGAATTGAACAGTTGGTTTATCTAGTAAATCCCAGTAATCTGGCTAAATTAAAATTCAATACTCGACAACCACTTAGCAGGGCAAATTCATACAATGTAAGTAGTAATTTTCAACGGCGTCTTTTGTGTTCGACAGAAAACGATTCGCGTCTTTATCTTATCAAGTACCTACCCAAAAAAAGTTTCGCTGACAGCGCTAGTTAAAACTAATAAAATATGCAATTTTACCTTATTCGTATGCAACCTTATTTACTGAAATTAACTATTGTTGGAACGACCGAATTAAATCGTTACATTAGATATTTTTTTCTAAAGTTGGTAATAGTGGAAAAATAAAGGAATCCCAGACGAATAGGTCACCCTGTACATAAAATTGACTCAAACATTTACAGAATTTCTTCGGCCGAAGATAAGCATCTTTTTTACACTGCATATGTAGATATAGCATTATGCGATTGCCCATTTGATTAAGGTGGCCGTTTCTGTAAACACTTATGTGCAATCCAAGAGCGTTTTGCGCTGTTGCTCAACACTTCGCCTTTACTGAGGTCCGAAGATAAAATTATCTTGGCTAAATTGGCATTGGGGAATGAAGCAGCTGAGGATTTCTATATGGATATGTATGTACCAACAATTATAACTAACAGCATCAGTGATAATTTCGTTCAAAATATCGAACAAAGTATAAATATACCAATGAATATCGAGGAAGAAAAATTATTCGAAACCCAAAAAATAGGATTCACTGAAGGGCCATCTGATCCCCTAATCCCCTGCATACAAGTGAAGCGACTGTTTTAAAATCGAATTTTGTTCGACTTTCAGAAATTGCACTTAATAATCCAAATAGCGACTTGACCAAAGTAATGCATAAAATTAATCTTACACTTAGCCAATTAACAACGGCTACATAAGTGCAGTCATATATTTGCCAAATGCAATTCAGGAAAAAAGATTGTTACAACCGTGGACGGCAAATTGGAGTACATCTGATTCCAGACGTAAAATTCGTGGGGCGAAGAGGATTCAGTCAAGTAGACCCGCGAAAAATGAATCTAAACAGGTAACCAAAAAGAAGAAGCACTTATCGGCCAACGTAAATAAAAATATACCTAATGCCAAATCTCACTAACTGTTTTCTTATGTATTACAATGATTAATAATAAATTAAGGAAACAGAACACTTGAATTTGATTTTTATAGTAGATATTACCCCTCATAATGGTGAAATTTCTCGTGACAAAATCTACGAGTAGGTATGGCGGCGGGACAAACCTACCCCACCACTTTCCTACAGGCCACGCCCCCTCCCGGCACCAGACAACTACAACTGCCGTTGTGGTGGGCAACCACCACAACGGCAGCACACCGAACCCAGTAAATAGGGGGGCCGTCTAGACCAAAGACCCATAGACCTACAATTCAGGGGAGCCAAAGCTACATAGAACTGCCTCTAGGGCCCTCAACATAACCTCAAAGCCATAGCGCCTTATGGGCACGGTTCTAAAGCAGAAAGCTAAAGATTACTTACTCTGTTGTGGACTAATCAGCCGGCACTGAACTCATGTACAACTGTGTGTGATATATCTACGAGAGCTCCAGGTATACCACAACAAAAGGCCCATTGAAGAGAGCTTCAGGTATACCACAACAAAAGGCCCATTGAAGAGAGCTTCAGATATACCACAACAAAATATTTAAAAACTTAACCCAACTTTCCGAACACCGGAGCCCCCGTACGTAATATCTCCATACTGACGACGAGAGCTTAAAACTTAACCCAACTTTTTTGTGTGGAACAAGCACGACCGACCACCAACACAGACCACTCTAGACTGAACCACATACGCCTGCGCGCGTAATATAATAATAATAATAAATATCTAATTATCTCCATACTGGAGAGAGTAACAACAATTT
Organism: Pogonocherus hispidulus; assembly: GCA_963924545.1. Taxonomy (NCBI): domain Eukaryota; kingdom Metazoa; phylum Arthropoda; class Insecta; order Coleoptera; family Cerambycidae; genus Pogonocherus; species Pogonocherus hispidulus. The sequence continues at coordinate 46,628,689 of OZ004699.1, forward strand.
AAAAACTTAACCCAACTTTCCGAACACCGGAGCCCTCGTACGTAGTAGTATATAATTATTATTAGCTGTAGAATTATGTATCTCCATACTGACGAGAGTAACAACAATTTAAAAAACCTAACCTAACTTTTTTGTGTGGAACAAGCACGACCGACCACCAACACAGACCACTCTAGACTGAACCCACATACGCCTGCGCCCGTAATATAATAATAAATGTCTAATTATCTTCATACTGGCGAGAGTAACAACAATTTGAAACCTAACTTTAGCGCGGGAATTTAGCACGCATGTAATATAATAATAATAATAATAATAATATCTATTGATTACGTATCTCCATAAATTAAAGAGCAGCCCGAGATGATTGCGTATCTCCATAAATTAACGAGCAAGACAGCGAGCATCTTATGGCAACAACAACAACGGTAACTAAAGATATGTGTAGGGAACCACGACATACAATCGCGAACTATTTAAATGCAGAATTGCGTATCTCCATAAATTAACGAGCAGCCCGAGACAGTGAGCATCTTATGACAACAGTAAATACCTAGAAAGATGTGCCCGTAAGTGGTCTCAAGGCGGCGTGTTGTTATTACAGAATTTTCAACAAAACGAGCTCCGGTCACAGTTACGAAGAAATATTAATAATTTCAAAAACTGTAAATGTACACAAATATTTACAGAGACAACTAAAATATTCACAATTAAAATGCAATATAAATACAATTAATATAAAATTATAATCTAAACAAAGACATGTCTTTCAATAAATCTATCTTCATCATAAACTGCCGTTATTCGAAAGTTGTATGGTACAGGTTCGGTTAACCTCAGCAACCCTGAAGCTGGTGGGGGCGCCTGCAGAGGCGATGGTAGCGATAAATTAAACTCTTCAGGTAGAACCTCTACAGCCAGTAATCGACCATGCAGCTCGTCGAGTAGCAAACAATCATCTTGGCTTAAACCAGGCAGGGGGCTACTGCTGTAAAAATAATAATAATAACTAAACAACCAAAACAGACAATTAATTAACAAATGTTTTTTATTTAAAACATGCTAAAAGTTTCTACAACGCTACAGTTCAATACTTATATACTGCCGTGCTAAAATCAAACGCAGCATCTACTGGTAGCAAAGAATCGATAAATTTAACATCAAAGTTTTTCATAGCCCTTGGTAGCATACAATATAGGTTATTTGAGAAAGCTGATTGCTAATGTAAAATGACGTGAAAAATCGTTTAGACATGTTTAATTTTCTAAAAAAGTTCATACTACAAATCCGATACGACTTTTATTGTTAAAAATATTTGTGTACATACTAAGACGTAATGTGGCATATATGTTATATTAATTTAAAACGCAGTGCGACAGTCTAGGTTAGCATTCACAGGAAAATAATTACTAAAAATGTAATTACCTATTTTTGTCTTTTCTTACAAAGAAAAATCAAACTTTATAAAATCTGCACGTATAGCATATAGGGTGTCAAAACGTCAATATTTCAAATCAGCTGGCCTGTGTTTGACATAAAAATAACATATAGGGTGGTCCAACTTTTGAAGTCCAAATCTTCACATCATTTGATACATTTGTATTTAACTTGGAATAGATATATTCTAACTCTGTAGTACGTCTATTGATATCAAATAATAGTTCGACGTACAAAGTAATGCCATCAGATCTACTTGTTTGATTATTCACCTTTACTAAAAAATATTAGAATAATAATAATAATAAAGCAACTAAAAATTGTGCTTAATAGGTGAAGGCAGTGTAAAAACGACATACCTAGAGAAGTATAAAGGGTGAGATCACCGGCCTTGTACAAACCAAGACAGAAAATAATCAAATATTGAATTATTCTATGTATCTCCACAAATATTCTAACTCTGTAGTACGTCTATTGATATCAAATAATAGTTCGACGTACAAAGTAATGCCATCAGGTCTACTTGTTTGATTATTCACCTTTACTAAAAAATATTAAAATAATAATAATAATAAAGCAACTAAAAATTGTCCTTAATAGGTTCAGGCAGTGTAAAAACGACATACCTAGAGAAGTATAAAAGGTGAGATCACCGGCCTTGTACAAACCAAGACAGAAAATAATCAAATATTGAATTATTCTATGTATCTCCACAAATATTCTAACTCTGTAGTACGTCTATTGATATCAAATAATAGTTCGACGTACAAAGTAATGCCATCAGGTCTACTTGTTTAATTATTCACCTTTACTAAAAATTGTGCTTAATAGGTGCAGGCAGTGTAAAAACGACATACCTAGGAAACTTACTTTTCTATCAAATATCGTTCCAAAAACACCTTGGTGGGGTGTTTCGGTTTGTTAAATGTGTCAGCGCAGTGTACCAGCAGTCCTTCATTTCTATGAACTTAATAGCACACACTATAAGACCTGCATACGCGAAACAGCAAACTAGAATGATATGATTTTTGCATAAAAACTATCCGACAGTCGATATATCTATTCAACCGCAGGCCCGCAAATGTAACAAAATATTTACAGGAAGTGTGAATCTATCTGAGATGCGATTTACGTAGATTTAAAAAACATGTTTTCGTTAGCTGTGGCATCTTACTGATAAGAAGAAGCCACGACCTTCTGCCGTGAATAAATATTTGTACTAATTTCGCGCGCTAACGACCCAAAGAGGACACCAAAATTAAAGCCAACGAATTTTACGTATAGCATATAGGGTGTTCATTTTGAGAGAGACTATTCACTTTAAAATAACAACAGCAGTTCTTTGCGAATTTTACGTATAGCATATAGGGTGTCAAAACGTCAATATTTCAAATCAGCTGGTCTGTGTTTGACATAAAAATAACATATAGGGTGGTCCAACTTTTGAAGCATCAAAACGCTCGAGGTAGTTAAGGCGCTCTGTAAAAGCAGTTGCTGAATTTATAGGACGTACGTAAGCATCAACTTTTCTATTCAAAACATCTAGCGCCCAACGACAAAAAAAAGATAACGGCCGAGGCGCCTAACCGCAAAACCGATAAATCTATAATAATATTTGTTACAGACTAAAATTTGACAGATAAGAATCCGCAGCGATAAAAACGCAACAACAAAATTAATTGCAAACATGTTTTTGTCACCTTGTTGTTGTGGTCTCTTACAAAGCCACGACCTTCTACCGATAAAGCCGTGAATGAATAAATATAATTTCGCGCGCTTTCGATGACGAATACGTTACAACTAGCCTGCGTCACAGCCCACGTAGGTATAAAGCGGATGATCTGGCTGTTGTCTCTTATCAGTCGCGTGCTTTGTCACTCAGTTGAACCAGCAGCAGTTATCACCTGATTTTTATCAGCAACAATAAGTTGGCGCCAAGGTAGGTATGACGAGTTATATATTGAATTAAAGCTTGCGAGTTGCTTATTAATAACAAGTAATTGTTTTTAATGCCGCGTGACATTATAAAATTTCTTACCAGTTGCAATGTTTTAGCAATCCTGATTTACCAAATAATTTATTTTCAGGTCCCTACATACTCTCTCGCCGCTGCGTGGAAGTATTTTATCAACGACAAAATCTTTGCTGTAGGTTGTAAAAACCAAATAGGTAGAAAATTTCAGGCTGTCGAAAGACTATTGATCATTCGCCAGTAAAAAGCGAGGTGAGTACATTTCTGCCGCCGATATATTTTTCAACTTTGAGAACAGCTAACTAATCACGTGGTCTATTTTCAGGTATACCGACGTTATAAATAGGGGTACCTGTAGCTCGTCTAGTCGTTCTATCTTCAACAATTGAAGAGTAAACATCGTTGTAAGAGACACCGCCGAATTATTATTATTATCATGGAGAAATTCCAGATTGTTAAGGACGTCGTGAAGAATGTGCGGCGTTTTAATCTCTCCGGACGTACGCTCGAGTTCAAGCTCAAGCCAGTGCCGGCGGGCGCGGAGCCTGTAGGCTGGGTTAAAGAGGCTATTAACGCTGTTATCACCAGAGGTACGGAGGGCCTCACCAACGACGACCAGGTAGGATTCTCCTTCTGTTCAAAGGATTTCGCACGCGGCGACGGCTATGAGCGCTTTCGCCCTGTTAAAGAGGTAAAATTCGAGGACGTTTGGGAAGTTATAGCTGGCGTCTATCAGTCAAACTCTACGGGACTCGACACTGCCACCTTTTGCTTGGGAGTGACGTCTGTCAAGATGCCGGCCGGCAAAGGAAAGAGGGTCAACACCTGCAACACCTTCACCGAAGAATGTGGTATGAGACGGGGTACCATCGCCATTAAGAATAAAGACAACATGTGCCTACCTCGAGCCCTAGTGGTGGCTATGGCCTGCGTTACCAAGGACCCCGACCAGACCAAGGTGCGACGCGACATCGGGAAGCTGCAGACCCGGAGAGCTCTCGAACTGTTGCAGGCCGCCGGTGTGACTATACCTGAAGAAGGCTGCAGCATTCCAGAGCTGCAACAGTTCCAGCAACACCTGCAAAATTTTAGGATTGTGGTGTACAAGTACGGCTCTAAAGGCAGCGATCTGATATTCAGGGGGAACGCAGCAAAAGGCCCCAACATCAACCTGCTGTACCACGAAGGCCACTACAATGTGATTACGTCGCTGACGGCCGCCTTCTGCTGCTCTTACTTTTGCGAGGCCTGCAGCACGCCGTATGATCATAAGAATAAGCACAGGTGTGGAGGATCCTGCGCCGCATGCCAACAATCTCCGGCCTGTCCTCAGACGCTGAAAATCACATGCGACGACTGCAAGAGATCGTTCAGAGGCCAGCAATGCTACGACAATCACCTTAAACTCGGATCAGGTGGCAAGAGCACCGTCTGCGAGACCATTACACGCTGCGAGCAGTGCTACAGTACCATAAAGGCGGGTCGGCGACATACCTGTGGTGAGATGTATTGTGAAGTGTCTGCCGATCACCTGTGTTACATGCAGCCCGACACCGGCAAACCGAAAACAAGCGACCTTCTCTTCGTCTTCTACGATCTGGAGACGAGGCAGGAGAAAGAGCTCGAAGACGGCTCTCATCTACACGAACCCAATCTCTGCGTCTTCAAACAATATTGTGATGTCTGTATGGATTCCGAAGCGAAAGTATGCCAAAAATGCGGCTTTAGACAGCAAATACTAAAGTGTACCGACCCCGTTTCCCCGTTTGTGCATCACCTCATAACAATAAGAAAAAAGTTTAAGCAGGTGGTGGTTATCGCACACAATGGGCAGGCCTTCGACCATCAGTTTATTTTAAATTACATCCTCACACAGACAGATCTAAACCCGGAGCCTATCATCATGAGGGGGACCAAGATAATTATGATGAGCGCTGGCAACGTCAAGTTTGTGGACTCCCTCAACTATTTTCCCATGGCGCTGTCCAAGCTGCTCAAGGCTTTCGGTCTTGAAGACGGGTTCAAGAAGGGCTACTTTCCTCATCTCTTCAACACCGCTGCAAACGCCAACTATGTCGGGCCCCTACCACCTGCAGAATATTACAGTCCCGACACAATGAAGGAGGGCGACAGATTAACGTTTCTCAGGTGGTACGAGCAGTACAAGAACGACACCTTCGACATGCAGCGAGACCTAGTGGAGTACTGCGTGTCTGATGTGGATATTCTCGCCGCGGCATGTCTCAAGTTCCGCAGCCAATTGTTGTCCACCGGGAATGTTTGTCCGAAAAGTGAGGCATGCACTATTGCCTCGGCCTGTAACAAGGTGTTCCGGCGTAATTTTCTGCAGCCAAACACCATAGGTATCATGCCCAAGGACGGGTACAGATGGCGGTACAACCAGAGCAAGATAGCAACCCAGTGGCTCGTGTCAGAGGAAAGAGTGCGAGAGCTAAACATCAGACATAGCGCGAAGCAGCAGGAGGCCATAGTACAGGGTGTCAAGGTGGACGGGTACTGCGAGGAAACCAAACAGGTATTCGAGTTCCACGGTTGTTACTATCATGGGTGCACTGCGTGTTTCAAATACTGCAGAGACGAACCCACGCACGAAGACCCCTCCCAATCGCTAAGCACACGACATGAGGCCACCACAGCCAAGACAGAGAGACTGAGAACCATGGGGTATGCCGTCGTAGAGATGTGGGAATGTCAGTTTAGACGACAGCTCCAGCAGAACGAAGAACTCCGCATCTACACAGAGCAGCATCCTCTGCTGGCTAACACGCCTCTGAATCCTCGAGACGCCTTCTATGGTGGGCGCACAGGCAACACCGTAGAATACTACAAGTGCGGTCCTGGAGAGAAAATCAAGTACGTGGACGTGTGCAGCCTCTACCCGTGGGCCTGCAAGTATGGCAAGTTTCCCGTCGGCCACCCAACAGTCTACGTGGGCGACGACGACGAATGCCCAAAAGACATCCACACTTTAAACGGTGTAATCAAGTGTAAAATTCTTCCACCACAAAATCTCCAACACCCCATTCTTCCCGCCAAAATTAACAACAAGCTTATGTTTGTCCTCTGTCGCACCTGCGGCGAACACATGAACCAGGGTGAATGCCATCACAATGAGGAAGAGCGTGCTTTTACAGGTACATGGATCGTGGACGAAATTAAAAAGGCGCTGGAGATGGGCTACAAACTTGTGAAAATTTTCGAGGTGTGGAATTATCAGATCGACCAGTTTGATAAGGCCACAAAGACGGACGGCCTGTTTACGGAAATGATGAACCAATTTATCCGCGTTAAGCAGCAGGCGTCGGGCTGGCCCGCCCACTGTACCAATGAGCAGGAGAGAGACCGCTACATCGAAGAGTTCCTGGACAGAGAAGACGTTCGGCTGGAGTACGCCGAAATAACGGAAAACCCAGGACTTCGCTCTCTGGCAAAACTTATATTAAACAGCTTCTGGGGCAAGCTGGTGCAGCGGGAAAACCAGCATTGTACGGGACCCCGACCACTTCTTCGGCATGCTCTCCAATCCAGCAATCTACGTAAATAGCGCGCTGCCAATCAACGAAGACACTCTAGTCGTCAGCTGGGAACACCGAGACGAGGCATACGATCCTCTGACCACCGTGAACGTCGTCATAGCCGCCTACGTTACAACACAGGCCCGACTCAAGTTGTACAGCTACCTCGAGCTGCTGGGCAATAGGGTATTGTATTATGATACGGATTCCGTCGTCTACGTCTCGAGAGATGGGGAATATGACGTTCCAACAGGTGAATTTATAGGGGACATGACCGACGAGCTGGAAGGATATGGCCAAGGGAGCTACATCACAGAGTTTGTAAGCGGCGGGCCTAAAAATTATATGTACAAGGTCTTCTGCACACGAGACAACGACGAGAAGATAGTGTGTAAAGTGAAGGGCATAGGGCTCAATTATGCGGCCAGCCAGCTAATAAACTTTGCCAGCATAAAGGAGATGGTTCTAGCCCCCGCCTCCTCCGAGCCCGTATACATCACAGCAAGTCATATTCGAAGAACAAAGCTGATCACACCTCTGAACCGTTTGGCTTCAAAATGCCCAGAACTTGAGCTGTTTTTAGTGCCCTGTATATATATATTTAACATTTTTTGTATTATTGCCTGCTCTGTCTAACTTTATTATTATGTTTTTATCACCCTGTATATTATAATTATTAGTGGCTCTTATTATTCTTGCTTTATAAAATAAAAATATTATATCTACGCTGTTTACTATTTTCCAAACTCAATTTGCTGGTGTCCTGTCTACGTCCGCTATAAATAAATACGGGTTGATATGGAACTCGACCTTGTTGTTTTATTGATAATCTTACGTTGGCTGAAAACCAAAGCGCCACGGCAGATGTTATTCCAATGGCGTAGCATAAAGGGGCTAATTTCAATGCTTTTGGTTTTGAATTATAGCAACCAATTACCTAATTTATTGATGGCGGCCAAAAAGACGTCGCCAAAAAGACGGATTGGTTTTGGTAGTTGCGGGTGTGTTGGTAAAACGAGATCCAAAGCTATCTAAACATAAATATGCAAAAATATTAATTTTTTTTGGTAACACCTAATATATATGAAAAATAGATGTATCTCCACCGAGGTCAAAAGTTGACATTCTTAGGTTTTACATGAATACCAACCCCGGTTGGCTGTAACACATAGCAGTCAAACTATATATAGAGAACATACCCTGCTACTGCGTAGTAATTCGACAGCTGCAGCAGAGACAAGATGTACCACCACACGGCTATAGTTTTTCTCTATATAATCAATCATGTCGCAGCCGCCGACAACTATACGGAATATTCGCGGGCGGCTTCCACCACCACCACCACCACCTTCGTCAACTACACGGAATATCTAACGAGGTTTGGTTACCTAAACAACAACACCGAAAACGGGCTGACAGACGTCTCTCAGGCCCTCTACACATTTCAGGAGTATTTTCAACTGCCCGTAACGGGTGACATGAACACCGAGACGGAGGAACTGATGAGAAAACCGCGATGTGGGGTCGTTGACCACCCGGCTGCTTTCACACTTCACCGCGACAAATGGAAAAAGACCAATTTACGTTGGTATTTTCCGCTGACCTCCACTGTCCAAAGAAGGGTCGTTACACAGGCTTTCGATGTATGGGCGGCCAAGACAAATTTACGCTTTTCCTATAATCATAATCACCCAGACATTGTAATTACTACAGGTCCAAGCAGCCATTTTCTGTACTCTACTTGTGAGGGCAGAGACAGGTGTTCATACCCCCTTCCGAAGGGCGTTCTTGCACACGCGTCTTTGCCCACCGCCTCAGACACCTGTAGAGAAATCCATTTAAATAGAGACCTGAAGTGGTATCAGGATTTGCACGCGTCAACGCCCGAAGGTGAAGTTAACCTGCTGGCTGTAATGATTCACGAGATAGGTCACGCCCTAGGGTTGCACCACACGTCGCAATCATGTACCCGTGGTATCAGGAAGATGCTTTTGACCTCGCGGAAGACGATATATTAGCTAACCAATCGCTCTACGGCGCCCCCGTTCAACCACCCGCTATCACCACGACCACAACTACAGTTCAGCCCCTTCCTTTGACAGGTCCGCAGCAACAGCAATTAGATTTATGTAGAATAGCACCAGACAACATGCTAATAACATCTACCGGTCATCACTATGTGTTTTATAAACAGTGGCTGTGGATCTTGGCCCTGGGTGAAAACTCCTACCACAATCGGCCTGTGCGGATTACGGATTATCTGCCATCAATACCCACTACGTCGAAAATACACATCTATCAAAAAAGCAACGACGAACTTATGCTGGTGACGGGGAGCGGCCGTGTTTACGCGGTCGGGCTTCCCTCTATTACTATAACAGAGGCCCTTGGTAGCGTAGACGCCATGGGCGTCCGTTTTAAAGAGAAAATTAACGCCGTATTCAACACGTACATTGGAAAAACTTACATATTTTACGACAATCGGCTTTATACAGCGATTGACGAATGTGCCCAAGTGGTTTGCAAACACGGGCTGATACGAGATATGTTTCCCGGCATTCCTGATGACGTAACCGGAGCTTTCAGATATACAAACGGGCTTCCATAAAACTCCATTCTCTGCAGAATGACTTGAACAAAATAGATTTTAAAGGTGGAGCATTGTCTGAAAACAAAACATCCGGTATTCCTTGACGAGAAAATATGTTTTTTATTTCATTTATAATCGATTGTGAAGACAAACTGTTTAGTACTGCAATTTCAAAAAATTTTGAAAAATAGTCAACAAGAACTAAATAGTTTTTGTTTATATATTCAAAAATATCCATGGCAACCTTTTGCCATTGCCTTTGAGGCACTTCATGTTGCATCAAAGGTTCTTTTTGATTACATTTCGCGTACATGGCACATGCTTGACAGTCTGAGATGAAATTGTCAATTTCACGTGACATGCCAGGCCAGTATATTATTTCTCTAGCCCTAAGTTTACTTTTTTCTTTGCCTAAGTGGCTGGTATGTAACTTCCTTAAAATATCTTTCCTTAAGTTCTTGGGTATTATTATTCTAGAATTTTTAAACAATAAACCATTGTAATATGAAATTTCATCTCTAAAGGAAAAATATATTTTTATAATGTCTTTTACATTTTGTTTATGATCAGGCCAACTGTTTTTTATTAATTTTATTAGTTCTAACATTTCTGTATCATTTTTTATTTCACTTTTTATTTCCGTTAATTTTGTATCACTAATTGGTAAATTTTTTGTTATTAAGCAAATTTGTGCATCTAATTTTTCATCTAATAGCTTATCTAAATTTAAATTATCTGCTTCATTTTGAATTTTTTCATCATGAGCTCTTGATAATGCATCTGCTAATATCATTTGAGAGCCTGGTTTATACACTAGTTCAATGTCATATTTCTGAATTTGAATTAACATGCGTTGTAAACGGGCTGGACAAGAATTTAATGGTTTTTTAACAATAGTTGCTAAAGGCTTATGGTCACTTTCAACAATAACATTTTTTTTAGCATAAACAAATTGGTGAAACCTAGTCAACCCAAATAAAACGGCTAACATTTCTCTTTCAATTGACGCGAACTGTTTTTGTGATTCGGTTAATGCTTTTGATGCATAATATACAGGAAGATTATTCTGCAACAATACTGCACCTATAGCTGACTGTGAAGAGTCTACAGATACTGTGACGGGTTTGTTTACATCATAATATTGCAGAATGGGTTTTGAACATAATATACTTTTTAACTCATTAAAATTTTGTTCATGATGTTCTTCCCAATGCCAATGCACATCTTTTTTTATTAAATTCCTTAAGTGCTCAGTTTTAGATGACAGGTTTTTTATAAATTTGGAAACATGTAATCATGCCTAGAAAACGTTCTACATCTTTTTTACACGATGGCCTCTTAAACTTTTTTATAGCAAATATTTTTTGTTCGTCTGGTTCTATACCCTTTTCAGATATTCTGTGCCCCAAAAATAATAAATTGTTAATTCCAAATCGACATTTATTTAAATGTAATTTTAAGTTAACTTCACGACATCTTTCTAATAGTTTTATTAATCTTTCATCATGTTCTTGTTTTGTTGAACCATAAACTAAAAAATCATCAATATATGACTCGACACCCTGTAAATTCTCAAATAAGTATTTAATTTTCCTATGAAATATTTCAGATGCAGGTGTTATTCCATAGGGTAATCTTAGAAATCTATACCTTCCATAAGGGGTATTGAATGTGCATAGTAACGAACTATTATAGTCTAACTTGATTTGCCAAAATGCCTCACTGGCATCAAGAATAGAAAAAACTTTTGCACCATTTAATTTTGACATTATATCATCAACTGTTGATAATGGAAAATACTCTCTTTTTATAGCCTTATTTAGATCTTTAGGATCCATACATATGCGTAAATCCCCATTAGCTTTATTTACTATTACTAAGGAATTTATCCATTCAGTTGGTTTATTTACTTTAGCAATTATGTTATTTTTTCTAAATTTTCTAATTTACGTTATAATTTCCCCTGGATGGCAAATGGTACCTTCCTGGGTACATGAATAACAGGTTTAACATTTTCTTCTAGGTCAATTTTATATTCACCATCTATACAACCTACACCGGTAAAAACATTCTTAAATTTATCTGTTAAACTATCATAATTATCATTACAATTAATTTTTGATTCAATTGTTTCTACTAATCTAACTAAATTTAATTTTTCACAATCTAATCTACCCAAAATTGGCCTTGCATCTTTTTTATCTACAACATAGAAAGATAATCTCTTACTGAAATTTTTGTGTTTACAATTTAGAGTGCATCTGCCCAGAATTTTAATTTTAGTTCCAGTATATGTCGTTATTTTTGATTTATCATTTATTAGATTATTTTTTGGGATATCCAAGATATCTAAATACCTTGAAGGAATTAAGTTTACTTGTGCACCAGGGTCCAGTTTAAAGTTGATTAGTGTTCCATTGTGTACCTCAATTTCTGCTTCCCAGTCTTTGTTATTGGCACTTACACTATCTATAAAAAATTCTTCTTCTTCTTCTTCTTCGAAATTTATTTCGTTGACGGACTTGCACACTTTTGCAAAATGATTCATTTTCTGACACTTCATACACACTTTTCCGTACGCGGGACACTGGTTCTTTCCGTGAACCGTACCGCACTTAAAGCACTGAAAACGAAAACTTTGTACACAACCGCGCTCTTTTCCTCGTTTCACGAATGTGTTGGAGTGAGTAGGCCTATGATGATCTTGTAGCTGCTGAGAATAACTAGAAGAGGATGGACGATCCTGTTTCGTTTCTTGGTTTCTTCGACGAAATGATTCTTTTTTTGATTTCTTTATTCTGTCCACTGTGGCTTCATTATCAGTTTTTGTATTAATGGAACAAATACTTTCTAATTGCACTTTAGCTCTCTCTGACGATCTGCATGCTTCTAATGCCTTTACTAGTGTTAAATTGTTAATTCTTAATAATCTGTCTTTTATTGATACATCTTTGATGCCCAAAATTAATTTATCTTTAATTAGGCTGTCAGTCAGCTCTCCAAAGTCACATGTAGCACTTAGGTCACGAAGATCTGTTACGTAATTATCTACGGATTCATCTTCTTTTTGATTTCTTAAGAAAAAAATGTGCCTTTCATATGTTACATTTTTTTGGGGTGTAAAATAATTTTCAAATTTTTGAATTATTACATCATAATCCATATTCTTCTCACCTTCTTCATAGGTAAAGTTATTGTATACTTTAAGGGCTCTGTCTCCAACGCAGGATAACAATAAGGATGATTTGTACTCTGTATTTTCTCCATCGGCCCTTGTAGCTTGAAGATAAAGTACAAATTTTTGTTTAAAAACTTCCATGCTTCTGCCAAACAACCGTCCCAAGACATCTGAGTAGGAGGTGGAATTGTCGTACTGATACGCGAATGAGAACTGCTCCCTTGTATCGTCATAACTTCTTACTTTTACACTTTATAGGTAGGTACTTTCTTAACGTTTGGTTTAACTTTAAATGTTAAGATTATTACCGACTGCGCCATGTGATGATCTAAATCAAAACCAGCTTTAGATTTCGACTGCCTTTATTCTTTAACTATTTCATACAGTACAACTTTTATCAGTCGGTCTACGATAATATAAAAACCATGTATAAGAAAAGGCATAAAGTAAAGGAATGTGTACACGACTAATCTATATCATTACAATAAGATAAAAATAAAGTACAATAACAGGAAATATGTAAAATGTAATAAGATTGATTCGCGGAAGCCGCGACGTAAACGTTACGTTTACGAGATTTGTTATTATGGCCTTTTTACGTGTCAAAAACGTTACGTTTTGCATCACGTTTACGTCACGTTCTTTTGTAGTTTTTTATGACCTTTTTACGTGTCAAAAACGTCACGTTTTACGTCACGTTTACGTCACATTTTTGTGACGCTTTTTTATGACCTTTTTACGTGCTAAAAACGTAACGTTTTTGCGACGTTTTACACCACGTTTTTACATGGCGTTATATGGGAAATACAAAATATTTTTCGTGGCCTTTTTACATGTCGAAAACGTTACGTTTTACGTCACGTTTTGGTGTCGTTTTTTATGGCCTTTTTACGTGCCAAAAACGTCACGTTTTATATCACGTTTACGTCACGTTTTTGCGACTAAAAGTTCATTAACTTTATATTATATCTAAATATTAATATTCCTCTGACAGGTACCAAACTTAAAGACCGCTTAACCCAGGGCCAGAAGGGTATTAATTATCAGTAATAATAATAATTAGGTGAGCTGAAAACCCCTGTCTGCGTACCAAGATTTAAAAATTGTGGCAAAACTTTATCCTCGTTATCCTTACTCGTTATCTTTGTTATCCTTACGCGTTATTCTCGTTATCCTTACTCGTTATTCTCGTTATTGTTACGCGTTATCCTCGTTATCCCCATTATCCTTACGCGTTATCCTCGTTATCCTCGTTATCCTTACGCGTTATCCTTGTTATCCTCGTTATCCTTGTTATCCTCGATATGCTTACGTGTTATCGTCCTTATCCTTATTTACGTCACGGTTAGCCTTATTTGCGTCACTGTTAGCCTTATTTACGTGACGGTTAACCTTATTTGCGTCACTGTTAGCCTTATTTTGCGTGAGGCGGGTACGCGTGACGTGTTTGCGGATACGCGTGACGTGTTTTGCGGGTACGCGTGACGTGTTTTGCGGGTACGCATGACGTATTTTTGTGTACGCGTCATGTGTTTTGCGGGTATACGTCGTGTTTTGCGCGTACACGTCGGATACGCGTAACGTACGCGTGACGTATTTTACGTGATGGTTAACCTTATTTCAAACTGACCCTACATCAGTCCCGTTAGTTGAAAACCCCTGTCTGATGTACCAAGACTTAAAAATTAAAGTAAAAGTATAGCAAAAATCCGTTAATAAGTTTCACTCCACCCCAATTTTCAAAAGACAGAATAAAATCAGTGTTCTCAAAGTTAAAACGCGATGTTCTGTCTCCTACAAAGTGGAGTAAGCGGTGTTTAAAATATAGATTTTACTGATAAAAACTTGTGCATGATATTAGTATATCTAAAGGCACAACTTACAGGGATGTAACTTTGTATAGATTAATCTGTATCACAATGATTTCAGCATAATTTTCAATTATAATTCAAATCAATGAGCAATCATCTATTTGTCCTTATATATACAAAATCCCTCTACTACAAGTATTGTAGCAATTAGACAGAGAGAGAGAAAGAGAAAGAAAGAGAGAGAGAAAGACAATAGACAATGGTCTTCATTGTACGAATAAACAAAGCAAACGATATGATAAAATAAATATACGTCATCGAGATAGTAATATAACTCACATAAATTTATACGAGGGCAGGCGTAAATTACAAAATGTTGGTATGTATACCAGGGTTCACGAAAAGTATCTACTTACAACATTTTTGATATAAAAATAAAAAATATGACTCAGAAATTATGTAAGATATAGAAAAATTTGAAAAGAGGCTCTCATGGAGATCCAAATATCTGAGAAATTAGCGGGTAAATTCAAATGCCCAAAAGCTACACCCAAGTCAAGAGGATATAAATCTTACGTGGGCATACTAGACATCAAATATGATTGTTTAACGTAATATGTCAAAAAAGCCTAACCTTAAACTTTGTGCGTTTTTAATGAAACAAAAACTAAAATTATTGAAAAAATTTACTCTATACAACTAGAGACGAATTTTCTGTAACTTCAATATTTTAGCTTCATGACGTTAAATCCAAGTAAAATCTTACGTGGGTATACTAGACATCAAATAGGATTGTTTAACGTAAGATGCCAAAATTAAAATATTATATTCGATAAACCATATTATGAATATTTAAACGCCAAAGCATGTTTCCTCTCCACAAGTACAT
The DNA here is from genome assembly GCA_963924545.1 of Pogonocherus hispidulus. Taxonomy (NCBI): domain Eukaryota; kingdom Metazoa; phylum Arthropoda; class Insecta; order Coleoptera; family Cerambycidae; genus Pogonocherus; species Pogonocherus hispidulus. Next base: position 46,644,102 of record OZ004699.1, read on the forward strand.
ACACATAAATGAAAGAATTCACAACTGGGCAGGAAATGCGGTAGCAGTGCATTTATTCTAATACAATACACAATAGTCTTCCTATATTTTTTAATACAATAGACAATGGTATTCATTGTACGAATAAACAAAGCAAACGATAAGATAAAAATAAAGTACAATAAAAAGAAATATGTAATATGTGATAAGATTTATTCGCGGAAGCCGCGTTTTTCAGCAATTAATTATCATCACTCGCCGAACACGTGGTATTTTTAATACAATAGACAATGGTCTTCATTGTACGAATAAACAAAGCAATCGATAAGATAAAATAAAGATGCGTCAGCATCTGATATAACTAGTTCTATAATAACGGGAAATAATATGTAAAAATGCGATAAGATTTATTTGCTGAAGCCGCATTTCTTGGAATATTAATTATTATCACTCACTGCACACGTGCATGGGTCGGCTTCGTTATCATGTGACGCAGAGAGTTCCTATAAATAGTTAAATTGATGTTGAAATATCAGTTTAGCACACAATCGTCTAGCTCTAGCAGTATTTACATCACGCTCAGCATTGTTAATAGTACAAAGTAGTTTTTACCAAGTGAGACATAATCAACGCAAGTAAAAGTGTATAATACTCAACGCTGGTATTATTAAAGCAACAAAGCAAGATAGACATCTTCAACCCATGAGAGTGAGTAATTATTATTATTATTAGTATTATTATTATTATTATTATTATTATTATTATTATTATTATTATTATTATTATTATTATTATTTAAATGTTAAGATTTTTTTCATCAAAGACCGTACAGTGCTCAAAATGAATAAGGGGTCACATAAAAAATGTGTTAAATTTAATGTACGATATTTTTGTTTCTACGCAACCGAAACAGGTCGTCCTTGCAGGGGAGGTTAGTTACTTCAACTGCTCTGGCAACAGTAAAATATGGTCCATATTTATTATAGAACTATGAGTATACAGGGGGTTTAAGAATGACGTGTTAATAAGGATAAGTTTAGAACACCCTGTACATGTTTTACATTTAAATGTAATATTTAAATCATATGAGTCTTGTAGACTGGTTTTTTAATAATTATTTGTTTGTTGATTCATAAATGTAGTACACTTATTAAAAAAGATACAAGGGATTACGTAAAGTATTGCATTTTAATAATTTAATCACTTAATCTAAAAACATATTTAACTTTATAATAATAAAATAAACAGAAAAATAAAATTATAAAACTTAATAATGAGTATGGCCTCCTCTGGCCCTCTGGACCTCAGCACATCGTCGCTGCATACTGCAAATTAGATTTCTGATAACATCCTTGGGAATTTGATTCCATTCGTCTTGTAGTACCTCAATCAACTGAGCTGCATTATTTATAGGTAACCGTTGATGTAAACGCCTTCCAAGTATATCCCATAAATGCTCAATTGGATTGAGGTCTGGGCTATTCGCTGGCCATATTAATCTTTCAATAGTCTCGTCATCTAAATATTGAGTAACAATTCGCGCCTTATGAGCTAGGGCATTATCCTGCTGAAGTTTAAAATCGGCACCTTGATTTGCGAAGAAAGGAAGAACATGGGGTCTAAGGACATTTTGTATGTATCTCTCTGCAGTAAGTAAACCATGTTCTATTAAAACCAGATCAGTGCGGTGATTTATACTTATGCCTCCCCACACCATTACAGAACCACCTCCAAAACGTAATGTTCCTTGAACCGTTTGGTCCATGTATCTTTCACCAGTTCTTCGCCAAACCCTGACCCTAGCATCGGAGTGACTCATTTTGTACCTGGATTCATCGGAAAATAAAACCTCACTCCACTGGTGAAAATTCCAATTTTCATATTGTCCAACAAAAGTTCTACGTGCTGCTCTGTGAGCAGGTGTAAGTTTCGGAACCTTGGCGGATTTTCTTGATCGAAGACCATAAGCATGAAGTCTATTTCGTACAGTTTGACCAGAAACTGTGGTACCCGTAGCATGTACTAAATCATTAACAATTACGCGGGCAGTAGTACTCCTATCGCGAAGAGCCCAATATCTCATAAGACGATCCTCACGAGGTGTAGTAATGCGTTGTCGATGTGGATACACCCTTCTTCCCAAGAGTCCATTTTTCTGATATCAAATCCAAGCTCGTGAAATTGCGGACTGACTAACATTTAGTAATCTAGAGACATCACGTTGTGAGCGACCTTCTTCTAATAAAGTTACAACTCTAGAAACTTGGACTTAACTTAAGAAACGCCTAGGTGGTATATTCATTATGGCAAATTATTATAACTGACACTGACAGATAACAACGACTTTTAGCCAAATCAGTGCCAACGTAGATTATAAACAATTTATTTGTAAAGGTATATCTACTAACACAGTACTTCGCGCAATCCCTTGTATCTTTTTTAATAAGTGTACTACATTGATGAATCAAAAAACAAATTATTCACAAAAAACCAGTCTACAATATTTGTGTGATTTAAATATTATATTTAAATGTAAAACATGTACAGGATGTTCTAAACTTATCCTTATTAACACGTCATTCTTAAACCCCCTGTATACTCATAGTTCTATAATAAATATGGACCATATTTTACTGTCTCCAGAGCAGTTGAAGTAACTAACCCTCCCCTGCAAGGACGACTTGATTCGGTTGCGTAGAAACGAAAATATCGTACATTAAATTTAACACATTTTTTATGTGAACCCTTATTCGTTTTGAGCAGTTTATTATTATACCAGATTTTTTTCTATTTTATTTGTAGAATGGATATACATGAAATTAATTCCATAGCAAATTTTCGGAGCAAAGCAACAATAAAACTTCAGGACCTACCTGAGAATGTACCATTAATAATTTTAAATATAAAAATTGTTAGGTTTTTCCCGGTTAGATAGAGCTCCATTGGTGGAACTAGAAAAAGATCTGGTGTTTTTACCCAAAAGGGCGTTGGAGGTCATCGAGAAAAAAGCATTGGGAAATTTATACCCGAAAAATAGACCTTGATATTCAGAGGGTTAAAAGACTGCGGTAAACCTAATGCTGCCGCTAGTTTTGAAATTCAATAGGCCTCGTCATCATCATCATAAGAAGCCATCATTCTAAAAGGCAACATCATCCAAACTAGACGTTTTCTTTAAGTGTAAGTATCCCATTGTTTTAGTGTTTGTGGGAGTAATATTTGAAGGAATTAAGGATACATTGTGCAACGAGGGTGATAACTTTATGGTATATCTTCATATGGTAGATTACGAGAACAAATTGCAAATAAAATACTTGCGTTAACGTAAAAAATTACGACGATGACTTGTGTTTTGCACAGACTATTGTTTCGGATTTTCATAAACCAACTAGTCCACATGACGATAAACGATTTTTTTAATGACGAAACCACAGCACTCTACCTTGGGGTTCTTATGCTATTATGGATGTTTAATTATTATTATTCTTATGTATATTATCCTTTTATTATTCTTATATTATGATTTTATTCCAATGTATATTATGCTTTATTCACATATTCTTTATGTATAAAATAAAAAATGCCATATATTTTATGTATCTTTTATTACCCTTTCAATATATATATATATATAAAACATGCTTAGAAATTTATTGATGACGTAAAGCACGTACACAAAAACTACAATCTTGTGATGAAACTGGACTATCCCAGTGAGTTTTCCAGTCCCACCTATTGTAGTTCACAAAGCAGGGCAATTTGTGGAGAAGGTACTTAGAAGAAAAAGGAAAGAAAGTAATCGTTAAATGGTTAGATTTAGATAAAAGCCATAACAGTTGGATTGATAATTTCGATATAGTCAGAGAGAGGGCGGTAGTGGCGTTGTTGTTGGTGGGAGAATCTTCAAGACTAATTTTAAAATATAATAAGCTCAGTAAACCATTAGACATTATCATGAGTGGAAGTATTGCAACAGAGAGTGGTTATCTAAATGAAGGTGAAAATATGGATAAGGATTCCATGAACTCTATAAATAGTAGTGTTGATTACAGTAAGGAGCTCGATGAAATATTGGCAAGATACGAGCATGCAGCAAATAAGGAAAATGTGTATTTGTTACACGCAATTTTCCCTTTGATGACTAACTCCATTCAAATCCAGTGTGGCTTGAGTCCGGCAAGAAGCTTTTGTCCTGCTGTTATTATACAACACAATTATAAGCCAATGAAAATATCCTTCAGCACCTATGAATGGTGTACATTCACGGACATTTTGCGACGATTACAAGCAAATTTCTTCTCGCAAACTCAAGAAGGTCATCCCGATGAATCACAAGCTGTAACCGACAAGTGTGGGGATTATATTTACATATCCCATCTCCTCTGTGAAGATGTCAAAGTAGTGCATATAAAAAAGTTTGACGCCAGCTTTGAACTGTTTGATCAAGAAATAAAAGAAATCCTAATAATGGACTCATGTGTATTATCTCGTATTGCTATGTTAGATTCGTAAAATTTTTGATCATATTATCATAATATTTTAGAATTAATAAATTTGTTGCTTAAATCCAATAGAGTAACGTTAAATGTAGAGGAAATATTATTAGCGTTTTGTGACGTATCCCATGATAGTTTGTTAAGTAATGCCCTGCGTGAATATCTGCATTATTGTAAAGATAATGTACCATATGATTTAAATAATAAATAAAAAACACTTTCAGTAAGCTGTTTATTTTATTTTAATCAGTCTTTCACAATGTCTGAGCCTGTCAGCTGCAATGAGAAAACAAGTAGTTGTTGCAAAAGTAAAATTATGACATCACTTCATCGTGACAAAATAAAGTCTTTTAGTGATTTTACTACAGATGAACTGCATTATGTTCCACTAGAATATATTGTTAAATATATACAACCAACTGAATTATTGCATATTTGGTCAAAATTACCAGAAAGTTATCAAAGTAACTTTAATTTAAAAATTAAATTGCCCTGCTTTGTGCACTACAATAGGCCAGACTGGAAAACTCACTGGGATAGTCCAGTTCCATTACAACAAGATTGTAGTTTTTGTGTACGTGCTTTACGTCATCAATAAATTTCTAAGCATGTTTATTTATATATATTGAAAGGGTAATAAAAGATACATAAAATATATGACATTTTTTATTTTATACATAAAGAATATGTGAATAAAGCATAATATGCGTAAGAATAATAATAATTAAACATCCATAATAGCATAAGAACCCTAAGGTAGAGTGCTGTGGCTGCGTCATTAAAAAAATCGTTTATCGTCATGTGGACTAGTTGGTTTATGAAAATCCGAAACAATAGTCTATGCAAAACAAAAGTCATCGTCGTAATTTTTTAAGTTAACGCAAGCATTTTATTTGCAATTTGTTCTGGTAATCTACCATATGAAGATATACCATAAAGTTATCACCCTCGTTGCACAATGTATCCTTAATGCCTTTAAATATAACTGCCACAAACACTAAAACAATGGGATACTTACACTTAAAGAAAGCGTCTAGTTTAGATGATGTTGCCTTTTAGAATGATGGCCTCTTATGATGATGATGACGAGGCCACTTGAATTTCAAAACTAGCGGTAGCATTAGGTTCACCGCAGTCTTTTAACCCTCTGAATATCAAGGTGTATTTTTCGGGTATAAATTTCCCAATGTTTTTCTCGATGACCTCCAACGCCCTTTTGGGTAAAAACACCAGATCTTTTTCTAGTTCCACCAATGACCAAACCTTGTACTAACAATTTTTATATTTAAAATTATTAATGGTACATTCTCAGGTAGGTCCTGAAGTTTTATTGTTGCTTTGCTGCGAAGATTTGCTATGGAATTAATTTCATGTAGATCCATTCTACAAATAAAATAGAAAAAAATCTGGTATAATAATACGGTATTTGATGAAAAAAATCTTAATATTTAAATAATAATAATAATAATAATAATTACTCACTCATGCGTTGAAGATGTCTATCTTGCTTTGTTGCTTTAATAATACCAGCGTTGAGTATTATACCTGAATAATATTTAAAGCAACAGGACGCGCATTTATCTGGATCAACATACATCGTTCTGAATATGGAATAAAATTTTTAATATATTTTTTGATTTTATTGTTTACTAGAACCGCTACTATAGACATGGAGTAGCGGTTCTAGTAAACAATATATATGGCATGGCATGGCATGGCATCTTCTTCTCTACTTCCCGAATAGAACATTGTTGCGTTCTCCTTCTCGCATTCGCCACTACCCGGCCACCTTATTTCACTCATTCCTAGTACGTCTATTTTGAGTCTTTGCATTTCGTTGATTGCGTTGTTCAGTTTTCCAGATTGGTAGTGTTCTGACGTTCCATGTAGCTATCTTAACAGTATTTCTTTCGATTTTCTTCTCCAGTAGCATGTTTTGCGCGCATGGCCTGGTATCCACCGTTGCGTGGCCGGTCGCTGATTTCACATCGTCAAGCCCGGGTCGCATGGCATACCGTCTCTAACTATTCTATTCATCATGTTGGCTTTACTAGGGATCTGTAATGTGGTAGTCATCCCGTGGCTTTCCACATCCTTATGCCGTTGACTACTTAGTAGTTCTTCCGTCTTTAGGGCCAATTTCTTAACACCAGGACAAAAGAGTGCCCTTACCTCCCCTTGTTCTTCCACCCGAAACTGTTGACAAGTTGGAGGGGGATTGCTTATACCGGCAATCATTCGGTCGTCAGTGCCTCGTTTGTTTTCTGGCAGGGTGCACCGGACGATCTAGACCATCGCTCGAGCAGGTGAGGTTGACATTTGAGCTGGTGATTGATTTTCTTACCTTCGCCCCTTACACCCAAATCTTAATATTTAAATAATAATAATAATAATAATAATAATAATAATAATAATAATAATAATAATACTTCGTGCGAGCGCGGAGTTTAACAGGATCGTACTAAGGTTACAAATGGAAATATCAATAAATTATGACGCAATGTACATATTATTATTACCAAATGCCACGAATAAGTCAAGGATATAGTATCTATATAAATTAAGAAAATACCTACGTAAAAGTGACAACTCTTACCTGACAATCCTTAGTGTTCAGAGAAGGTTTCGCTGGCAAATTGGCGGTTGTTATAACATATTATCACGTGTTTCTCTAAGTATTCTGGAGTGAAACGGCGACGTCTATCACTCAGTATTAATTTGTGCAGGGAAAAGACCGTTCAACGTCTACTGAAGATAACGGGCAGTACGGAAAATGGTTGAGGCATGAACTGTACATTAGTATATTGGCTGGCAACTCCTGACAGGTCCCAGATAACACTTTGCTTATGTTTTTCCAAAATGGGATATCCTGTATTCCTTTTTAACACGTTTTGCATTTTTTCTTTTATTGCATTACCGACTGGACGTATATTACTGGCATCGCATATATTTTTCTGTACATCTTCCAATATGCGAAACTGTTCTTTTAACGGTAATCCATGTGTTTCCAATTTCGTGATTGCAGTAACTAAGAAACCATAGTGTTTATTAATGTAGTGTATGTCATCGCGAATACTTTGGTCCTTTAGTATGTCATGGAGTCTGTGTATGGCGCTGCTTTCATTTGGATTAAATCTACAAATAACATCTTTTATACCATCGAAATGTTTGGCATAATACCCTACGGCTTCTAACCAAGTACCCCATAACTGGTTCAGGAGGCAGAGGTATGTCTGGTAGAACTTCCCTAAAAACATCCCTTCGTATAGGCGCCTTAATAAAAACCTTTTTGACGGTTGATATGAAAGTATTTACTAAAGGGAAACTTTCCCTTATTTTCTCTGCTACCCGATTGAGTGCATGAGCAGCACATGTAAAATGAACCATTTTCTTATATTTTTGGGATAAAATCTGTCCTGCTTTTAACATGTATGCGGCTGCGTCACTTAACATGACAAGGACTTTATCTGAAGAATCTTGATCGGGCCACATATATTCAAAACAATCAAATCAATAACAAAACTTATAATGGTCTCATGATTGGTTTTGTCCAGCACCTTAGAAGCCAATAGGTGGCTATCACTAGCAATGTCACTTTTTAACGCACCAATTAAAAAGTTGGCGACTGAACGCCCACAAGCATCAGTTGCTTCGTCTATAATAAAATACACAAAATTGTCCGCAATGTCTTCACGAATTGATGTCACTACATCGTTGTAAACCCGATCGACATATCTTAATCTTAACGTGCTTTCAAATTTCATGTGGCAGTTTTCGGTCAGTATATTTTTCTAAAAACGTACGTAATTTAGGGTTCTCTAGTTTGCTTAACGGAATATTACTTGCAAGAAAGGCTTCTGTAAGTTCATAGAAAAATTCCGAGTTATCAGCGCTGGACGAGGCATGGCTCTTCAAATGTCTATTCACTTTAGTTTTGTCAGAAGAATTTATAATGCGATCACACACAGTACAAAACAAGTCACTTTCTTTAATGCGTATGTCCTTGTAATATTCAGGATCACTGTCAAACCACATTTGAAATACTTCACGTCTATTTCTTCTCTCCTTTGGCATCTTACTTGATTTACTTCTCTCATTAATAGTTATTGATAATAATATTAGTAAACGTTTATAGTATACACGGCGAATACGAGCACGCTAGAACGTAAAAGACGTAAAAGATAAATTTATTTATGCGTCACCGACCGATTATTACAACGTTCCGTAAATAACTAAAAGTTATTTACGGACTGTCAGTCAACTGGCAAGGCCAGTGACCTGAGTACGACTCTGTGAGACTCCGCGCTGTACGACGTATAATAATAATAATAATAATAATAATAATAATAATAATAATAATAATAATAATAATAATAATAATAATAATAATAATAATAATAATTACTCATGCGTTGAAGATGTCTATCTTGCTTTTTTGCTTTAATAATACAAGCGTTGAGTATTATATACTTTTACTTGCGTTGATTATGTCACACTTGCTAAAAACTACTTTGCACTATTAACAATGCTGAGCGTGATGTAAATACTGCTAGACGATTGTGTGCTAAACTGATATTTCAACATCGATTTAACTATTTATAGGAACTCTCTGAGTCACATGATAACAAATCCGTACCATGCACGTGTGCAGCGAGTGATAATAATTAATATTCCAAGAAAGGGGGCTTCAGCAAATAAATCTTATCGCATTTTTACATATTATTTCCCGTTATTATAGAACTAGTTATGTCAGCGTCCCGCTGACGCATCTTTATTTTATCTTATCCATTGGTTTGTTTATTCGTACAATGAAGACCATTGTCTATTGTATTAAAAATACCACGTGTGCGGCGAGTGATGATAATTAATTGCTGGAAAACGCGGCTTCTGCGAATAAATCTTATCACATTTTACATATTTCCTGTTATTGTACTTTATTTTTATCTTATCGTTTGCTTTGTTAATTCGTACAATGAATACCATTGTATTGTCTATTGTATTAAAAAATATAGGAAGACCATTGTGTATTGTATTAGAATAAATGCACTGCTACCGCATTTCCTGTGCAGTTGTGAATTCTTTCATTTATGTGTATGTACTTGTGGAGAGAAAACGTGTTTTGGTATTTAAATATTCATAATATGGTTTATCGAATATAATATTTTAGTGTATTACATTAGAGTAAATGAAAAGAAGGTACTTATTTTTTTTAATTTTATAATACGAACTCTCTGTGTCACATGATAACAAAGCCGTACTATGCACGTGTTGTATTAAAAATACCACGTGTGCGGCGAGTGATAATAATTAAATTCGAGGAAACGCGGCTTCCGCGAATAAATCTTATCACATTTTACATATTTCTTGTTACTGTACTTTATTTTTATCTTTTCGTTTGCTTTGTTTATTCGTACAATGAATACCATTGCCTATTGTATTAAAAAATATAGGAAGACCAATGTGTATTGTATTAGAATAAATGTACTTGTGGAGAGAAAATATGCTTTGGTATTTAAATATTCATAATATGGTTTATCGAATATAATATATTGGCATGTTACGTTAAACAATCCTATTTGATGTCTAGTATACCCACGTGAGATTTTACTTCGATCTAACGTCATGAAGCTAAAATATTGAGTTACAGAAAATTCGTCTCTACTTGTTGTATAGAGTAATTTTTTTCAAGAATTTTAGTTTCATTAAAAACGCACAAAGTTTAAGGTTAGGCCCTTTTTACATATTACGTCGAACAATGCTATTTGATGTCTAGTATGCCCACGTAAGATTTTACATCCTCTTGACTTGGGTATAGCTTTTGCGCATTTGAATTTACCCTTTAATTTCTCAGATATTTGGATCTCCATGAGAGCGTCTTTTCATATTTTTCTGTATCTTACATAATTTCTGAGTTATATTTGTGATTTTTATATCGAAAACGTTGTAAGTAGATACTTTTCGTGTACCCTGGTATACATACCAACATTTTGTAATTTACACCTGCCCTCGTATAAATTTATGTGAGTTATATTACTATCTCGATGACGTATCTTTATTTTATCTTATCGTTTGCTTTGTTTATTCGTACAATGAAGACCATTGTCTATTGTCTTTTTCTCTCTCTCTCTCTTTCTTTTTTTCTCTCTCTCTCTGTCTAATTGATACAATATTTGTAGTAGAGGAATTTTGTATACATAGGGACAAATAGATGATTGCTCATTGCTTTTAATTATAATTGGAAATTATGCTGAAATCATTGTGATACAGATTAATCTATACAAAGTTACATCCCTGTAAGTTGTTGTGCCTTTAGATATACTAACATCATGCACAAGTTTTTATCAGTAAAATCTATATTTTAAACACCGCTTACTCCACTTTGTAGGAGACAGAACATCGCGTTTTCACTTTGAGAACACTGTGCAATGAACTTTAGATAAGCTAGGGATGTGCAATTCCACTAGCTTAAGTTCACTGACATTAGTCCGGTAGATCAGGGAGATTTATGATACTAGGGCGTAGTATTAGTAGGACTGCTTTGAGTGTTGACAATTTATTTGGGCACCAGGATAATTTTTAGATATAAGAGACAAAAAAGAAAACTATATAAAATGTAGTTGAATACACTATAATCAAATAAGCAAATAGGATTACAATTAAATAATGTGAAGTTACTATTAAAAAATAGTTCAAAAATGATGTAATATTGACTAGAAAAAATGAAAAAAAGGTGACAAATGAAATTTTAAAGTTGGCTAACTTTACAAAAACTTTTATGACGTTCGGTGACACTCTTACAATCTCGTTCCTTCTCTTTGAGATCAGTACTCTCACCCTTAACCTGTTGCTGACGATTGGATCCAGGTGGACTTGCCGTGAGCAAGTGGGGAAGCTAGAGCTCTAGTCCAGATGACGGTCACGTACTGCTAAGTCCAATCCTCTTATCTAGGGATCTGCAGGTGGTAAGCGTCCAGAGTTCTTTAGCAGGTTATAGATCTTGCAGTCAGGTTACAGCAGCCTCGTCTCAGAAGAGTACATACAAAGAATTGTTTGTGTTAAGAGTGCCCCAAAATTTACTAATATATAGATGAACGTTGACGGCTAGTGTAGCCAAGATTAAAAATTATAAATAAGTTCCTGAAGGGAATGTACCAGCAAAACTGGTTTGGTAAAATTCTCTGTGAATGCTCACAGGGAAAGTAATTAACAACTGAATACAAAACCTGGAAGGTGTCAACCTTTAGTGACCCTACCCAGAATGAAGCAAATAAAATTACCCAAAAATTTGCATTCAAAAGAACTGATTACAGTTTAGCCACTCGACAATTATTCTTAATAAAAACTCTAATCATTAATATTTAAAGATACAAGGGTTCAGAAGGAACAAAAAAATATAAATAAAAAACCTCTATTATCTGTCCCAAAATTCCAAAAACAACGGTTTCATAACCGGTTAAACAAGGAAATATTACCACTCTAATTAGGTAAAAGAGAAAAATTATTCCATTAATATTTCAAAGCAGAGTGACAAGTTATAAAAGTTATTTTTGATTTATTGTACAAATTTGTTACCAAAGAACAATAATCAATGAATTTACAAATATTAGGAAACAGGTTCCAGTCTTCTAATCGGCGTGCATGTGAGTATTAATTCAAATATCTACTCAGGTAGGCAAAGCAATACCACACTACCTCTAAACAAATGTAGATAATTGCAAAGAAACAAATTAATTAACGTAGTGCAGAAAGTACGATATTAGCAATTTTCTATATCTTACACACAATATATCCTAGTACCTTGAGAACAACAATTCATCTAGCTTGTTTTCAAATACTGTACTAGAATTAGGTTTATCACAATTGGTAAAACAGTACATCAGATTCCGCATAAATCAACAACCATCTCTCGTAGATTTGCTCCTCACAAGTGATGAAAACCTTATCTCCCTTGTTGATTATTTGCCACCTATTGGTATTTCTGATCACATCACGATAGAAACAAAATTACAATTTCTCACATACGATTCTCCAAAGAAACAAACAAAAATTATAAAGAAAATAGATTTTACAAAACTAAACCATTTACTACATAGCTGCGACTGGCATAGACATTTGGAACAAGGTAACGTTAACACAATGTGGAATTCATTCCTCAACATAATTAATACTAACGTCACTAAATCCTCTAGAACTAAAACCATAAAATATAACACAAGAAAGCCTTGGATCTCAAATGACTTAATTAGTAAAGCTAAAACTAAGAAGCGGCTCTGGAATAAATTTAAACGGTCCCAGACTAACGATAATTATGCAGCCCACAGAGATTTTTCAAACTCTCTTGGGAAAGATATTGCAAAAGCTAAGTCAAATTACGAACACAATTTGATAAATAAGGGCCCTAAAGCTATTTACAAATACGCCAGAATATACGCCAGAAGTTCTAAAGCTGGATCACTTGGGTATTCGTGGCAATTTAAATTCCTGGATTGAAGCGTATTTAACCAGCAGATCTTTCTCAGTACGTGTGGGCTCTGACCACTTTTCTTATAATCAAGTTCTGTCCGGAGTACCACAAGGCTCTGTTCTCGGCCTAATTTTGTTTCTAATATATTCTTCTGACTTAGACACAATAATAACCGTTCCACATAACTTTTATGCCGTGCAATGAACCTAGTGGAAATTAATTGGCTTTAATCCACCAGGAACTACTGACATTAGCTCCGGCTTAGCTTGTCGGTTAGGTGTCGGTTCGTAGGAAGAAAAAATGTTATTTTAAGTTATCCTGTTGGAGCGCCAGGATAATTTTAAATAAACGATAATAAATAATATGAGTTAATATAAAATAATGAATGTTTGATGAAATTAAACAAGTCGATTAAAATAATTGTATATTACAGTTAAAAAAATAATGATGCAGGATATTAACAATTAATGTGATGAATCTTTAAAGAATAATGATCATGTATTAAATATTGATTAAACTACTATATTTGTGGTTGTTACAACGCAACAATGACTTTACAAAAAAACTTGCTGGTAGCAGATATTGATTTGGTTTACACAAGAACAGATATATTCCTCTGGCCTCGAAGAAATCAGATTAACTCTCACCAAAATATATCCTTAACAATGGTAAATCAGGACTCTCTAAAGTGCAACAGTTATGCACCTACTGCAGTCTGCAACCAAAATAGATGGCTAGCTAGCGTTTGGTTGGTATGTTCTGAGACGTTGGATGTCAGCAACTTTGTCCTTTCCAGTTCCTAGTGGTGGAGTTAAAATTTTTGAAGATTCCTCTCTTCCAGTAAGCCAAGATGTTCTCATGAAATACAGTAAATGTGTTAAACCAAAATCATAGGATAAATACAAACTCTACTTTAACAAAGTAGAATCGCAGTAGACAATCTTGCTGTGATAACAAACAGAACTGTGGTATTAAAATTTAAATTAGGTAATGAAACCAATTAAATGAAATAAAAGAGAAACAGGAATCACCCTGTATAATTTGCAATAAAATTATCCAAAATTTGCAAATGAAATAATAATAGTTTAATAATAGTAAATAACCAATATACTATGTAGTTAATTAAATACAGGAACTGTTAATAAGTTCCTAAAAGAATTTATGAGGAATTATTTCTTTTACTTATGAAAAAAATTACAATGTGAACAAAAACCTATTAGTGACCTTGTTGGTTGAAACGGAAATATATAAACATTTACTAACTGCTGGGTTATAAATTAAATATTGTAAATGATTGAATATTAACAGATTGTTAAATATTAACAAAAATAAATATTAAAATTGCCTAAACTTTAAACAAATGTATTTTACATCTATGCAATTTTAATTAATAGAAATACAAATCAAATTAATGGCTTTGTGCAACTTGATCAGGAGAGATACTTGTTAATAAAAAATATTAAACATGAAATTATTTGGGGTTTATTACCTTAGCCTATACTCAGTAAAAAAATAACCTATCTCCAATCAGAGATATAACTAAATGACTTTGAATCCCTTTAATATCACAAATAGACTAACAATTGCCCCGAGTTATAGATTTTCCTGCAAAGATGGTTAAATAACCTTAATAATAAAAAAATCGAACTTAAAGGTCAACTGCCTTGTAGTCTTAAACTTGATTTGAACTCCAAAATTATCACAAAATGGTAGTCATAAAGACATGAATTCAAAACGAAATTACAGCGATATTTAGTTATTCAAAGTACTAATATAATATATATAAAAGGCATCAATCAGACGTCCTAAAAAACTGAAGCCAACACGTGGCTTTGAACCTTAATAAAAAACCCTACACGTATCCGTGTGTAAAAGTAGAAAAATACCAAATATAATTACTGAGTAACACTATGCCCTGAATAAACCACAAATATAATAATATCAAATAATAAATTAATTAATCAATATATAGAAAATGAAATTCAATAAAAGAAGTATCTCACCTGCTAATTTACACCCAAAAAGCCCTGAAATTTGTCTGTCCTGTCAATTTATGGAGTTACCCCCTCTCTTTTGCAAGAGTACAATGTGACACCAATGTTTTAAAGTATCATCCGCAACTGGTAATACAGAGGTGGAGTCATGGTTGCATATGAGTGACTAGCAAAATACCACTGTGCGTAAATTGTTAAAATTTTCGCTACAGCCGACGATACGAAACTGTACGCTAACCCTCTCGTAAACTACAACTGTGTTCAAAATAGTCTTGATGAAGTTAAAAAATTGTGTGATACGTGGTTAATTCCTCTTAACACGTCTAAATGCACTGTATTGCATATGGGTAACAATAACCCCCACCACATCTATTTGCTTAATAATGAACTTATTATTTCAACCAACGAGCAAGTGGATCTAGGTGTCACTATCAATACCAAGCTTTCCTGGTTCAGTCACATTGGCAAAATATCAAAAAGAGCCAACCAAACTTGTTACCTATTATTCAAAGTTTTCCAAAATCCTACACCCGAATTATTCCGTATCCTATTTAAAACTTATGTTAGGCCACTACTGGAATATGCTGCACTAATTTGGTCGCCACATCTCATCAAAGACATCAAACTTATCGAAAACGTTCAACGTCGAGCAACAAAAAAGATTCCTCATATCCATACACTATCATACCCAGAACGGTTGCAGTATCTGAATCTTCCTCTCATGTCAGAACGAAGGTCCAGAGGAGACATGATATTTACTTATAAAATCTTACATGATCACTTCCAGGACGATATCAGGAAACTACTGACCTTAAACCCATGCCAGAGGCTACGTGGTCATCAATGAAAATTACAGAAAGAAAATTTTAGGACAAGAATCCGGCAAAAATTTTTCTCAAACAGAGTGTTTAACAACTGGAACACACTCCCAGGTGATGTGGTAACGGCAAGTGGTGTGAATGTGTTCAAAAATATGTATGACAATTACATTAATCATGCGTTTATTTAATGTGGGTTAACTTTAACTTTATACAGTGGAGCACAATTGTATATGAACTCAGTGTGGTAGTTATTTTGTTAAACTGTTAGAAGATTATTTTGTAGAACTTTGTATATTTTGCTTTCTGTTTCGCATATTGTATTGTTTTTTTTAATTTTGTAATTGAGCAATATAGGTCTTAAATGACCTCTGCTCTACTCTTTAGTATAATAATAATAATAATAATAATAATAATAATAATATGATAACGCTAAGATAAGAGAAGATAATTTAAAGATAAAATAAAGGAACTTAATTCCCAAAGGGCACAATCACGTGGTTGAATAGTCGCAATCCAATTTAGAACAAAATGGAGGCAAGAAAACTCAAATTTATTAGTTCATTATTTTCTATAAATCCCCTTAATAGAACATAGCTTTCTAAATTTATAAAATAATATTGAAACTGTACTCTACTGTTCCGAATCGTACTTCTCCCCATATAGGGTGACAAAAAAAATCTCACTGACCACGTCTAAATAATTTACCTAAAATCCAGGTAAATTCTGATTATATATGAAATATAATTACTTAATAATAACAACAAATCGCTATGATCGTATTTTTGTACTAATAATGATAATCTCAAACAATAATGAAAGTGAATAAATTATATATATCAAATAGGTAAAATAACTCACATCTGTCTATAGTAGAAGCCTCGAACTGTCTCGTTACTTCCTAAATCACACCGGCGTGTTCGCTTGATTTTTTGGTGGGGCTACCGTTTACTAGCCAATCAGCGCATTCCAACGCAGTATATTTGAAAAATTGAGAACTTAAGCCACCAACAATTAGGTTGCGTATTTTACGGGGTGCATAACCCCCGGGGTGCAATATGGTGTAATAACTTATAAGTATTAAATATATTTCAAACGTTTTAACCTTGAAATTATATAAGAACTTTAATCACTACATTTATTTGTATTTTTTATCAACACAGCTGTGCGCGGCTATCCTCTGTTCTTTCATTTCTAATAGTTTATCAGACTCCCATTATTAATAAATATGTTCGCTACAAATTTTTAAGTCTTGGTACGTCAGACAGGGGTTTTCAGCTAACGGGACTGATGCAGGGTCAGTTTGAAATAAGGTTAACCGTCATGTAAAATACGTCACGCGTACGTAACGCGTATCCGCAAAACACGACGTGTACCCGCAAAACACGACGTTTACCCGCAAAACACGACGTGTACCCGTAAAACACGTGACGCGTACCCGCAAATACGTCACGCGTGCCCGCAAAACTCGTCACGCGTACCCGCAAAACACGTCACGCGTACCCGCAAACACATCACGCGTACCCGCCTCACGCAAAATAAGGCTAACAGTAACGCAAATAAGGCTAACCGTGCCGTAAATAAGGCTAACCGTCACGTAAAATAAGTCTAACCGTGACACAAATAAGGCTAGCCGTCACGTAAAATAAGGCTAACCGTGACGCAGATAAGGCTAATCGTCACGTAAATAAGGCTAACAGTGACGCAAATAAGGCTAACCGTGACGTAAATAAGGATAACGAGGATAACGCGTAAGGATAACGAGGATAACGCGTAAGGATAACGAGGATAACGTGTAATAACGAGGATAACGAGTAAGGATAACGAGGATAACGTGTAAAGATAACGAGGATAACGCGTAAGGATAACGAGGATAACGCGTAAGGATAACGAGGATAACGTGTAAGGATAACGAGGATAACGAGTAAGGATAAGTTTTGCCACAATTTTTAAATCTTGGTACGCAGACAGGGGTTTTCAGCTCGCCTAATTATTATTATTACTGATAATTAATACCCTTGTGGCCCTGGACTAAGTGGTCTTTAAATTTGGTACCTTTCAAAGGAATATTAATATTTAGAATTTATTTCTTTAATAAAAAAACCAAAAGACAATCTTTTTATCCTTTTATTATTGGAGGATGCGACCCACAAATCGTACCACAAAACAAAACTATGTACTAGGTCGGTATACCACGACCAATAATTTGGTCGGAGGGTATTTGGCTAACTCAATGGAGAAGGGAGTGGATCAGGATGTTAAACAGGGCGCCAGACAATTTAATTTAAGCCAATATATATACCCTGATGTAAGTATTCAACCGCTGAAAACTGTCACCAACCGTTGACTATATCAATAAAAGAAGACGAGCACTTGTACATAAGATTTATTTCACATAGTCAGGTAAATACAATATGTAATTCATGAAAATTAATTTATTTGAAAAGATTAGACTCACTGAAATTTCAAAATTACCTAAACGCAAAACGTAGATTAGGGCAAAATATAAAAAAAAACAAAGCGTCAATAAAAGCAAGCACTGTTACTGCTACTGTTACTAAAGCGTATCGGATATGATGGTAAGCGTCGCTTGAGCTCAGGCGCATGCGCATAGACTAAATATCAAATAAAAATAAAAATATTACTACTAGACCTCCGCAAGAAAATTGTAGTTATACCAAAACCCTAATTTCCATAAGCGTTTCATATACAATCTAAATCTAAAGTAGCTAATAAGCCCCTGTAACCTCGTTACTTATATGATATATGATATATATAAAAAAAAACAAATGCGCAAAAACTACCTCTCGAATCTACAAATAATGGTAAGGCAAAAATAACTAATAAAAAAAATATACATATACAACTAAGCAATTTAAATGGCTAGTAAGCATGTACTATAAAAGTACTGTAAGCAATCATGCAACTACTAACGTTAATGCAAAATATAAATCGCAATTAGCTAATAAAAAAAAGGACAATGCATGAGAGTAAGCAAAAACTTGCGTGTGTGTGCCCTCCTGGTCTTGATTAACCTCTGCAGTCTGCAACGGGTAGTAGCGCAGTTGTCAGCAGGTACCAAAGTTCTATCTAAAGTAGTAGTGGACCTCCAATAATACCAACAGCAAAATAGGGTGTCCAAAAAAAAAATACCCAGTAGACGAGACCAACAACAGAAGCTGCACCACAAGTCCAAAAGAAATTCAATCCCCAATAAAGTGCCGGACATAAAAACCCTAAGAGAAATAAAAATAGATTTACAATATAGCCTTAAGTTAGTTACTATAATCGGTAACATGAGTATATACCGTTGGTATAATTCATTATTATAAGTAATATTTAAATATTCGAAAACAGAAGAATAAAATAGAGGTAATTATTTAAGTTAATCACTGCCAAAATCAGTACTTTTCAGGAAAGTATGGGTGAATATAGGCACTAAAACACTTAATTTATAAAAGAAAACGGTTACTGATTTTAATTCTAAGTAAATGCCATAGTCACACAATGACGTCACGATGACATCACAAATTATCTTAATTGAACATACTACAAGCTAATAATTTTTTACAAGATAATCTTAGAGGGGTTAATTACACCTAAAGCTACTACTATCTATCATTTGTTAACAGAAAATTGACTATTTGTTTATTTCCTTGAAACAATTTTCAACCTGCACAATCGTGCAACGTCGCAAATTTCAGAACCACGCGAAAATGTTAATTTTGTACTTAAAACGAAATACTGGACTTATAATATACAATATAAAGATTAAACTAAAATAAAAATAAATGGTACTTACCCATTAAAAGGGGTTGATTCGCATTATTATTATTTAATAACTGACTGTCACCGGTTGCCGTCGGTGATCGCGAATCTGATCCTTATGACACCTATCAATAAGAAAATATTTCTTAAAACCCTTAATATTTTTGTACCCGAATTATCAACAATTCCACAAGAACATAGAGATATTTGAAGGAAAATAAATAACTAAATCCTACCTCAAATTGGGCTTCAAGTTAACCTTCGAATATTCACAGCAGTGTGGTCACTATATCCTTCATACGAAGTAGGAACTTCGAGATTTCACAAAAATACCATAATCACTTCACCAGCAATCTCGAAATTCTAATTTTCTGGCCGTCAAAAATAAATCCTAATAAAAGATGCTTTAGAAAACAATAGATTTTTAACGAGCCTCGACTACACATTTGCCGTTATCGCTATTCGGAAAAAAAAGTGGGATTTCAAAGTAGAATAAACAGTCAGGAGGATGTCTAACGAAACACTACTAGACTCTTGATTGGTCAGTGTACTGACCAATCACAGAAATGTATTTAGTAACAAAACTGAAAACATAACATTTCAGACAAGAAGACGAGTGGATAAATACGGTATACAACGTATTACGTATACATCATCTCACTGAAATATAATCGGGTAAGTACGAAAGATAATTACAGATTGTGTATAACTAGGAACGCATGAACTGAACTGATCTAGGCCGTGACAGGCGGCAACTTCACTGCCTCTGTTAGACGTCGATTGTCAGTGGTACTGTCAAATAGAAAAATCCAAGAATCGAAACTTATCAAAAGTAAACAACACATTTATATACAATTAAAGAATATTAATAACCAGGAATCTATTATACACAAGGTAGGTACACTATTAACATTAAGAATGGTTTAAGGTAGATGTAATAATCTCACCAATAACTCTGACAATACAGTATTTATTAATTACTATTTATTTGATGATTTAAATATTTTATTTTCAGCTATCAATTGGAACCATCAAAGTTTAAATAACAAATAGGTTTACTGAGAATATTTCCAATACTATACCACACGTTGAGTAGACCTATCATATACCAAGTCATATCAAACTGATAGAAATGTACAATAAACTGATGACCAAATGGAATAGTTCATTTTGTCTACAGAGATAACTATATACGAGACGCTCAAAAAGGTAATAAACTAACTAATTATGTACTAGATTATCTACTAAACCAAGTGTTCTTATTTTTGGGTGGCCAATGTATCCGAGGGTACTAATATGCCGTATACCAGTGGTGTAACAATTACTGTGCTATTGTAAATATTAAAAATAAACATTACATACAAACATAACTCTAGTGTATTCATTTAAACATAAACTATATACGTAGTGATTTTCTGAAACGTAACAAGGACTTTCAGCTCGTTATTATTTACATGGATACGTTCTCCGACGTTTCGTCCGAGTTTTCGGACTTCTTCACAGGTTACTTAAATACTGAAAATAATGTTTTTACATGAATAATTACATTAGGTTAGTGACAGAATATTTATCCAAAAGAGTGTTTTCTTACCTACTACAATCTTCTAATTTTATCTACCTACTACATTGTGGTTTTATTTTATTTTTATATATGTACGTTTGCTCGATGCTTTGAGCAGTGAAATAACCATTTAAGGTGTCGCCGTCGATGTGTTTCTTTTTGAAAGCAGGTACCTAATTAAGTAAAGTACGTATGTTAGTGGTACAGATAGCCTTATAATTGATGGTCTGAATGACAGAGTTATTATAAACATTTTCACGACTCGAGAGTGCTATTGAGACGAGGTTTCGCAGTTTGTTCATCTACTGGGTGCGATCTATTGCGATATATGCTACTCATATTCTATATATCCGTTTGATAATTAACTGTTTTTTTGTTGTTTTGTATTTCTACCATTTCCAAAAACGTACGTTTTTTGGTATTTCTTTCTTTATGTAGTATAGTTGTATTCGGAAAATTAAAGTTGTGTAATCTATTTACGGCGTGTTCAGTTAATGCCGTGCTACATGAATTAGGCGTTGCTATAGAATTTCTAATTGATAACTTATGTTGATTTATACATTTATTTAAATACTGTTGGGTTTGTCCTATGTAGCATCTATCGCAATCTGAGCAGTCTACTTTATAAATAACATGAGTTTGATTTAATTTATCTACTGGATCTTTCAGTTTTTAATATAATTTGTTTTTTATGCTATTGTCATTTCTGTGTGCTAATTGTATATTATATTTACCTAATTCTTTCTGAACTTTTTCTGATACTTGTGGTATATATGGGGCCGATATGTATATTTTGTCTTTAAATGGATTGCTTAGATTTTTGTCCTGGTTTGTGTTGTTGAATATGGGTACTAAACAGTTAGGTTGTAAATCTATGTCAGCTTGATTTTGATGGGTTTTGTTGTTTACTATATGTATTCTCTTTTGCTAGTACTTATTTATGAATGGTAGCGGGTAGAAATTACTTAAAAGAATGTTTTTAATTTTGATTATGTTTTCTTTGTGAAACTGTTTATCTGATAGTAACAGGGCCCTGTCTACAAGGCTGCTTATAACACTAATTTTGTACTTATTACTAGTTTTAGATAGAAAATTGGTATACCGTCCCGAATTAATTCTTTTTTGATACCAATTGGTTTCAATTGTACCGCCAGCTCTAATTAGAGTCAGGTCTAAGAAGTTTATTTTATCTTTATTTTCTATTTCTACTGTGTATTTAATTTTTCTGTGTTTTTCATTGAATTTCTGCAATATGTAAGATACTTCATTTTTATTAACGCACAGTAGACAGTCGTCTACGTATCGTTTATAAAATAGTTGGTTTTCTAGATACTCTAGAGTTAAATTTGCACACACTGCCGATAGTGGTTGGCCCATAGCTAGTCCTTCTGTTTGTTTATACAATGTTTTATTGAACGAGAAGTATGTTGAATTTAATATGAATTTTATGGTTGATATAAATTCTTTTTCATTTATGTTCGTAAATTGTTTGATACCATTCCATTTGTTTTGTATGGCTTCTATTGTCAAGTCTATTGGTGTATTAGTATATAGTGATGTAATTAGTATATAGTGATGTATATAGAGATTAAAATAAAATTTTCAGGTATATTTACTTCATCAATGAATTTTTTTAACTCTCAGGAGTCTTTGACACTATAAATAGTTTTTCCTATAACATTTGTTAAGATATTTGATAACACATTTTGACAGTACGTAGTTTAACGCTTGTACGCAACTACAGATTGGTCTCATTGGTATATTAGGCTTATGTACTTTTGGTAAGCCATGTCATTTTGGTGAAATGCCATTATGCGATATTAATCTGTTATACATTCTTTTATCAATAAAACCTTTGTTACAGAGATCCTTAACTATTGTATTATTATCTTGTTGGGTAATTCGCGTTTTATCCTTACATTTTTCATATGTGCTGTTATCATTTAATAAATCATTCATCTTATTTAAATATTGGGCTTGTGTCATGATAATTGTTTTATTGGTTTTATCAGCAGTTGTTATGATTAGTTCTGGATTGTTTTTTAAAAAGTTCCTAGTTTTATTTAAATTATTATTTAATCTACTGTGTTTATTATTAGAATGTAATTTGTTTTTATAATAAGTTAAAATATTACAGGTACTAGCTCTGATGTTATTTCTTTCGGATGTGTGTATGTTTTCTAATGCATTTTCTATACTAGCTACCATTTTAGTTATTTGCAATTTTTTATTGCTTTTATTGTTGGTATCTATATTAAATTTCGGGTCAATACTAACCGTTTCCATAACATGTTCAGGAATACTAATATTGGAAATGTTTTCAATCCAGTTTTCGTTATATGCGTTAATTTGGTTATTACTGTTAATATTTATGTTGCTTATTTTTGCTGGATTATTATTTGAACTAAGGTACGTGCTGTTGGTTTGTGTGTTAAACAATAGGTTTCTAATTTTTTTAACGTGTGTTGAATGTATTTCATTTTTAAGGTTATTGTTCTGATACAGTCTTGTTTTTAAGAACAATATAATAGTTTGTTGAGGTAACACTTTTTCGATTTCCAGTTTTAATTTTCTAATTTTAGAGTGTAAAATGTTGAGTTCGGTGTCATTTATACATAATGATATAATTTTTTCTTGAAACTTTTGATATTTTACGTTAAAGGACTGCTGATTTCTCAATTTAACAAAGTTGAATTTTGCAATTTTGATTGAAAATAGTTTGAAATTAATATCACGGATGTCGCTACGAGTCATTTGATATATATGAATATATACTTTTTTGTTTTTTGTCATACGAGCTTAGGACTTTTTTCTATTGGTAGAAGACTACCAATCAGAACCAGGTGGGGGCGGGGGAGATTTTTCCAATTGTTTTTTCGATATTCGCACGCGTTTACGAGTTATAAGGATTTTAATTTCTTGAGCGCGGCTCGTGACGTCAGCAGACCTAATTTTTTTTTTGTTTTTTGACGTACGAGCTTGGGACTTTTTTCTATTGATAGAAGACTACCAATCACAACGAAGGGTGGGGGGAGATTTTTTCAATTGTTTTTTCGATATTCGCACGCGTTTACGAGATATAACGATTTTAAGTTGTTGAGCGCGACTCGTGACGTCAGCAGAGCAAATTTTTTTTGTTTTTTGTCATACAAGTTTGGGACTTTTTTCTATTGGTAGAGGACTACCAATCAGAATCGGGGGTTCTAGGGAGAGATTTTTCCACTTGTTTTTTCGATTTTCGCACGCTTTTCGAGTTATAAGGATTTTAAATTCTTGTAAGACAATGCCCATAACTAATTTCAGATATTTGAATTTCCCACCATTAGACAGACTGCAGCAACCAATTAGGCGCTGCTACATTTCACGTATGACCTGCCAAAAAGACCTAAGCTTTTAAATTTACCCGCTAAATTCTCAGATATTTGACATTCCCCATACCTAATATCGCGCATTTGGCGCCAGACACCCGCAATCCCCATACCTAATTTCAGGCCGCCATCTTGACGATAGCAACCTACTGCGCATCTTTTTCTATCCGCATTCACGACCGGTTACAACATTGTTTTTTCTATCCGCATTCATACGAGTTACGTCATTGTTTTTCTATACATTCTTATTTTGCTCATCCTGTATATAGCTTTTGATTCACCCTGTATACTAAATATTTGAATATGCCGCCAGACTGCAGTAGCAGAGATCTCTTGCGTCCATGGCAGCAGCTCTTGCTTTTGTTGCGTTTGAATTTACCCGCTAATTTATCAGATATATTAATTTACCGCCAGACTGGCGCGCCGTGGTCGCCTGAGCTACTACCTTGGGCGCGGCTCGTGACGTCAGGCCGCCATCTTGACGAACCTATGTCACAGACTCTTGGGGTGCTCTTTTGCAGCTCCTGCGGTACCTACACCTGCGGGGATGCTACAAGAACATGGGGGGATGCTACAAGAAGTCTGGTTCTTCACCCTGAAGCCAATGACCAGCGGCTCAGTGGTCTAGCTCGATGGCAACAGGCCATCCAGCTCGATGACAGTTCACTTCCGGTGGGGATCTCTGCTAGCTTATTTACTAGTGTTTTTTATTTATCATTTAAATCATATATTACATTATCTTTATAATAATGTAGATATTCACGCAGGGCATTACTTAACAAACTATCATTGGATACATCGCAAAACGCTTATAATATTTCCTCAACATTTAACGTTACTATATTGGATTTAAGCCACAAATTTATTAATTCTATAATATTATGATGATATGAGCAAAAATTTAACGAATTTAACATAGCAATACGAGATGATAATACACATGAGTTCATTATTAGGATTTCCTTTATATCTTGATCAAACAATTCAAAGCTGGAGTCAAACTTTTTTATATTCACTACTTTGACATCTTCATAGAGAAGATGGGATATGTAAATATAATCCCACACTTGTCGGTTACTGCTTCTGATTCATCGGGGTGACCTACTTGAGTTTGCGAGAAGAAATTTGCTTGTAATTGTCGTAAAATGTCCGTGAATGTACACCATTCATATGTGCTGAAGGATATTTTCATTGGCTTATAATTGTGTTGTATAATAACAGTAGGGCAAAAGCTTCTTGCCGGACTCAAGCCACATTGGATTTGAATGGAGTTACTCATCAAAGGGAAAATTGCGTGTAACAAATACACAGTTTCCTTATTTGCTGCATGCTCGTATCTTGCCAATATTTTATCGAGCTCCTTACTGTAATCAACACTACTATTTATAGAGTCCATGGAATCCTCATCCATATTTTCACCTTCACATGGATAACCACTGTCTGTTTCAGTACTTCCACTCATGATGACGTCTAATGGTTTACTGAGCTTATTATATTTTAAAATTAGGCTCGAAAATTCTCCCACTACCAACAACAACAACGCCACTACCGCCCTCTCTCAGACTACGTTGAAAATATCAATCCAACTATTTATGGCTTTTATCTAAACCCAACCATTTAACGAATACTTTCTTTCCTTTTCTTCTAAGGACTTTTTCCACAAGGTAGATGTCGGGGTTGACAGTT
Organism: Pogonocherus hispidulus; assembly: GCA_963924545.1. Lineage (NCBI taxonomy): Eukaryota > Metazoa > Arthropoda > Insecta > Coleoptera > Cerambycidae > Pogonocherus > Pogonocherus hispidulus. Next base: position 46,670,236 of record OZ004699.1, read on the forward strand.
TTCTGTAGTTCTTCGTTGTAAAAGGCGCCTTTCATGGGATGTCTCTGCATATTTTCCAAAAGATATGTGGTGGGGTTTGTTATTTTAACCGGTGCAATTTTAAAGAGTTCATTTGTCCAGTTGGGGGTATAACCTTTATCAAATACATGTTTATTTTTACTTATACGAACAACATCGCCTACTTTAAATTTTTGCGCGCCGCTAATATGTGACTATAGGAGGATTTTAGTATAGCTTTTTCATTAGATTTATTTACTTCGACAGATTTACATCCTATAGTACTATATTTTGTTTCGTTGTAATTTTTTGTGATTTGAGGTAAAACATCTATCCATTGATAGGTACCATTTAAGCTAAAGTATTTATACAGTTTAGCCTTTATAGTACGTATTGCACGCTCGGCAATGGCGGCTTTCTAGATGCTGTAGGTGTTGTAATGATTTATATGGAATTTCTTCATTAAATTTTGAAATATTTTATTGTAGTATTCGGTTCCCTGATCGGTTTGCAGATTTTTAGGCACTCTATTTTTATCATGCAACAGAATATCTTCAAAAGCTGCAGTTATTTCTTTGCCGGTCTTAGTTTTCAGCGGCCGAGTCCAAATATATTTCGAGAAAACGCTAATATGGTGAAATCTATGAACACTAATATGGTGAAATTTCGGTTGTAGCGGGCATACTGGCGCATATCAGCCAGATCTAATTGCCAGAATTCATCTAAACCTTTTATGATAGTACGCCTGCGCCCATAGTTCTTTCTTGCAGGCTTATGCAGCTCCTTTACCAATTGAATTTTTTCCTTGGAATGTTTCAAAGACATTATTTTTATCTGCAGTTCTGTGTTTACTGTGATGTTTGAAGCAGCACACTGACATCCATTATTTCAGATAGATCATTTTAAATAGATTGTACTGACTGACGTCCTAAGTTTATCCATATCATCGTATAATTGCGTTATTTGCTTTTCAATATTATCTTTTAACTGTTTAAATTCATGTTCAATTTTTTTGTGTGCTATTTGTCAAGTCTTTTAGCTCTTATTATTCGTATAATCACTATTAGATCGATTCAAATTTTGTTGAAAGGTTTTAAATTGATCATGAAGACGAGACGTACTATAATCCACATATCTTTTATTAGCAGCATCGGTATCTCTAGTAGGTTGTTTGAAGTTGCAGAGTTTTAAATAATCCACATTGATATTTCCATCACTTGTAAAGGTAAACCCATGACGATGTTGTAACATTGGACCAACACCGCCGCTAGAATGACGTACTGTGGGTGGAGATCTACCAAACTTGTCGAGGCTCATCATGAAAGTGTGCTTTCAATCATTTCTGTTCAACTATATATATACAGGGTGTCCACCTAGTGCGCGTAAGTCCAATATCTGGGTTAATAAAAGAGATAACTTAATTTTTTTTCTACAGGGTTGTCTAATATCCCGAGCTGCACAAAATGAAAATATATTTACATATTCAGGGTGTTCAGTTTTTCCTGGACAGGTACCAACTTCATTTTTTTAAATGGAAACCTATATTTTTTATGGCATTATCGAATTCTACGTAAAAAATTAGTGGGACTTTGTGCATAACACTGCTATTGAAATATTGATAGTTTTCGAGATATTTGACTTTTAATTTTTTTTTCTTATATTTCGTCACTTCTAATAGTTGACATAATTATGGTTGTATGACAGCTAGAAATTATTTTTTTTTCAGAAACTGTAGAGTGAAGATGGCTCTTTCGAAAAACGTATCAAAAGTTGACCTGCGATATACAGGGGGCAACAGAAATCGTGCCAAACCTGATGGTTTATAATTTAAAAAATCTCGACTTTTTCAAATGGAACACCCTGTGTTTTATGATTTCATTAGATGCCTTTCTGTAGACTCTACAATTTTATAATAGCTTTCCCTATACCTAAGTTGCGTAGTTTTTGCAAAAAACCCACTTTTATGAAAAATACCCGATTTGCGCACGTTCCTTTCTCGGGAAAAACGCAGTGAGCGTCTGTCACGCAATAAAATTTGTGACAATCAGTTTACATGTCATTTCTTCTTTTACTGAATATTCACGTACGAGTTTAGAGTAAGTACTAAGCGTGCATACAATGAACTATTCAAAAGAAGAATTAGTGAAAATGGTTTATGCCTTAGGAGAAGCTCATGGAAATTATTTGCTAGCAGCACGTATTTACAAAACAAATAATCCAGATTTACAGAGATTTCCACGTGCTGACTGTTTTGAAAATGTGAAAGAAAGATTTGAAAGAACAGCAAATGCGAATTATGCGAAAACTACCAAGAGACATGACGGTAACAATGACGATATTCAGTTTATGTTGTGGCGTCTGCTGTTGAAAATCCAAATATTAGTGTCAGGAAAATCAGTAATAATCTTGGAGTTTCCAAATGCTTGACAAACAAGATACTGAAGAAGAATAATTTTCATCCGTATCATATTAAAAACCATCAAGCACTGTTACCTCAAGATCACCTAAACCGCCTGCAATTTTGCCACTGGGCATTGGATAAAATTCAGGAAAGTCCAAACTTTTTTATGAATGTCTTGTTTACTGACGAATCAACATTTTCAAACACATGCTTACCCAATCGTCGCAACTTTCATCACTACGCTGACAATAATCCAAGATTATTGAGGGTACTAGATAATCAGCATTGTTTCAAAGTGAACGTGTGGGCTGGAATTTGTGGAGAACATATTGTTGGACCGTACTTTTTTGAAGGCAATTTAAATGCCAATGTGTATTTGCATTTTTTGCAAAACGAACTTCCCCTTCTACAGCTACAGAATATGCCCGCTGATTATTTGGTTCAACAATGGTTTCAGCATGATGGTGCCCCTCCACATTCCACTTTGGCGGTACTGTGATTATTTTATTGTTGTAGTACTTTTCCTATTATCTATTCATATTTCAGATTAGAGAACACCTAAACCACGTATATCCAAATAAGTGGTTAGGTCGTGGTGGTCCAGTTCCTTGGCCTGCACGTTCGCCTGATTTAAATATTCTGGACGTTTTCTTGTGGGGTTATATCAAGGAGCGAGTATACGAAGTACCACCAACGGATATGCAAGACTTGAAAGAAAAGATCCAAAATGAGTTTCTAACCATAACGCCCGAAATGTTAAGAAATGTTCACATTCATTTTCGTCGTAGATTAATGCTTTGTGTTGAAAACAACGGTGGACATTTTGAGCAGTTACTTTAGGTTAGCTTGCTTGTATGAGTATTGCGTATTCTTTTTTCAATACTCTATGTATATTCATCCATTTCACTAATAATTTTTCTAACTACGGTAACACCGTTTGGTGTTCAATATGATACGTATGAAACTTCTTCTTCAATATCTTATTTGTCGAGCTTTTGAAAACTCCAAGATTTCTACTGATTTTCTGATACTAATATTTTTGGATTTTCAACAGCAGAAACCACAACATTAAAGTAAATATTATCGTTGTTACTCCCATGTCTCCTGGTAGTTTTCTCATAATTCCCATTTGCTGTTCTTTCAAATCGTTCTTTCACATTTTCAAAACAGTCAGCACGTGGGAATCTCTATAAATACGTGCTGCTAGCAAATAATTCCCATGAACTTCTTCTAAAGCATACGCCAGTTTTGCTAATTCTTAATTACATGTAGAGCTTTTATGATTTTTTACTTTTATTTACAAATAAATGGTAACTTTCCATAAAGACTTGTTTATTAAACTGAAATTATCTAAATTTTTCAGTTATTTTTATTTTAAGAAGTGTAAACTAATACATTTTATAAAAATAAATAGCCTTACAATATTTTTTCCGTCAAAGGAGCAAAAAGGACTTGCAAAAACTACGCAACTTAGGTATAGGGAAAGCTATTATAAAATTGTAGAGTCTACAGAAAGGCATCTAATGAAATCATAAAACACAGGGTGTTCCATTTGAAAAAGTCGAGATTTTTTAAATTTTAAACCATCAGGTTTGGCATGATTTCTGTTGCCCCCTGTATATCGCAGGTCAACTTTTGATACGTTTTTCGAAAGAGCCATCTTCACTCTACAGTTTCTGAAATAAAAATAATTTCTAGCTGTCATACAACCATAATTATGTCAACTATTAGAAGTGACGAAATATAAGAAAAAAAAATTAAAAGTCAAATATCTCGAAAACTATCAATATTTCAATAGCAGTGTTATGCACAAAGTCCCACTAATTTTTTACGTAGAATTCGATAATGCCATAAAAATATAGGTTTCCATTTAAAAAAATGAAGTTGGTACTTGTCCAGGAAAAACTGAACACCCTGAATATGTAAATATATTTTCATTTTGTGCAGCTCGGGATATTAGACAACCCTGTAGAAAAAAAAATTAAGTTATCTCTTTTATTAACCCAGATATTGGACTTACGCGCACTAGGTGGACACCCTGTAGAATAGTTTTTCCCGTGTTAATATATTTGTAATTTTATAACCGAAAGTAACCATATCTCGCTTATTTATAGTACTACGTACTTATTTTTTTAGTTTAACTGTTAACTGTTCATTAAGCAGTAGTTTTTCGTAGTTTAATTACCGTTAGTATCGCTAAGTATGTGAATACATATTTATTATCGCTTATCTAGGTATTACAGATTAAATATTTAGTATCGCTTATATTATTACCGTTGAACTCATTTAGTTCTTTTCTTTATTCGTTAGAGTTCGTGATTTCGTTCACAGCCATACCGCCAAAATATGTATTTGTGCTTGCTGTTCTTCTTCTTAACCGTTGTTCACTTTCAGCCTTTTCTTGGATTTGGTGACGCTCTCATTACGCGCTAGTGTGAACAATGTCAGAAGACAGCCAAGGCTATTTTTAGTATGGTAGTTCGTGATAAATGTTCATTATACCTTACTCTGGGATTTAGTGATGTTAACTAGCTTCGTGCTAGGGTGAACATATTTAGAGAACATTTTAGAGTAACTTTTACTTGTAGTATTATTACTTGTATATTTTCGAGTATTAAGTATTATTACTTGTATTACTAGTAATATTTTATATATTGCTTTTCGCTCACTACTGTTTGGTTCGACGTTTCCCGGCTCATCAATGCTCGACAATGACTTACCCAATTGTGACCCCTGTAGGGCGTATGATACGCGTAGATATCAACTAAACCAAAATTTAGTAAGTGAGTGTATTTAGACTTAAGATTTTATGTGCGTATAATTTACTTTACATGTTATATTAGTATTGTAGGTATATTTTAGTAAGATATGTAGGTAGATAGTCAATTTGATAAATAGTCAGACAATTAATCATCTCAATGGTTTGTTCTGATTAATTTTTTTTGGAGAGGGGTAGTGTAGCATTTGGTTTTTCCAAACCAAGAAATTATACATTTTATTTATTTTCATATTTAACAGTTTAGTACACACCAGGATCTAGCGGCGAATAGGCAGTGGTATTCATACTTGGCACTTGGATTTCTTTTTTAAAATAATAGCACTTCATATAATGCAGAAGTTTCGTACCTATTTCATAGTGTTGTTATGTGACACTCTTTTGTTACTCCGTGAATTAAGGATTCTGTGATCATGTTCTGTGAAGGGGTTTTTTGAGAAGTTCACAGGGAACTCTGGCTTTTTTTTATAACCGAGATGGGTCGGTTGTTTGAGAGAGCTATTTTACATCCGCAAGGGTTGGACTTCATGTATACTTTATTGGATTTTTATACATAGTATTAGTCGACTATGACTACGAAGTATTATCCCAGTCGGATTTATTTGTCAGTGTAAATTCCTCACAGGTATGTCTATATTAAAAATTTCATATCTCCACGTGGTTCTATATAACTTTTAATTCCTTTAGCTGCCGTATTGCAGTTCCTGACGTACTTTCAGTATGTTTCTTAAGTTTTTAAAACCCTCTTTATGCAGAGGTGAGTTGAATTTAACTTTTCGTTATATTACATAACTATAATGGGATTTGTATTCCAGGGTTTTAGGTTTTAGGTTAGAGTTTTAAGATTCAAGAGTCTTAGACTACCTGGTTTCCTGGGTAATCTTTAAGCAAGAGGATGATATCCTGTTTGCAGTTATAAATCTGGTTATGTAATTTTTTTGGTCCTGGTTTAATTTTTTATGGATAACCTGAAGTCTTAGTTGGGGATGAACTATTTATGGTCCTGAGAATTTTGAATACTACCTGCCTTTTTGCCTGCTGGAGATGTTAGGATAAATCTCAGTTGGTTATCACCGCTGTCCGAAGCCCCGTTTTGATGGTTACGTTACCGGATGGTCAGATAAGCCTTACATATTAATTCGTTTCAAATTTATTTAGTAATTTAAGTATATGAGCTTCACTCTTTCAAATTTGATTAGTAATATAAGTACATGAGCTTCACTCTTTCAAAATTGGTTAACCTTGTAAAAGGATCTAGATTCTTGATTTCCCTAGAGATCTCAATTGTAATTCTATACAGGTTAAACTGCCTGCTGTAATACTTAAATATTATTTAATCCACAAGTAACAATAATCATTAAATAGATCTTATCTCGGACCATATACTGTGTAGTTTTATTTGTCGAAAGAGGTACTATATTTTTATTTCAGCTAGCTAGCGTTAATTTCTAATTTGGTACATTTCACTCAGAGGTACTCCACTTGCCTACCAATTAAACCAAGGGTGGAGTGGCGCCCAAAATTGAGAGATTTGTTGACTCTTATAAGGAAACACGATTGACCAAGTGAACCTATGACTCATGCTCTAATAGGCGAACAGCTGCCGTCCGCTGTGTAACATAAGTATTATCTTCTCACAAAAGAACAGAGAGAAATACGTTGCAATATGAGTTTTCCAAAATTTAAATATATTTGTTCACTATGCTGGAAACATCCCTATGGATTTTTGACTATTTTCAAAGATTTTGATGTTAACAAAGGAGGATATATGATTGGATTTCATGACCTGATACTATTTCTGATAAAATGATAAATTCTGTAGAAAATAAATCAGTTTATGATAAAATCTAGAACAGGTCTGTTAAACCACCTGCTAAAATCTTAAAAACCTGTTAAAACCTGTTCAAGAAACTAAAGTGTTATGGATAAAAAATTAAAAAAAGAACTTATAGCTAAACGTAATATTATCAAACAAAAACTAGAGTTATTAAAATTAAATGAACTTCAACAAAACAGTGTATTTTCCCCTATAACAAATCACCTACGAAATATTGAAAATAAACTAGAAACAAAAAATTTTCACCATTATTTAACAAAAGTAAAAGATGATGATGATGATGATGATTCTGATCAGCAGGAGAAGCAAGAAAGGAGAGAGAAAAAAATGTCTAAAACGAAAAAAATAAAAGATGAATATAAAATGGATTATGATATACTACCTAGTACATCTACACCAAAAACCTCTACATTTAAAAGAAATGTGTCAAATTTACCACGAGGTAATTTGAAACGAAAACTGGTAGAACACATTGATTCTGATGAGGATGATGAACCTTTAATAAATAGACAAGAACAAATGTTTCAAGAATCATTTACAGATTATTTAAATCAATATAACGAATTACCTAGAAAATACGTACGTGAGATGATTGCTACTAATGACAATGGTGAATTCGATCATAAATATGGTATTAGACATAATCCAACCTTGGAAAAATTTTATATAGGTGATTCAGAATTAAAAATAGATGGCTCAGATATTATAGTGAAAAATAAAAAATATAAAGGTACTGAAGGTTTATATGAAGTACTCTTTAAAAAACTTCCAAAAGATTTCTCCGATAATGATGCAAAAATGTATAAAGAAATTATTCTCGAAACAAATGCTCACAGACGTCACTACCAGTCTTCGAAACAAATCGCTGGTAGCAAGTTAGCGAAATATAAAAAAATTATAGCTTCTATGGTGACCACCATCGGTCATGGAATGTTAATGGAATCAACAGAAAATAAAATAGACTATGTACACTGGGATAATCCCAACGAATTAGTGGAGAGATTACGTTTATTGCTTGCCTCTCAAGAGGCTGGACATACTGGACATATAAATGAAATTAATTCTATAATAGAAGAACTACGTGAAGCAAACATTATTGAATAAATTATCTATTATGCCATCTAAAACTAAATTTGCAACTGATATTAAAAAACAAGTTGTTGAGGAATTACACAAACCTGCTAGAATTAACTTTAAACGGCGAAGGGTTATCCTAAAATCTTTACATGATTTGTTTCAAGCTGACCTTGTGGAAATGCAACAATTTTCCAAAGAAAATAAAGGTTATAGATATGTATTAGTTGTAATTAATTGTTTTTCAAAGTTTGTTTGGGCTTTTCCCCTAAAAACAAAAACTGGACAAGAAGTAAGACAATGGAGAACGTTTTAAGGACTGAAAAAATGAAAAATCTGCAAACTGATAACGGGACTGAATATTACAATAAATACTTTAAGGAACTAATGAAAAAGTATAATATAAACCATTATAGTGTATTTAGTGAAAAAAATGCGTCAATTGTGGAAAGAGTTAACCGAACGTTAAAAAATATGATGTGGAAGGAATTTAATATCAACGGACATTATAGGTGGATAGAATTGTTACCTAAAGTAGTTGAAGAATATAATAATACAAAGCATCACACAATTAAGATGAAACCAATAGATGTGTCGGAAAAGAATGAGAAAAGACTTTTAAAGACAGTATACAATCATATAAAAATTTCACCAAAAAACGTAAAATTTCAAGTTGGAGATCATGTTCGAATATCCAAAGTAAGAGGGGTATTTGATATAAAATATCTGGCTAATTGGACAACTGAAATTTTTATTATTAAACAAGTAAAACTAACTAATCCTGTGACATATCTATTACAAGACACCAATAAACAAGATATTCAGGGTGGTTTGTATCAAGAACAATTACAAAAAGTGAAATATTTGGGGGTCTACTTGGTTGAAAAAATTTTAAAACGTAGAAAAAATAAAGTCTTTGTTAAATGGTTGGGCTTCAGCAACAAGCATAATAGTTGGATTTCTAGTAATAATGTAGCATAAAAGAAAAGAAATAGTATATTAACAGCTCAGTAGCTGCAAGATGCCCGTTCCAGCAAAATATAAATGTACAAAATGTCAAGGAGAAGCCCTTTTACCAAATACAAAATGTTTAGCATGTTTAGCTTCAGAGGTTTTCAAAGACAAGGATAAAGCAAAACATATACCTAGTGTTTATTTTAAGAAATGAAATATTAATTATTGTTCGCTATAAAAATGTTAAGATAATTTATATAACAAAATAAATATTTTAATAAAATGAAACCAAGTACGTATTTTTATAGTTTTATTTGTAACAGATAGTGATCAGTCAATCAGCAGTCAATAAGAAACCACTTTTAATAACATAGTTTCAGAGTTTATTTTTAATTATAACAATATAAATTAGTATTTGAATATTTTTCAACACTATAAGATTTTTATTCATAACAATATAAATTAGTATTTGAATATTTTTCAACACTATGAGCAGATAATGAGAAACTACAAAAGCAAAACATTTTCTTACAATTAAAACATGGTATAGTGCCCTGTTGTTGTTGTTGTTGTTGTTGTTGTTGTTGTCGTAAACGTCTTCTTTCAACCGCTTCTCTTATTGACATTAAACGTGGTGGTTGATTTTCAGCAGGTGACGCTGATACTTCTTCTACAAAAATTTTAAAATTAATTTATTTCAACTAGACCTTCTTGAGAATCTAAATTTAGATCATCATCATCGCCAAGCATGAGACCTGTTCTAGTGTTTAATATTTGCTTCCTTCTCTTCTTCTTCCTTCGGAGGCTGTTCATCAGCATCACCATTATCACCAATGGTAATGGTTTTTCCCCAGCTAGCATTGTTGTTTAGTCTATACAAGACTCCATCAGATTCTTGTGAGGGGGCTGCTTCAATCATGGGTGGTGGTGCTGACCATGTCGATGATGATGATGAAGATGACGATTCAATTTGTGCTACATCCTCGTCCGCATCAACCCCATATAATCGTATTGCTTTTTCTAAAATCAAAAACTCTCTTTGGTTTTCAATTTTCGTCCTGATATATGTAACAGGATATTTCTTTAACTTTTTTTGAAGTGTACTCGTTCTTGGCGAGTAAGAGAGTTTTATTAGTATGTTCTCCTTTCGGACTGTTATTTCTTTTAGTCCATATCTATGAATACAAAATAAAAAATATATAAGCACATACGTAAAAATAAATAATTTTCAAAATCAAAAAACTTTGAAAATAAAATAATTTTCAATTCATAATTATGAAACAAAATAAAAATATATAAGCAAATACATAAAAATAAAATAACTTTCAATTCATAATTATAAATACAAAAATAATAACTTACCCAAAAATATGCTTGAACACTTCACTGCCATATCGATTGGAAACATACTTTTATCTGTTATTGTAACAATAATTGTAGTTGGAGTAGTTGCCATCTTTACTGCCTGCTGATTGACTGATATGTTAACCGATTCTGCAGTCTCTTTTATACAAGTGAATTTTTATGAAATAGATGCACTCGTCACGTTTTAGTACATGCATTTACATACATATTGCTAAATCATCATATTGACGCAAATGCATATTGACGTAAATGTTTTTTTTTGTAATAAAATAAATATCCTCATGTTTTAAGAACGTGATAGACATTTATTGTGCATGCATGTTATTGAATTATCACAGTGCAATAAACAGCATGACGTGTGTATTTTTTTATTATCACATTAAATTAATATGGAAACAACATTTGCATATTTTTATAATAATTAATTAATCAATATGCGTGATGCATTAATATATAAACAGCATGACGTGTGTATTTTTTTATTATCACATTAAATTAATATGGAAATAACATTTGCATATTTTTATAATAATTAATTAATCAATATGCATGATAACCTTTGCCTCAATGATAGCACGTATGTGTGCATGACGTTTGATGTTATTTTAAAATATTATTTTTCTGCTATCGCTCGTCAATGCATCACTACCATTGCAGCAAGAATAACCGTTAGCTGTGCGTGTGCCCTACACCTATAATACTGTAATTTACAATTATTATTATTATTATTACTTTTATTTTATTGAATTCAAATATTTTATTTAACAGAAATATGCACTCAAATAAAACTATAGTCTGTATGCTTGATGTTGTATTAAAAAAAGTTGGAAAGGCATCTAGTTTAGTTAAAACAAAAGAGGAGTATTGTAGATTGATTAAAATTTTAAACAGAATTGCTTATTTGTGTAAAAAATGTATAAAAATAAATCAGATTGTGTTAAAAATTTCTCAAAATTAGAATCAAATTGGGGTCTTTTGAAACACTAAAAGGAAAACTTAAAAAGAGGGAAAAAATCATTGCTGTCTTCAACGTTAGGGAAAAGAGATTTAATTTGGCAAGATTTAGAATCATGCTTTGAAAAAAGATTGAAAACTGGCATCATCAGTAACTTGAATATAAAGGAACCAAACGTGTTTTTTCAAAAAGCATTTAGAATTTTTTCTAATAAAATTAAAACTGCATTAAAAAAATCACTATTAAAAGTGAACGTTATATTTTCAGCTAATTTTGTTCAACCACAAAATCTTCAAACAGATATACATTTTAATACGAAAAATCATATAATTGATAATAACACAAATTTAAAGGAGTGGTATATTGAATATGTGAAAAATAAAATTTTGTCAAAATTGGAATCATTTCAGGAAAGAGATTCAGGTTGGAGTTTATATGAAATTTTAAATTTAAAAATAAATATTAATTCTCCAATTAATGGAGGATGTAGTTATGTGGAATTACCAAAGTTTATTAGGAATTCTAAATCTATATTAAATATAAAAAATAATGATCAATATTGCTTTCTTTATTCAATTGTAGCTGCTTTACACCCTGCACCACTACACAGAAACCCCAACAGAACCACATCATATCTACATTTTAGTAAAATTTTAAAATATGAAGGTATCGAATTTCCAATAAGTTTACGTAGTATTCCAAAATTTGAAAATATGAATAGTTTATCAATAAACATTTTTACAGTGGATGGTGAAAAACAAAAGAATGTACTCTTTGTCTGAGTAAAACTAATTTTAAACCTCGAATAAACTTACTTATTTTGAACTGTAATAATAATGACGATGATAATGATATTTCTAATACAGATTATAAAAATATTAAGATTAAACATTTTGCTTTAATTCAAAATTTATCACGTTTGTTGTGTCGCCAAACGGCTCATTTAAAAAATAGAAAATTCTTTTGTGAACGTTGTTTAAATCATTTCAAAACAGAAAATAATTTAGATAAGCACCTAATAGACTGTGAAAATTTAAACAAGACTAAAATTACATTACCTACTAAGAATAAAAGCATTTTAAAGTTTGGAAATTTTAAAAATAAAGAGAAAGTTCCTTTTGTCATATACAGTGATCTGGAGAGTATACTAGAACAATATAATGATCCTAAGGCAACTAATACTAAAAAAAGGTATCAAAAACATGTTCCATTTAGCATAACATACTATATAAAATGTTCTTATGATGATAGTATTTCAAGATTTCAAACATATACAGGTAAGGATTGCATTGAATGGTTCGTTAAGGAACTGGAAAAAATAGCTTTAGAAGTTGATAGTATTTTACACAATAGGCTTCCCTTAAATATGACTGATCAGGAGGAAAAAGAATTTCAATTATCTAAATTTTGTCATATTTGTTCCAAACCATTTCTAGATACAGACAAAAAAGTAAGAGACCATTGTGGACTTTCTGGAAAATATAGAGGAAGTGCACATAATATTTGTAACCTTCAGTATCAGGATAGTCATGCAATTCCAGTAATTTTTCACAACTTAAGTGGATACGACAGCCATTTTATAATTAAGGCCCTTAGTGTAAAAGTTAAGGGAAATTTAAATTTACTTCCTATAAATAAGGAAAGGTACATATCATTTACAAAATATATAAATAACACAAAAATTAATTTTAGATTTCTAGACTCATTTAGATTTATGGCAAGCGATCTTGATAAATCAGCATCATATTTGGAAAAAGATCATAAAGTTATAACTAAAAAATATTGTAGAAATGATATTGAATTTGAATTATTGCAACGGAAAGGTATATTTCCTTATGACTATCTAGATAATAGGGGTAAATTATTGGATGAACAATTACCTGATAAGAAACATTTTTTTAGTAAACTCAAGAATTGTCATGTTAGCAATAATGATTATGAACATGCTTGTGAAGTATGGAACATATTTGATATAAAAAATTTACAACAATATGCTGAACTTTATCTAAAAACAGATGTGTTTCTGTTAACTGATATTTTTGAAGACTTTCAAGAAGTGTGCTTGTCTTCATATCATCTAGATCCTCTTCATTATTATACAGCTCCAGGTTTAGCTTTTGATGCAATGTTAAAAATTACCAATATTGAACTGCAATTATTAACAGACATTGATATGATAATGTTTATCGAACGAGGAATAAGAGGTGGTGTTTCTCAATGTTCTGATCGTTACGGTAAAGCAAATAATAAATATATGAATACTTCAGAGTTTAATCCTAATTTGCCTACTTCTCATCTAATGTACTTTGATGTAAATAATTTATATGGTTCGGCAATGTGTTCTCCTTTACCACAAAGTAATTTTGAATAGGTAGATGATATATATTCAGTAAATAATGTTCTGGAAATTCCAGATGATTATGAATTTAGATATATTTTTGAAATTGATATACATTATCCTAAAGATCTGCATAAAAACCATAAAGATCTACCTCTTTTACCTGAACATTTAGCACCACCAACATCAAAATCTAGAAATGTAAAATTATTAACCACATTGTTTGATAAAAAGAGATACATTATTCATTATCATAATTTAAAACAAGCCGTTGTCTTGGGATTAAAAGTGGACAAAATCCATAGAATTTTAAAGTTTAAACAAAGCTGTTGGATGAAATCTTATATCGATTTAAATACAAATCATAGAAAATTGAGTAAAAATAATTTTGAAAAAAACTTTTATAAATTAATGAACAATGCAGTCTTTGGAAAAACAGTGGAAAATGTGCGAGAATATAAGGATATAAAGTTAGTAACTGGTCAGGTAGATATGGTGCAAATTATTATATTTCAAAACCAAATTTTCATAGCGCTACAATTTTCGATAAAGATATGGTTATAATTGAAATGCCACGACTTAATGTTATATTTAATAAACCAATATACATAGGCTTTACAATATTAGATATTTCCAAAACAATTGTGTACGATTTTCATTACAATTATATAAAAAATAAATTTAGTGACAAAGCTAAGCTACTATACACAGATACGGATTCCCTCATATATCATTTCTTTGTTGATGATATTTATGAATATATCAAACAGGATATTCATAAATTTAATACATCAGATTATCCACCAGATAATGTATATCAAATACCATTAAAAAATGGTAAAGTTTAAGGCTAATGAAGGATGAATGCAATGGTAAAATTCTTTTAGAATTTGTCGGATTGCGCTCGAAAATGTATTCTATAAAGAAACGTGAGAGCGAAGAAGAAGAAAAGATTGAAAAGAAAGCAAAAGGTATTACAAGTGCAGTTTTAAAAAAGATATCATTTAGTGATTATTATCAATGTCTGTTTAATAATATTACATTAAATTGTAATCAGAATTTAATTCAATCAGAAAAACATGAAGTATTTATTGAAACTAAGAAAGTAGCACTAAGTCCCCATGATGATAAACGAATCGTTAATTACATCTACACAGATACACTCCCTTGGGGTTTTAACATTGAAAATATTTAAAAATCTACATATTAAAAATATTTAAAAATCTACATATAAAACTTCCCATTTTGTTTTAATTAATTTCCAGATGGACTCTTCCACTACCACCAACAACAACAACAACAACACAAACCCGGCAACAAGAAAGAGACAGCTGGACAATAAAGCAACATCAATGCCACCATCTTCATTACCAGATCCATCAACATCATCATCAGAACCGAAAACAAAAAAAACAGCGTAGAATTTCTCCCACAACAACAAAAAGAGCTCTAGGAGATAGAATGAAGACAACAGCAAAAAATAAAGAGAAATCTATTACACCATTTGAAATTTTGTATAGCAAAACACCTCTTGAAAAAGCAGAACTGTTATTTTCATTATTAGATAATATTCTAGATAAATATCTGCTTGAAGAAGAAGAAGAATGAGGACAAACGCAAAAATAAAGAGAAATCTATTGGAAGGAGATGCCGAAAACAACTACTCCACGGGCAATATGCCCCGACTGGCGTTGCATTACATCAACATCTCCATGGATGTCGCCACATCCTTCATCAAGACCAAATACCAGACAATGACCGGTTTCGATCTTGTTATGATCTCATCAGATTGCCATAGGTATCGGAATCGATGAATGATCTGGCGACATTGATTGCCTAAGGGGCATATGTGAATGTTTGTAGTGGCGAGATACAGTGAAATACACTGCAGTGCCCTCTTTGGGTCTTTGCTACTACCTGTCTGACAATTATTGTCTAATTGACAGACAGATAACGATCTGCAGGAAGCAGATGCCATTACAGCGACCTCTATTGTCTTTGAGGAAGACAATCCTACTTAATTATTGGAAGGAGATGCCGAAAACAACTACTCCACGGGCAATATGCCCCGACTGGCGTTGCATTACATCAACATCTCCATGGATAATTAAGTAGGATTGTCTTCCTCAAAGACAATAGAGGTCGCTGTAATGGCATCTGCTTCCTGCAGATCGTTATCTGTCTGTCAATTAGACAATAATTGTCAGACAGGTAGTAGCAAAGACCCAAAGAGGGCACTGCAGTGTATTTCACTGTATCTCGCCACTACAAAGAGAAATCTATTATACTATTTGAAATTTTTTATAACAAAACACCTCTTGAAAAGCAGAACTGTTATTTACATTATTAGATAAATATCTGCTTGAACACTACGTTAATAAAACTTAAAAATAATTTTCTGTCTTTTTATTTTAACAATAAAATAAGTATATAACATTTTATTTCAACAAATCTATTTCATCAAATTCTTCATCATCTGCATCCATTTCCTCTTCCTCCTCCTCGTCTTCACTGAACATAAAGTTTTCATTAGAAATAAAAGGTGATAAAGTGTAAAAATGTGACTTAAGATCCAACTCCTTTAGTCCATTATATAATTGCTGAATATTTATGTTATTTTCTAAAGAATTTCTACATAATATATATCCTCTTGTGAAACGATCTACTAATGATATTAAATATTCTCCATTTTCATGAAAACCATTTACTATACAATCGTACTATAGTATCCAAAGTTAAATTATAGAATTTTTCCATAACATACTCAATAGCAGATCTTAAATCTTGAACATTGGTATAATCACCCATTTTATAATTTAAATAATCTGAATCTGTTAATGTTTACAACGCTTGAGACACTAAATTATAGAAGTTACATAAATCTTATTTTATAAAAATCAATTACGTCAATTATTAAATAAAACCGAGAATAATAAAATAACAAGGTCAGAGATCAATAATTATCTGTTAATGTTTACAACGCTTGAGATACTAAATTAGAGAAGTTACATACATCTTATTTTATAAAAATCAATTACGCCATTTATTAAATAAAACCGAGAATAACAAAATAACAAGGGCAAAAGGTTATCATGCATATTGATTAATTATTATAAAAATATGCACACTAAGATGTACTGTGGAAGATATAATTTAAATACATTACTTGAAAATACCACTTTCATGTAATACTATCAAAAAATGATTTCAAACATCATTTTTTTCATCATGTCACCAACAGGTACAAAAGGACACCTTTAGCCCAGGCTAAACTAACAGGTAAAAAAGCAAAGGTAAAAAAAAATGTCACCAACCTCGACTAAAAGACATCCCCATACAGGTGACACACACGTCACTCTCTGCATATCGCTTATCTCTTCATCTAGATATCTCGCGATATACAGCGACGTCTATATCTGGCGCGCGGCAGAAATTCGAACTATACCTTCTGGTCATTGTCGATCACTTCTTCAGATCAATTCCAAGAACTTTTCGGCCACCTTGAGAGAACCCCCTCGATCTTTGGACACCTTCGGATGGACATGCCATCGAAGTGTCACAGAACCCCGCCAGCTATACTACTCTAGTATAAAAATCTTCAAGTTTACAATGGCTATAACCGATAATTATAATATCCTTGTTAACTAATACAATATTTTTTATTACAACAATGTATTTGTCAAGCACAGTACAATTATCTGGTTCTGATATCCCCAACATGAAATTTTTTAACTTTCTTGTATTGTTTATTAATTTAAAAATTAGCAATGAACCTTTAAAATGTTCTTCGGTTAATTTAGGCAATATTTCTTTTAGTATGTCACTGTCATTAAATATATCACTAGAAATGGGAGAAAATCGCTGTCGCGATTTTCGTTCCCATTTCTAGCCCTACCGGGGGTCCAGGCCTGCGGCGGGGGTCACCCTTCGGGTGACATAAGCATCTGGAATAATATTATTTTAAAGAAAATTCATATTAAAGAAATTTTGTATCTGGAATGATGTAATTATACTAAACGATTTTTTTTAATATTTTGATGAATTGTAAGGGTTTAAGAGTACTCTATTGTTGATGGCAAAACATCATAATTTTTTAAGTACTGAAAGTAGAATTTATTTTTCAGTAAACATTATTATCAATTTTATCAATGGGACCAAAAATATTGTAGATATTTACTTTTGTAAGCTAAAATGATGAATTTAACAGACTGCCTTAATGAACGAATTAATTCCAAACTTTACGTGCAGAAAGAATAAAAGCTACGGATAATGAAACAGAATAACTAAATACTAATACTAATAAATAATTGGAATTAAACAGTAAAAAAAATGCTTGCCTCGACCGTGACTCGAACTCGCGAAATCAGCATTATCAAGTTTTGAATCGTATACCACTTTCCCGTTGCGCTACCAAGTCTGTCAAATGTTTACCTTGAGACGTTTAAGTATGTAAACTGTACGTGTCAATCTGAAAAAACTATTTTTACCGATTTTCTAATTGGAAAAGCATTTCGCTTCAATATTTTGGTAATCAGAAGTGTTTCGCAGTGAGTACTATTGATTCCGTTAGCAATATTTCTCGTAGGAAAATAACCTATCTGAAGTTTAATTAATTTGACAGTTTCCGTGGGAGGTGCTTGTCTTGTTAGTGTAATCTCATATCGGCATATAAAATGAGAAATAAGTTGAGACGGATGCGACTCGAAATTTTCGAAGACGAAATAGACGTAGAAGGAGTCGACGTACGGTCTCGAAAAAAATCTCAAAGGATTAGAGAAAGGACTGAACTTTCGCGTGAAGCCCTTCTCGAAGCCGTAAAAATTAGAAGAGGGGCGAGAGAGTCCCGCGAAAAGTCGGTATTTCGGCGGGCGTGACGGGACCATTAGGCGTGAGGACAAACGCCGGTGCTAGCCGCATCTCTCTCGCCGAACGGCGATCGACGAAAATATTGCAGAGGTTTTTTGAAAAGGCGTTTAAATTGGGAAAATGCGTAGGAAACGGGACGAAAATACCCCTACGCATTGGAGAAAGGTCGGGGGCGACCTCCGGTGGTCCGCGGAGATCGTTCCGAGATCGCCCCTCGGAGGAGATAGCTTTGAAACTTTGTGGATTTGGGGACGGAATTTAGAGCGAGACAGAATCGACGCGTTTTAATATATATGGATATTAATTTATGCTGCTCACAATTTGTTGAAGAAGTTGATTACATTTTCTAACGTATTTTTTAAAATGCATCATGTGATTTTCAAATGGAAAATCCACACTACCAAACTTTCGTACATCGTCACAAATATGAAGTCAATTATGTATGTTGTGCGATACATTTTTCAATCCATATAAAGAAATAAATGTCTCAACGAAGTAATTTAATAATGAGTTGGCGTAGTCGACATCTTGAAGATTTTTGAAATTTGATAGAAGTGTCATAGCTACTGCAAATATAAAAAATGTAAGTATTTATCTCTATTTGATACAGACTTTAAGACTAATGGACCAGTGTATAATAAAAATAATTTAAACTCCACCGTTGCTTTCCACCGTTTAGCGTCTTTTAAAGATCTTGCTTTTGGAATAAATTCTTTTGGAATACCTTTTACATATTTTAATTGTAATTCTGAAACAATTGTAATCTGTCGATAAGACAGTTTTGATAATGGTTTTCCATAACTTTATTAGTTTATTTACAACCATGTGTGTAATGCTGTGTAACGTACATTTTAATGTCGTTTCATGAGGTTGACTATTATGCACCCCGTAAAACACCCAACCTAATTGTTGGTGGCTTAAGTTTTCCGTTTTCAAATATTCTGCGTTGGAGAACGCTCATTGGCTAAGAAAAACGGTAGCCCCTCCAAAAATCCAAGGGAGAACGCCGGTGTGATTAGGAATGAGAGGAGACAGTTCCCGTCTTTGAAAGTAGGCAGATGCAGATGTGAGTTATTTTACCTTTTGATATATATAATTTATTCACTTTCATTATTGGTTACGATATAATTATTAGTACAGAAATAAGATAATAGCGATTTGTTGTCATTATTAAGTAATTATATTTCATATATAATCAGGATTTACCTGGATTTTAGGTAAATTATTTAGGCGTGGTCAGGGAGATTTTTTTTGTCACCCTATATGGTGAAATGTAGTACGATTCTAAACAATAGAAAATAGTTTTAATATGATTTTATAAATTTGTGAAGCTGTGCTCTAGTCAGGAGATTATAGAAAACATTGTTTTTTAAAACCAATAAATTTGAGTTTTCTTGCCTCCATTTTGTTTGAATCGGATTGCGATTATCCACCACGTGTTGTGCCCTTTGGGAATTAAGTTAATTATCTTATCGTTATCTTATCTTCTCTTATCTTATAGTTATAATATATGATTGGAGCTATAGAAAATTGCTAATATCGTAATTTCTGCACTAGGTTAAGTAATTTGTTACTTTATATAGATTTGAATAACTCACATTCACGCCGATTAGAAGACTGGAACCTGTTTCCTAACATAGTAAATTCATTGATTATTGTTCTTTGACAACAAATTTGTACAATAAATCAATACGAATTTCTATAACTTGTCACTCAGTTTTTGAAATATTAATGAAATAATTTTTCTCTTTTACCTAATTAGAGTGGTAATATTTCCTTGTTTAACCGGTTATGAAACCGTTGTTTTTGTAATTTTGGGTCAGATAATAGAGGGTTTTTTTATTTAATTTATTTTTGTTCCTTCTGAACTATTGTATCTTTAAATAGTAATGATTAGAGTTTTTTATTAAGAGTAATTGTCGAGTGGCTGAACTGTAATCAGTTCTTTTGAATGCAATTTTTTGGGTAATTTTATTTGCTTCATTCTGGGTAGGGTCACTAAAGGTTGACACCTTCCAGGTTTTGTTGTTATTTGTTAATTACTTTCCCTGTGAGAATCACAGAGGATTTTTCCATACCAGATTTGCTGGTACATTCCCTTCAGGAATTTATTTATAATTTTTAATCTTGGCTACACTAGCCGTCAACGTTCATCTATATATTTGTAAATTTTGGGGCACTCTTAACACAAACCATTCTTTGTATGTACTCTTCTGAGACGAGGCTGCTGTAACCTGACTGCGAGATCTATAACCTGCTGAAAACTCTGGACGCTTACCACCTGCAGATCCCTAGATAAGAGGATTGGACTTAGCAGTACGTGACCATCATCTGGACTAGAGCTCTAGCTTCCCCACTTTGCCACGGAAAGTCCACCTGGATCCAATCATCAGCACAGGTTAAGGGTGAGAGTACTGACCTCATAAAGAAGGAACGAGATTTTCAGAGTGACCCCGAACCTCTTAAAATTGTGTAAAGTTAGCCAATTTTAAAATTTCAATTTTCAAATTTTTTTCATATTTTAGTCAATATTAATTTTTGAATTATTGTTAAATAGTCACTTTATTATTCATTTGTAAATTCCATTCAATTTGTTTATTTGATTATAGTGTATTCAACTAACTTTTATATAGTTTTCTTTTATCTTATATCTAAAAATTATCCTGGTGCCCAAATAAATAATTGTCAACATTCAAAGCAGCCCTACGAATACTACGCCCTAGTGTCATAAATCTCCCTGAGCTACCGGAGCTAATGTCAATGAACTTAAGCTAGTGGAATTGCACATCCCTAGCTTAGTTAAGTTTATTGTGACAGCTGATACTTCAAACTTAAATTAAGTTTGAAGGAAACATATTTCTGACTTTGACATATTCACGTGGAAAGTGACATATACTAAGGTGGAAAGTGATTACTTTCCACCCAGACAAATGTCACTCTCAACCCAGGTAAATTTTATGCATATTAAGTATTAACCATAGACATAAGAAGGGGGAGACAGAATTGTTTACATTTTATGCCGATCAGACATCGTTTTCAACAAAAATCAATGATGTAAAATCTATGCGGATTGCCCTAGATCTACCGATGGTGTTTGAAAGCGAAGAGTATATTAATTATATTTATCTGAATTTTTATGTGTAATTAAGAAAAAATAATATACTAAATATTTATCTGTGTTTTTTAATGAAAATACATAATCTCTACTTTTAACATTATTTATAATTTCCTAATAACATAAAATTATTATCGTGTTAGGGAATAGTATATTATATACTGAGCATAGACATTATAAAAAATATAGAATGCTTTTATGGAAATTGAAAATGGCCATCCTATGCAGAAAACGTAACTCTTGTAACTTTGGTTTTTGGTATTGGTAGCATTGATCCCACTAGCAGCTACCTTTAGGTGGCTGAGCGGGAAATTTGAATGATACGAAAATCAATTCATTTTGACAGTTGCAGTAAAAAAAACTTCAGTATTTATATTTAACAAATATTTAGTCAATCTATCGTATCAAAGCTATTATTAATAAGCGTTAGGATAATTTGTGTTATTAATACAGAGTATATTAATTTGCCAGCGTTTCTACAGGACGGTATTGTACATTGGTAAGTAAATTGATAAATTCAACATTTTTGTTTGACATTACGATTTTGTTAGCTCATTCAGGCAACAGCATGGACTTTATAAAGCAAATATTATCGGGATTGTGTGTAGATATGCATATCACAAACTTAGATGTTCAGAGCAGAGAAGAGTTTAAGATCAATTTATAACGTAAAATAGAGGAAGAGGAGAATTCTGAAAAAGAGAAATGTAGACTAAGGATTAAAATAAAAAGTTAGCGCCACCAATACTAACTGGATAACAAAAAGACGTTTTCCTAAAACACAGCGCTATATATTTCGTCAAATATTCCCATGCGTGCATTTCAATATAAACAAAGTTGTTGAACGAAAAATGAAAAACTGAAGAGACAAAAATAAATGCATGCTTTTATGGATTCAAATTTTAAAAAAATAATCGATACCATTCGAATTGATTCATTACTTAAGGATGGCATAAATGTAGTGATAAATATCAATTTTTGTCATTCCCACAAAATTCATGTTGCAGAAGCCCACAGTTATCTTCGCTTGAATTCAGACACAGCTGCAATTTTCAAATCATATTTTCAATCTGGAATGACACCGTGTTCCTCTAAAACCTACCATGAAATGAAATTACTAGAATCAGATGAAAAGGACTCAGTAAACGTGTTATGTTTACTTGCTAATGCCCAAATAAATTCCACAGAAAGACAAATTAAATACTTGTATGACAAATGGCGAACAAAAGAATATGATGGTGGTGGTGGTGACGAAAAAGGTGTTCTCGAAGTATTGCGTTCAAAAATGGATAACTTAAAGAAAGCGGAAGCAATTTATCCGTGAATATTTCTGATAACCTACCAAATAAAAAATTCATTACTTATTTTTTTACATTATTATGTATACATATATCACTCATGTATTATTAGGTATTCCGAAGGTACTGATACTTGTTATTGTTATTAGTATAATAAATAGTTATTTTACAGTCGAGTGTTTTATTTAAAATACTTGTTTCGCAATTTGGCCAGAAAACTTGTTGTACTGCATTGGCTTTTGATTGAAATTAAAGCCCCTTAATTTGGCCACTTTCCTTACAAAGACAACTACGCTACACAAATGCAGCGGTTGTGCTGCACTGAGTTTTGATCGAAATTAAAGCCCCTTCTTTTGGCCAGTCTCCTTACGAAGATAACTACGCTACACAAATGCAGCGGTTGTGCTGTAAGGGATATTGGCTTTATGTGACCCAGTTTATCTTAAGCAAGCTTCCATTTGCCAATACAAAATTATCTTATTAACACACTAAATAATCTTTACAAATAAATAACAAATTACCACAAACCTTTTTAGTGTTTTGGTGCTTCATAAATTATTTCGTAGATGTCTGGCATTGCCAGTGATTAATCGAGTATGACTTGAATTAATATAAAATAATCTTGGATATAAGTTATAATAATTGCTGTAATCAGTAATAGTGGAAGCAGTCTAATTCTCTGTAACCCAACAATTTAAAATAGGTTATATTAGATATTATTAATGGTGACATTTTTAACGAATTGAACTTAATATAAAAATTTTTTCATATCAATACATATATACAATTTGTTTACTTTGAGCAATTCTGAGGACTTTCATTTCTTCCATAAGAATTGATCTTATTTAGACATTGTCAAATAGATAAGTCTATACTTACTGGTATTTAAATTAATACAAAATTACTGCAGAAACAACTGTAATTTAAAAAACTAAATAAAATTAACTAACAAAGTAAGCCTTTAATTTTCATAAAATATCACTTATTCATTTCGTAAACAAAATGTATGAGACTAATAGAAACTTTGAAAATTTTATTTTATAAAAATAAAAATCTCTTCAATTATAAAACTAATTAAAGAATAAAGCCGCACATAGCTCTATATTGTGTAATAATAATAAAATAGAAATAAAAAACAATAATTTTTTAGTTTATTTATTTATTTATATAATAAATTTAAGATATATAGATTAGTAATTAATTGAAGTATTACTAGTGTAAAAACCAAATGTATATGTTTAGATCTTTCAACAAAAAAGGATTGATTAGTGAAAAAATGTTAAAATTAACAAAAGAATTACCGCTGTAGCCTAAAAGGAATGGAACAACGTAGCAACAAAGTATTTCTTAGTTTCTGTTCCACTTCAGTTAAGTGTACCTAAAGCAAACGATGGTGCACATTCTCAAAGAAAATTCATACAGTTTTCAGTTGATGCTTGTACACTCAAAGTACTATAATAATTTTCTACTATATAGTAACAGATGACAAATACTTTCTGACTTTTCTCAGTAGTTAGCAACCAAAAATGTTATGAGTGAAATATGAACAGCATATTTTATTAGATCTTTTTTGTAGTTGTAAAAATGACCAGTCATTAATTTTTTGGTCAGTGACCGGACATTAATGACCCGTCACTGACCCGAGCATTTTTATATTTTTTCCTGAGTTTCACTATTGGCTTAGTCTTGCCAAGACGATCAATTTCATACCAAATACATTTATATATGGAACATGCTTTCATACTTTTTATAAAATATTGTATTTTTTGTCATAATTAGAATGATGCTAAGTACCCCCCACAGATTTAATATCCTTCGGACATACTCCCAATATTCCCAAGCTTGTAGTGAACCAGTCAAACATACAATTGTATTAAAGAACAACAGATATTTGTAAATTGTTATCAACTGTTTTTTTTTTGTTATTTCATATTTTTATTTGATTTTCTTGTTATTAGTTATATTGTTAAATAAATAAATTACAAAAGGGAATTTTAATAATCCTACTTATAAGTATCTAGAAAATGTTTCATTTTTCACTCGAGAAGTATTCATTTACTTTTTGAAAATTAACAGAATCCTTAAAAGGCACTGCTCCCAATAATATAAAAATATTTTGGTGTTGACAATTTTAAGCGGTAAAAATTAAAAATATATAGGAGTAATATATATATTTAATTATTTAAATTTTATATTTGACAGAATATTATTAATATAACAAAAATAAGTAGGTATTTGGAGTTTCTGTTCCCAAAATCAGATCAGTGCATTCCAACTTTTAAGAAAGCAGCTTTATATTTCCATTAGCCAGTTTAATGTATCGTATTATTTGATTTCCTATACGACTCTAAGGATTGGAATTTAAGATTTAAGTAATTTATTGTAAATACATCGAAAATAACACATAACTGAAATAACCTTGGAAGTTGGGGTTAGAAATGTTTAAATTGACAAGATTGACATTTATAATGGCGGGGAATGCAAATATGGTCATTATTGACCAAAACCGATTTATGTGACCATTATGGGACCAAATGACGGCCATTAATGACCACACAACTCTACTTTTTTATTTACAATTTTCTAGTTATAAACAGCGAATTTTTTATTTTATAAAACCGATAAATGTGCTAAACAGATGTCATCTGAAAAAACAAAATTACAAAATGATCGTTATCATTCACACATCCTTGTTATGATGCCTCCGTATAGGATTACAATTCAGTGATGTTTAAATAAAACCAGTTTGTTAAACAATTGTCTCACTGAAGCACCAGAAACTGTTTCTGTGTGCTTTTTTGCAATATAAAACATTCTTACTTTCAAGTAACACATGCCTATTATTTCTATAATTTTTTTTTTATGCAATTCCTCTTCCAAGGCTACATCATTTGCATGGTGCTCTAAAGAAGGAAACATTTGCGGGCTCTGCAGAAATTTGGTGGTAACATTATGCATAAGAGTTGCACGAAAGGTACTCTCTGGAGGGACCTTATTGTTAGTAATTTCCAAGATTCGCCTTATATTAAGTTCATACTCTCTACATATTCTTCTGACTGACATCGAAGGCCTCAAAAGGCCACCTGGAATAAAGTTAAATAATAAAAACTAGTCCTAGTTGGACTTGAGTCGGAATTTTTTGTGTAAAATACATAGCAGTTTTTACTAACACCAAAAGCACTGCACCCTTCACAGCATATCATGTCAGGAAAAGGGCAGTATTTTTTGTGTTAGTGGTAAACTGAGTTGGTTTTGTAACGAGAATTTAATAAAAAATGAGTAAGCAAAACTAGCAATATAAATAACTGACTGCAACCTAGTGAAATGAAAAAATACATAATAAATTATGGAAAATGTAGCAGAAATGTATTACCTCTGTCCTTTTTTAAAATTAACTTCATATGTATATCGTCCATCAATACACAAGTCTCTTCCAAACTCTCTAAGCATTCAGTGCAATATATTTTCTTTTTCGCCATCCTTACAACAAATCCTGCGATATACGAGACCACATTCTCAATTACATCAGACAATGAGGGATTATGAGGAATCAACGGGATTTCTACATCTTTTATAGTTTCAAAATCTATATTATATTTTCGTAAAATATTTATATCTGATGTATTTACGTTTTCAATATTAGGTTTCTTTTTAAAACTGCTAGGAACTGTTAATATTTCTGTGGTGTCCAAGGGTATACAATTTCCAGTGATTTTTTTTATTTCATTGTGTAAAAGTAATCTTCTTGCCGTAGTCATAAATTGGAATGCAGTTGGATTATTGGTCCATCCATTGCGAGACCTACAAAATATATTTTATTATAATTATTACAGAAGTTACTTTCTAACTACTTCGCAATTAAAAAAAAAAAAAATTAACATGAAATAACTTTTGCTATCAACTAAAAATTATTTTTGTGTAAGCTAGAAGCATACACAAAGTTCCATTTGGAACTGCAATTACGTGGAAAAATATGTAACGATAACATTTTAAAAACTAGTGGTTTACATCATCACTGGGACCCCTTCATCTAAAATATAATTATTAAAGGTTCATTTGCATCACCACTATTTAGCAAGCTTAAATATCAGTTGATTAAATGATATAGTATTCTTAATATAACATCAAAGACGTTACACTTAAATCTGTCACATCCACTTTATTATTATTAATTTCGGTAATAGTAGTAGTAGTGCCAAGTATTGGTCATTGGACATTGGTCAACCACCATTCTCAATATTTTTTGTACCAGTGAGGAACAATGAACATGTATGTATAGGATATATTGCCTTACCTTATCCAACAAAAATATAATTCAAGGTGGTCCTGACTAAATTTATATGTTAGCAAATATGCAAGTGGTGCACTCTCAGATTTGACGTAAGTCTCATATAGACCAATTGTAGACTTTATTGTTGTTATAAATCCCAAAAATGGCGTTTGTTTTTTGGTGAGCACTAAGGGTTTACCAGCAACATCTGTGCATTTAGAAAAGAAATCGACTGCATTTAGTAACTTCGGCATAAAATCACTTTCTGTCTGCTTTCGAAGTGCTGATTTGAATCCCATCGCAAAAGGGTTTCTTGAATTCAAACAATCAAAAATTTCATCAACTAGTCTAATGAATTCTACTGTTGCCTCTGATCCCTGAAACACTTTATTTATCATTTTTTCTGGCAAATCCTTGTGGAGAAATTCAATGGCATCCGCTACGCTTGAACTCAAAGTCTGTGCTGCTAAGTTCACCTAAAACAAATACAACCACTGAATAATGAATTGGCAGTGATAAAATATCAAGGCTTAATTATTGCAGAAGAGTTGTCATTATTTTAATCATAATTCAAATACAGTAATTCAAAAATGTTGAATCGTATTTTTAGAATTTTTTTTTACCAAGTTTGTGCTTGCCCAGACTAAAATCATGGCACTAAATTTGAGACATCACAAATGGATACGTTAAATTGGATTTTTTTTCCAAAAAATAAACAATTAAAAAATTATAGAAAACGGAAAACAAAATTTGTGTACCGACTAACATTCTGCACAGCTTTTTCAAACATCTGTTTTTAAATCTTTGTAAACAGTAAGTTGTGGTATTTTTTTGAAAAGATGTCAATGTGTATACCAGAAGAGAAGTGAGGTCAGAAATGCAGATGCATGATGTACTGGTCTTTGGAGGACTGCCATAATTATTTATTTTATATTTTTAATCCATTATTAAACATTTTCCCGTAATATGATACCTACTTATTTTTTAATGCCACTATATGATGTATTCAGTTGGTAGCAACTATGGCTAAAGCCATTACTAATTATTGGATAGTGAATACTATTTACCTTCATTTTTTGCCGTTGCCAATTTATATGTGATGCCTTCAACTTGTTTGCTATATTAAGGCTTACTTCTTGTTGCATGTCATATAACTTGGTAATATAATGCCACTTAATCTCTTCACCCTTTGGATTTTTCATGACTTTTAAATTACACCAGTTGTTCCTAATAAGCTTGAGCATATGGCATGTGTCAAGGATTGCATATATTTTTTTATTAGTGCTAGAAGGATGTCTAAACCAACATTGAATATTAGATATGTCCTTTAAATTGCAACCAAGTTCTTTAAACATTGTGAAATTGCTGCTTGGACCATCACATGTGACTGAAATAATGTGTACATTAATTTCATACAAACGTGAAATTGCTTCTTTAATAATATTAGCTTTCTCTGAGCCACTAATGGTTCTTATAAAAAAATATGCAATAGGAATCTTCCATGATGAGTTGATCCCAACAACCATGATGACATAGGCTTCAGTAGCTTCTATGTCATCTTCTATGTCACATCCTATGTCAACATAGCCATACACCTTGGAACCAACAAGATCAATTTGTTTCTTGATTGCCATTTCATCAACTATTAAACTACATAATAGTTCTCTTCCACTTACAGAGGCTTCTTTAACTTTATCTTTTAGCATATCAAATGCGGGTGTACTATACCCAGGGCTGCAATCTATATTTGCATACCAACTTCTTATGACTGACTGAGAAGGTAAGCACAAGCTAAATGTTTTGCGAACATATTCGTATGCTTTAGTAGAGTAAAAATTTAAAGTTAACGCAAAACTGCGCAACTCTTCAGGAAATTTTGCCTTTGTTACTTTTCCTCTTTTAAGGTTCCTTATGTATCTTTTCATTAAAGCTTGTGGGATTCCATATATAGTTTTTTCCAAGTCTATTTTGGCGTTATCACTCAAAAGATTTTTTTTCTTTAAATCTATAAGGACATCTTTGAGATGCACAATTTTATTTTTTAGTCGTATAATTTGTCTTTTCTTATTACGGCACTGAGACTTCAAAGTTTCATTCGCTTTTGTTAATTTAAAGTCTCGTTGTATTATGTACGAAGGGCTTCGACTGAAAAAAAAAAAACAGAAAACTAATGGTTAGACTGTTTAGAAAATAAAATAACTTAAGGTCAATCCTATGCCATTTACGATTTTTAAAATCAGTTACTAGAACGCATGCAATAATACATAAATGATCTGGAACCACATGATCAGGGTTGCCCTCCGTTTACTAGAAATATCTAATCAATTTAGTATAGTTTTAAATGCAAGTAAGTTTGTGAGCCATGTATATGTGACTGCAATGATCTGATATTTGTATGAAATGAATGGTTTATTTTGTAGTAACATTTTTATGATAACACTGACATTTATAACATTTTTAAGTTGAAGTTGTCACTTCATTCACTTCAAGAAGTCCAAGTATAATGCCTTTTATTTTATGGTAAGTCACCGATTAGTAAAATTGAAATTAAAAGAAAAATCAATCAGATCATACTAAGGCCAGCTAGCAATTCATATCGAAAATTCTGTTTTAGATTTTATTTTGAAATAGTACAATGCAGTGTAGGTTACCTACAGCTTGCAGCTATGTGGTTAAGGTTATTAATGAAAAAAAAACTGCACCATTAACAATATACACCTGCAGTTTAGTTTTTTCAATATATACCTGTAAGTGTGAAACATTTTAACCCATTTTCTATTTCTCTTGACAGATGAATTACTTGACAATGATGTTGAACTTGTACATGATTTAAGTGGTTTCTTGAAAGTTACGGAGCTCGACCTGTAATAGAAAATGAAAATATCTATTAATGAATCAGAATGTCAATTAAAAGTTACTACAATTGGTGTCATATACAGGGTGTCCACCTAGTGCGCGTAAGTCCAATATCTGGGTTAATGAAAGAGATAACTTAATTTTTTTTTCTACAGGGTTGTCTAATATCCCGAGCTGCACAAAATGAAAATATATTTACATATTCAGGGTGTTCAGTTTTTCCTGGACAGGTACCAACTTCGTTTTTCTAAATGGAAATATATATTTTTTATTGCTTTTTCGAACTAAACCCTTGATTTTAGTAGGACTTTCATCAGCCTTCCCTATACCTAACTTAAACTGTTTTTGAAATATTGACGGGTGAATATTGACATTTTTGCAACTTTGACACCCTGTAAAATCTAAACGGTTTGAGATCAAGCAAAACGGTTTGCACATTCCTATCTTAACTTTTTATAAGCTATCGTTTGATACTAATTTCAAATTTATCCAAGAATTAAAAATTTTCAAAATTTTCGGAAAATTTTTAATTCCTGGATACATTTGAAATTAGTATCAAACGATAGCTTATAAAAAGTTAAGATAGGAATGTGCAAACCGTTTTGCTTAATCTCTAACCGTTTAGATTTTAGAGGGTGTCAAAGTTGCAAAAATGTCAATATTCACCAGTCAATATTTCAAAAACAGTTTAAGTTAGGTATAGGGAAGGCTGATGAAAGTCCTACTAAAATCAAGGGTTTAGTTTGAAAAAGCAATAAAAAATATATATTTCCATTTAGAAAAACGAAGTTGGTACCTGTCCAGGAAAAACTGAACACCCTGAATATGTAAATATATTTTCATTTTGTGCAGCTCGGGATATTAGACAACCCTGTAGAAAAAAAAATTAAGTTATCTCTTTTATTAACCCAGATATTGGACTTACGCGCACTAGGTGGACACCTTGTATGAGTAAAAGGTACTATTATTTTAGTATGTTCCCATTTCATTTGACTTCTACGGAATGATAATCTGTATGATAATGGTCCTGGGAATATAATATTCCCAGAGCCACACTAGAAAAATTGTCAACGAAATCAACAGAACTAAGTGTCTTAACACTTCTGAGAATCAAAGTACTTAACCAAAAAGTCTTTTTAATTAAAATATCACTAGGAATTCCTTTCAGAATACCACTGTAGTTTAAATACAATAGTATAGAAAACAAACCCAAAGTCTTGCCATGATCTAGTCATTTAAAACATTGTAGCTTGCAAATAAAAATTAAAGGTTCTCATGACCGAATCCCACTATAGCTAACTTTTTTATTTCACTTTTTAGTAAAATGCTCACTTTGTTGATAAGCTAGTATTTAAAAGCCAAAAAATTGACAATGAAAATAAACACCTTAAACTGTTTAATTAAAAAATAAAATAAAGTTGGTACAATGGGATATGAACTCGACAAGCTATGAACTTTAGTTTACAAGTTGTGCTGCGGTACACCATGACAAAACATTGGTTTTGGTTTTCTACACTAGAATTAGTGGTAAGCTCAAATAAATTTCTATTGATATTTTAATTAAAAAAGGAATTACGCAATTTTAAAACATATTGTCACCAATACTTTTAAATTTTCCCACATTAAAAAATTATAATATCACTGTAATAAAAAATAAGAATTTACCTGCTTTTCTTAGACATTCCACTTTCAGAGGAAGAACTCCTTTTAAGCTTTAAAATACCTTTCGTAGTTGTTTGTATGGTTTGGAAACTAAAACAAAATACCAATATAATAAAAATATAAATTGCAAAATTTAGAGATTTACCTTGCCACTTCTAGATCTGGTAGTATGTCTAAGTTTTCGCCATTACTACTGGTACTAGGTATTATATTCTTTTCAAGAATACTAGGGAGTGGTTTTAATTGTATGGACATATCTGCTGGTATATTTTCCTTTTCAGAGTCTAGTACTTCATCATAATTTGGCATGTAGGTTTTTTCATAAGTTGCTTCACTGTTACCTAAATATAACATAGCATGTTTATTTGTTTAAACTCATAAGAAATGAAAAGTTATAAATCAATATTGGTGATTACCTTCATCACCTTATCAATTACCTTCATTACTCTCAATTCGTGATGTAGAAGGTCCTTCATAACGCACTTTATGTTTACGAAGCACTGCTATTGGAAGGTGTTGAGAAGGAACAGCATTTTTCTTGATCACTCTACGTTTCCCTTTGGTTAACTGGAAATCTTCTGGTAAAAAGTGTTTTGAACATACCACATTTCGACCAGAAAAATCGTCACTGGGTTTTCTTTTTATAGCATTCAGCCATGCTAATTTCGATAGCTTGTCCTTTGGCAACCTACAGTTTTAATTAATTTATATTTAATTGTGGATAAGATTTAAAAAATTGTATTAACAGTATAAGAAAACCTGTTTTGAATTTATGTAAATAAAATAAATTTTCTGTTTTTAGGTGAATGCTTAGCATACATAAGTAGTTAGGTACTTACTGATGAAACGTAATATCAGACGATTTCTTGGGGTCCGTGAAACAAGTGTGCACCAAACACCTCCGCATTTTCAAGCAGAACTTTACACAAAAAGTTTTATTGGCCAAAAGCTATTTATCTTATTATTAACTACAACAACACAGTTTTTTAGGGAACACAATAAACTACAAAGAACACCAAATATATACACACAAATCACAATTAATAACACCAACACTACCAATAAACACCGTCTTCTATCCAAAACCAAAACCGTTAATTTTAAATCCGCCAGGTCCGCCAGTCGATGTGATGTTAGCGTCCCGTTATTCAGCACTACCAATATAAACTTGGTTAGAACCCAGGGTGTGGTACAAAAATTCCCTAAAGTGACGTTTTCTCGACTTCTGCATAGGGTGGCTATTTTTAGATGCATCATATAATGGCTTTTGGCATTCTAATTTTTTATAATGTCTATGATACTGAGGCGGAAAATGTTCCATTACTGTCGAGCGCTGTTTAGATAACCGAGGTGCGTAGCACCGAGGTAAGCTATAGCGCGAGACAGGAATGAAACCTTCCGCCGAGGTATGCATACGATTTTATTCACAACCATCTCTAAAAAAACGAGAAAACGGGAATATCTCCATTTATTCATTCATATTTTTTCATACTACTTTTCAATTTAGAAGACAGTGAAAATCCGTTTCTATGACGCTGACATTATTATTTAATAAAGGGGGCATAAATTGTTGACTGTCACACTGACAGCAGTTGATTATTTTTTTAGTATGGGCTAAAAAAACTAAAATCCAAAATTATTGTTATTGTAAACTGATTCTGTATAAATAAATATAAAAGTGGCGTTCGGTAATTATCTCAGATTGATCTTTTTAGTCCATATCGTTCATCAATTACATCTAGAGGTAGGGGAGGTAAATCTTGATCGTTCAGAAATTAAATCAGATCGATCAGAGCAAGATCTGTTTGCTCGAAGCATTTCGGCCGAGGAGAAAAATTAATCTGAATTTGTGAGGTTGTGGTGGTCATGGTTGTCAATTGTCATTGACTTTTTGAAGTTGTAGTTGGTAATTTTGTAGTGTAATTTTCCAAAGAAGTCTTCAAATGTTTCTGCAGACATTCTAAAATGTTCTTTAAACTGCCTGGCAGAAAAAATTTGGCACAGTTTCTTCAGCGAAGTTTTAATTTTTTTCCAAACAATTTGTAACTACATTCTTCATCTTCATCTTCAAAAATTATTATTTCATATCCTTGGCCTGCATTTAAAATGGTTGATTTTACAATATTCATTATTGAAGTAATTCGAAATAGAATATAAACAAACCGTCAAAAAAGTCAAAACAGAAAAGGTGAGGTTATATTGTGCCTTAAGCAATCGATTTCGTTCATTTATTTTCTATTTGTCCGTCTCATCTGGAATCACGTGACTGTAATCTCGTCGCATCCGTGAGCATATTACCGAACGCAACTTATATATAAGGGTTTTTCTGATGACTGATGCCTTGTCAAAATTAACGTCACTCAAAATACAAACATCACGTATCTTTCAGATGTTTTACTTTCTACCCTTGGGTGGAAAGTGATCACTTCCCGACCTGGACAGTAGCAACAGTTAGTAATGACTAATTTTCAAACTTCTAAAAAGTCAGTAATAACCTTATTACATAAATGGTTGTGAATAAATACTATAGCAATGCTGTACGGCTGTTTTGCTATCAAATGACACAAACTGACGGGAAATTATGTTTCTTATGTCAAAAGATGACGTTAATGTTGCTGTGCTGTTTGTGATATTTCGGGATTTTTTATTTATTTGCAGTGTTTTTTTGGCAGTAGAGGTATTTAGAGCCTTTTATAATCAATCTACAATAGTTCAACACTGCGTGGTTTGTAAAAAAGTCGACTATTCTAACCCCGGACTGGTATTTCGGCGGTAAGTAAGGTTATGTTTTCTTAGCGTAAGCAGTGATGTTAACTAAATTTCAAGTAAATTATTGCAAAAAATATTTATCTGTTTTGTATCAAATTTTTGGAATTAAAACATTTTAGACCAAAAAATGATGTAGTAGCGTTGTAATAAAATTATTGTCCAATTCCAGGCTGGATTTCCAGTATTTAAACAGTAAATAATTTTGTTTCAACTATTTGAAATGCAGAAAAATAAACCTATTAGATGTTTGTTATATTTTAATACAGAATATTATTGTTGTAGCTTTCCTGTTAGTCCTGAAAGCAGACAAATGTGGATTTTTTAGTGGTTGGAAAAGCTTCCTGATGAAGTTTGGGGTATAAATAATACTGTAAATTTAATGTTAAACAAATCCAATAAGATAAAATAGAAATTTAAGCTATGAGAGATAAAGTAAAGAGAAAACTTGATCATTGATGATCTTGATAATGAATGATTTGCATTCATAAGCTTTTCCGTCGAGAAATGAAGAAAAGCAGGTTTGATAAGAAAAAGAAGTGTTACTTACAAAAAGTGATCTTGTCTTTGGGCTAGTGCTGTTACCGACGGCAAAGAGGTAAATGGAAAATTAAAATATGGCGGGCTGTACAAGGTAACTACAGCTACTGGGAAATAATAGTTAGGAAAATATTCCGTAAAAAGGTATTAAAGGTTACAAAAGGTGTATGGTTGTAAGTAGCAGCAGATAGTTTAAAAAAAAATAGATAAATAATTTAGACGTTAGTTCTGATAGTGACTTAAATAGCACAGATGAATTGATTGATTTGCTAGAGTGTTGAAACTATTATTTTATGTGAAAATTAACCCGCTTATTAATTAATTATTAAATTTTTCAGCTATTATTACAATTAATTGGACATGCCATAGAAAAACATTTTATCTAATTGTTTATTATAATAATTCAAAGCTGGATAATGCCGATGTGTTCCTTTAAATGTACGAGTATAAGGATATGTATTAGGTAAAAGTTTATAAAAATAGATACGAGTGGGAATTCGTGAATAGCGCCCACAAAAATAAATATTTTTTTTATAGTTGTGGTTGAGGTTGATATAAAAATAAAGACTTTATTGCCCAACAGCATACTGGCGCATCATTATTTACATTGTTGCACATAACATGCACTGGAGACTTCAATAGAATGTTAGTGTGCGGTGTGGTGCAGCTGAATATCACATGTTGTCTAGCATGTAATCTGGGGATATGGAAATTTAATGCTGATAACAAAGACGAACATTCGATGCCATTATGTATTAACTTGTATAAGAAAACTACAGATATAGTTTTACGTCTTGCTTCCAGGCTATGAAAATCAAAATTGAGAAGCAATGTATTATGATCAAATCCTCGCGGCGGATAGTAACCATGAGCTCTAAAAGATAGAAATTTTAAAAATTTTCTCTGCACCATCTCTATATGCTGTTTGTGGATAACATAGACTGGGTACCAAATTAATGACCCGTACTCTAGTTTTGACCGAACATACGAATAGTATAATGTTTTTAAAGCCTCAATATTAGTAAACTGTTTACAGTTACGAATTATGAATCCCAACATTTTCATTGCTGAATTTACAGTTGCATTTATGTGTTCAGCAAAACTGAGCTTTGTATCAAAAATTATGCCTAAGTCTTTAATAGATTCACAACGTGATAAACAATTCTCATTTATTACATAACTGTATTCAATTGGCGTTGATTTCCGAGAATATGATACAACTTTACACTTAGACGCATTTAGCTGGAGCCTGTTCAATATACACCAATTCTCGACAATCTTTAACTGTTGTTGCAAGAATTTGCAATCTTCGGTACTATTGATGTTCAGAAAAAGTTTTAAATCATCTGCAAAAAGTAATTTACGGCTAGATAGTTGTAATGCAAGGTCATTTATAAATAAAAGAAAGAGTAGGGGTCCTAAATTCGAACCCTGCGGTACTCCCGATGTTGCAGTAAAACAATTGGACTCATACCCGTGACAAGAGACAAACAGTTGTCTGTCAGACAAATACGAAGAGAATAAATTGACCAGGGGAACGCTGAGTCCGAACCAAGATAACTTCTGCAATAATATGCTGTGATCTATCCGATCAAAGGCCTTCGAGAAGTCTGTATAAATCGTATCCACCTGGCCTTGCAAATCTAAGGCTTCTGAAACAAACTGCGTGAAAGATGCTAAATTGGATACAGTTGACCGTTTCTCCACAAAGCCGTGCTGGAATTCTGATATGTAATTTTTTACTGAAGAGTAGACACGATTACACAAGACAATCTCAAAGACCTTCGCAAAATTGCAGAGTAAAGCAATTGGACGATAATTTTCAATATCACTAGAATCTCCATTCTTTAAAATGGGACATATTCTAGCCATTTTCCATTTGCTTGGAAACGTCGCAGTTTTCAATGACAAGTTAAATAATATTTGAAGAGGTGTAGACAAAACTCCTACACAGTTGATATGAGTTGAGTTAACGACTGAGGCAATAGTGTATAAATATTAGTGTTTATAAGCTTGGAAATTGAAAGCTGTTGAATAATAATAATAAGGAAATTAAATAATAAATTATATTAATAATGAATGATTTGCATTCATAAGGTTGTTTGCAGTCGAGAAATATGTGAATAGCCTTTGACTGCCATACAATAAACAAAAGGAAAACCTGCAGTAGAGAAATGCGTGTATAGCGCTCTACTATGCAGAATAGTTTCTCAAAAATACCTGTATTTTAAAATCTTACAGGTAGCATCCGTTTGGGCATGAGCAAAACTTTCTTCGGTACAATAGAAACACAGGAAGGGCGAATATTAGGACCAGCTGAGTCAAGACCATAGATTTATAAGACAAGGGAGATGTAATTGTTTACATTTTAAAGCAATCAGAGAACCCTTCGTTTACTCTTTATCTGGTCAACTGCAAGGTCTACTTTATGATTGTACGAAAAACTGTTGCCAAACTGTCAATTGTGTAATTCATATTTTCACATTTAAACTACCATGATTATGGGTTAAGGTTAAAATATTACATAAAATTATTTTTCCGTTTTCTAGTTAAGTAGATAAATCATATTTTCTTAAAAATGTTGCGATAAAAACTAACTTCATAA
Organism: Pogonocherus hispidulus; assembly: GCA_963924545.1. Lineage (NCBI taxonomy): Eukaryota > Metazoa > Arthropoda > Insecta > Coleoptera > Cerambycidae > Pogonocherus > Pogonocherus hispidulus. The sequence goes on from OZ004699.1 coordinate 46,707,911, forward strand.
CGCAAAAATGGAATGAACAGGCATCATTGCTCCCTACTCAAGTCCGCATGTTCATTGATCCCGGTAACAAGCACGTGAATCGTAGTATTTTATAGTATTTCTTTTGTGCGGTGTTGCTGGGAGTCGGAATTTTGCTTTTGTGAATTTTTTTAGTGTGTATTTTAATATACTGGATGTCACAAAATACTGGCTTATGCATATAACTTTTTTATTTCGCGACTTGTCAACGCAAATTATTCCTTGTTTTTTTAAATAAAGTAGGTACCCGTAATATTCTTGGACATTTCAATTCAGGATTTTAACAAACTTACATAAAATTTAAACTCATGTAATAGTTATTTATAATCCCGAAAATCACAAAAGAATAGTAGTATTAAAAAACGAGATAATACCAACACATGGAGCACTAACGAACCAATATTTTTATGTAGGTACCAAATATTTGAAATAAAATTTGTACAATATTTAAGTATCTAATATTTTTCAAAAATCACTAATTGTATTTTCTCTTAATGGAAGAACAAATGTAAATAGGTATTTAATTATCTCCCTTAGAACTTCTCAAGAATCTAATTGTAATTTAACAATCGATTCTTGACATTGTATTTTCTTTAAGTTGAAGTCTTTAATTCTTTCATTCTTCTTGTATTATATGCTTAGAGCCGAAAATCATAATTTTAACTGGAGTAACTGAAATACGGAATTAAATATAAATCTACGTAATTTTTGACTAATCTCCGCTTTTCACTGAGCCCGCATCAAAATTAGATCGCATCTAACTTATCTCTATGACTTCTTTTTTCTTATTAATTCTGCACGCCCAGTGTTAGGTAAGTACCTATAATATCTATTATAATAATATTTCTGAACTAGTTGTGGTTCTGTTATGTTAATAAAAATAACATAACATTCAATACAAGACATTGGCGATATAAAACACTAAATTGCTGAAATATTCTTTTTTACTATCCATCTTCTTTAAGGCTACATAGAAAATACTCAAGTAAAATTACATTCAGACAGATGATATTCTTTACGCATACTGAATTATTAAGTAAATTGTAAACTGAGAATGCACTGTCAATTTTCAAGAATCATTTAACTAGTAATAAGTTACATGCGTTAGCAGTACGTACATAAATATAAAATACTTCTAAAACTTAAATAAGTTGTTCTGTAAAATGTTATTAATGAGTATTGTAAAATGGAAAAACAGAAAAAGGCGTATCCTAGATTTCCAGCTGGAAAACTATTTTTTTTCCTAGATATATTGATAAGTTATAGTAGGCAAACATTATTTATGTCACTAGGGCACTTCCTTCGAAATTTAAAGTAGGTACCTACGACATATATTTCATAACTACTACGCGGTTGCTACAATAATATAATTAAAAAATATTTGATATTTTTAAAATGGTTTATCAGCAACAAAACACATGCCTCAGATTAAACATTTAAACAAAAAAAAATAGAGAAAATAAGCAATGCTCATTCTATATGCCTTCTATTTTGTGTGAGCGGACTTATTTTATGTGTAAACCTTGATAACAGTTTCTAAGTTATTAATAGAAATTCTATAAATCCAAAAAAATTGTATGCTTCCTTATTTAATTAATTCCAAGTAAGACATGTTAAAGAAAAAACAGTTTCTGTGAATCCATATTCCATGTATATTAAAACGCGTCGATTCTGTCTCGCTCTAAATTCCGTCGCCGAATCCACAAAGTTTCAAAGTTCTCTCCTTTGAGAGGGGATCAGCGATCTCCGCGGGCGACCGTCGCCCCCGGCCTTTTTCCAATGCGTAAGGGTATTTTCGTCCCGTTTCTTACGCGTTTTCCCAATTTAAACGCCTTTTCAAAAAACCTCTGCAAAATTTTCGTCGATCGCCGTTCGACGAGAGAGATGCGGCTAGCACCGGCGTTTGTCCTCGCTCCTAATGGTCCCGTCACGCCCGCCGAAATCCCGACTTTTCGCGGAACCTTCTCGCCTCGCCCCTGATCTAATTTTTACGGCTTCGAGAAGGGCTTCACGCGAAAGTTCAGTCCTTTCTCTAATCCTTTGAGATTTTTTTTCGAGACCGTACTTGGACTCCATCTACGTCTATTTCGTCTTCGAAAATCTCGAGTCGAATCCGTCCCAACTTTTTTCTCATTTTATATGCCGATGTGAGATTGCACTAACACGACAAGCACCTCTCACGAAAACTGTCAAATTAATAATTAATTTGACAATAAACAAAAATAACCTATCTGAAGTTTAATTATTAAACTTCAGATAGGTTATTTTCATTATTTACCTATGAGAAATATTGCTAACGGAATCGATAGTACCTACTGACTGCCAAACTTCTGATTACCAAAATACTGAAGCGAAATGCTTTTCCAATTAGAAAATCGGTAAAAATAATTTTTTTAGGATAATACGTACAGTTTACATACTTAAGCATCTGAAGGTAAATTTCTGACAACAGTCTCAGTAGCGCAATGGATATTTGCAGGATTCGAAAAATCATAATGCTGATTTCGCGAGTTCGAGTCACGCTGGAGGCTAACTTCTTTTTCCCTTTTTAATTCCAATTATTTATAGTATTAGTTTGGAATTAATTCCTTAATTTTGGCAGTCTGTAAAATTCATCATTTTAGCTTAAAAAAGTAAATACCTACAATATTAATTTGCTGCTACAATTATGACAGCAATATATATTTGGTAATGTTGATAAAATTGATAAAAATGTTTACTGAAAAATAAATTCTACTTTCAGCACTTAAAAAATTATGATGTTTTACCATCAAGAACAGAGTACCCTTACAATTCATCAAAATATTGAGAAAAGTTTAGTATAATTACATCATCATTCTAGATACAAAATTTCTTAATATGTATTTTCTTAAAAATAATATTATTCTAGATGCTTTTGTCACCCGAAGGGTGACCCCAGGTTGCAGGCCAGGACCCCCGACAGAGCTAGAAATCAGCGATTTTCTCCCATTACTAGTTGAAATGAGAACGAAAATCGCGACAGCGATTTTCTCCTATTTCTAGTTTATTTTAATAAAATACCAATAAGATGTAGATTTCTTAGACGTAGTGTGAACTGTTGAATCTAAATTTACAAAAAATAGATTATTCAACCGACATAACTCTCACTATTGGTTCGAAGTAATCCTCATTTTATTAGGAAACGAAATTTCCAGGCCAGTTGACAAATAATGTGTTTTGTGCAGCAAGAAACACTTCCATTGTTACCTGAAATTTTATTAAAGTAGTTTAAGTGGTTAGATATGTGATAGCACATCATAATTGAAACACCCTGTAGTTCAGCAACCTTGGCATTCACGCCAGCCCCATGAGTTCCTCTGGACCTGACTCAGCACATGAACCCGAAATATTGTTTATAAATAATGACACACTTCGATATTGGAATATGATTATGATTATTTTTTAAGACATTCATAATATAGAGACGAGTTGGTGTTCAGTTCAACTATTAAAAGATTTATTCTATACAGAGAGTTATTTTATTTCCGAGTAAAATACAAGTATCTAACATATGGGAGTATCTTACAAATTTTATAATTTTCTTCGTTTTTCAAAATCATCTCCAACAGTAATTTTCATTTTAAGTGAAAACTATTTAGACATTTTAAAAAAATTTTAAATCCAATACATTAAATATTTGTCAAATAATGAGCAATCCAAACTATAATATCAATTTAACGTGGCACCATCACATAAAACAGAACTTTTAACAGAAAATTTTGAAAATCAACGGGCAGCGAATAGGGATCTTTTTCATTGGTCACCAAGATCACGAGATGTTGCATCCCTTGATTTTTTTTTATAAAAGTCTGCGCGTAGCCTTTCAGTCTGTATCACCGGAAAAAATGCAAAAGTGATGCTATACATCGCAGATGCGAAAGTGGTTTACGAGTGAATGGTGGTGTTTGAACAATTATTATTGTAATACTTAAAATAAATTCACAAAAACTGTTTTTTCTTTAACATGGCCCACTTAGAATTAATTAAAAAATTAATTAGGTAGGGAACTGAATACAAACCACCCATATTTTTGGGCTTAGAATTCATTAAAATAAAAAAAAAAATGTTGTTTCCATTTAAAAAATTGAAGATATTTATTTTTTTTAGTTGGATATTTCCTTTGTCACTGTACTCACCCTGTATACACTTAATATTTTTAAATCGCCCATTAATTACCTACCGCCTTCCTTATAACGCCCACAATCAAATACTTTTAATTTAATTGATGGCTAATTCACTGATAAATTTTCTTTGCAAGTGGGCATCCGTAAATTTTTTCTTAAAAATTAATATCTTGAAAACTATATTTTAGGAATACACAAAGGGGCCCTAAAATTGTATGTAGAATCCAAATATGGAGAAATATACAGGGTGTTCCATTTAAATCAAGCAAGATGTTATCTACTTCCGGTGCAACCGGAAGTCACAAAACTGTCAAAATATTTTGTTTGCCGAGAACACCCTGGATTTACTACACGTACAAAGTTTTTTAAAAATCGTCTCAGTAGTTTCTGAGACACCTATGGATCGTGTTATCTCCTGGCTGGACACACTGTATGTATGGTTAATCAAATACACTTTTAGAAAAACATTTTATGCTCTATACACGTATGACATCAGATTTTTCCTGCCACGTTTCGTCCTTTTAATATTATTAACTTTAAATTTTTAAATACTACGACCTGATTCTTTTATTTGATATTTGAAAAACACTTTACAATAAAAAGTTGACTGGTAAGTCACACTTGGCTATTCTTTTGCTTATGCTTTTGCTATTCTTTTCTGTTTTGCTCACTTAAGCCAATTTCGTTAACATTAAATTTATCTGGAAGTATCAATTGTCGCATTAATCTGTTTTCTTCATCATACTACAAGTATATAATATATTTTGGGCATAAAACTGAAGCCGAACTACCCCCCAAGGGTAGCAACCATCGATGAAATTGCAAGTTGATGATTGCCATTCTTATAGCACCGATATCAAATTTAAAATTTTTATTTTAATTTTAAAGGGATTTTTTTTTTTAAATTTTCGTCAGTCGAAAGTCAACATGTTAATGTAAATTATTTATGGTAATATTTTGATCTGTATATATTAATATCTATTTATTTAAGTAAAGTCAAATAAAAATTTACAAAAATACAACTTATTTGAAATTGGTTTTTGTAAAATGTGCAGAGATATTCCCATTAGGTAGGTAAGTGTTCTGATATTTTTTCGCTACAGTATAAGAGACTTACAATTATCTGCTCCAAATTGCAAAGACATTGCTTGCCTGTTAAATATAAAAATAAGTAATTATAAATTCTACAAGAGAATTTTGGATCCGAGAAAATTACTTACAATTAAAATAATAGTATATATACGAGTCTATAATATAATAAACATTAGTAAAAGCACGTATGTGAATTCTCTAAAATTATCAGTACTAACTACACGTTGAAAAGCCCACTGTCCCCGTGATCGAAACGGCGGTGTTGCCAGATTTCGGGCTAAACAAAGACATGTTCATTGGTGGGCTACACAAGACTTATACTGTATATAAGGTATACAAAACAGCGCCACCTACAGTGAGTTTATATGAACTTCCTGGCGTATGTCCAACTCATAAACACTACTTTGTGAAGCCCTCCGTAAAATTCGTGTACAGCCTTACTAGCACTATATAAGCCTAGTAATGACCAAATACACCTGGATACGCTGTTGAGCCCGAAATCGGGCTACACAGCGTATTTGCGGGCTACACAAGGACCTGTCAGTATCTTCGACGGGCTCATCAATGACCGTATATACCTCTATATATATATATATAAGTTTTTGTAATGTAGTAAGTATACCACCTTTACTTAATTCAGAATTTTAAGTATTCAAGTTTCAATTTATATTCCCTACATTAAAACTCCGATACTAATTTAATTTCTAATCTCACAAGCTTTTGCTGTTGCAATGTATTGTAGTGATTTTCTTAAAATTCCTTTTTTGATGTTTTATTATCATACCCAACCCTTCCAAAAACAGGACGCCTTTTGGCGTCGGAAGCAAGTTCTCCCAAAACTTTTGCAACGTTGCACGGAGTCGGAATTTTGCCGTTCTTTCTCTCGGTATTCTTTGTCATACACATTGCCAATGATTGATACAAAATAAAAGGTTATTTATGAATGAACCGTGAGGTCTCCTCTTATTAAGTCTATGGTCAAGACCAAGGACAGTGAATGAAACACCATTATAAGTGTTTTGAATTGTTTATATAACATTCTGCTGAGATTTTAATAATGATTTTGTAGAGTATTGAGAATATATAGGTCCAAGCAGTAATACATGTCTTCTTTGCTCCCACACAAATCTAAGTTCTAACATAAATAAACCTTTAAACTAAAACTTATTGTAATGATCCCTAAAAAAAACTGCACACCACTGGTAAAGATAACATCAGACGTGGACGCCTAGGTTACAGTATTGCCATTTTATAAACCCATCTCTTTCCAACTTATTTACAAGTGTGAAAGTGTATATGATTGTAAACAAATGGTGTTTTTCTAATGGAATGTTCTGTCTCCCCTAGTATTATATGTCTATGGTATTAACCGTCACTTGCATTTAAAAAATTTGGTTGTAAATAAAATAGTATACAAACCTCGGTGAAAAGTTTAATTCGTGTCTCGACAAATGGATCACCTCGGCGCTTTCTCTCGACAAGAATGAAACACTTTCCACCTAGGTATGTAATATACTATTTTTCACTACACTTAGGCACTCAAGATGCATGTACCTAATCTAAAGGAAATATTTCAATCATATCAACACCAGGAAGTAGTTCTAATAATGATGTGCCAGTATGGTGGTTGTCATGTTCTTTTGACCTAAACTGCGTCATTTCGTAAAAATAAATTATTTATTTGTGGATAACAAATTCGGTTCTCTAGAAAAGTACCCTCAATGTAACATTTTGGACATGACATATATCCACTATGCCCTCTTGTATATTTAATAAAACACTTAGCTGGCACGTCACAAATAAAGGCTTTAATTTTTACATTATATTTGTGCCCGCTAAAATAAAATTCATTTGTTAACATATGAACTGCTTCAGTTACAAATTCATATAAAAACATATTAGCATTTCCCTGGAAAACTCCAATTGCATTAACAATATTTTTATTATTTAAATAAATTACACATTATTGACCACAACTGACTTGAAGAGCTATTTGATAAAGGTAAACCATCTATATTTATAAATTTATAACAAACGTTGATTAGTTAATACTTTTCGGGAAGATGTAATAAGCTTTTCTAGACCATATTTCAAACCAAAATGATAGTACCTACTGACCGGGGTTTACAGATTTTAAACATTTACCTACATTCTTCGTTGTATGTAATAGAATTCGGGAGTCTTTTGGAAATTTACCATCAAAATTTTTGAATAAAATACAAAGCAAATCAGTTACCGCTGTATGGGGAATATTATGTTTAATCGCCCAAGTGCCTAACTCGGATAAAATATTATTACAACTTTCCTTTTCAAAATTATATACATACCTACATCAGCTCCACTACTACTGCTACTACTACTACCATCACCATCTGAAATACCCTCGGATCTACCTAAATTTGAACATATTAATTTTCTTCCTCTTCAGGTTGACTTAACGTTGAACTGTATGCGTTTCTTGAATTCACGGCGAAAGCGTTAACCTCATCTGATTGAGTCATCGATAATTGATCAACGAGTTCTTCTCTTAGATTACCTTCGTCTCTGGTCAATATATTATCAGCCAACTTTTCGCAGACATTACTTTTCTTAGTTCGTTTATAATATTTATTTAAAATTTTCCTTTTAGAATTGTAGTTATTCATTATGAAAAATAATAACCAAATATATTGAACAAGAAAATGTATAGTTAACTTTTCGTCAAATTCTCGAAAAAATAAGGCCATACTAAGTGTGGTTTGAGTTCTCTACATCAATCACAGGATAAATTTTGTTTACGCTGTGATTATTCCTGTGCTCTGTGTTCCTGGGTGTTAATTAATTCAATACGTGTGGATGCACAAAATATGTGTCGATGATTATTGATTAATTTATAATTCAATTTCCTAACAATCTCACAAAACACTTCAATGTTAAATATGTAACCAAACACCAAAAATCTGACACCAAACCAAAATGTCCTCGCATGGAACATGGAACCATTGAGCAAGAATTGTTAGCTATTTACACCATGGAGTACTTCATGATTAAAGAACTTGTTTTCTTGTTTGACGATTGGCAGTCGATAAGACAAGTGCAAATAGCGCATAGAACGAGAGACTAGATTGCTCGATTTGATATGTTAAACAAGAAATACTTTTATATCTCCTTGTCTAACTCATTGAGTAAAGCTAAATGTCGACGACACAAATACGGATTACATTTTGCAGTATTTCAGTCGGACGAGTTTTACCGGTGCCATAAAAACTACTTTCCATCTCTATTCTTAATCAAAGAAACAAAAGAGATGGAAAATATCTCTGATCAAATCCACTAGTGAATTTAAAAACTCGCGTCCATCCTGTAGAGTAAGAAATTCTTGGGTTTACTCACACGGGGCGCCAAGTCACGCCCACAACCCACCCACTATAGTAACAGTGTACTCGTGTAAGTTGACAGGAAAGATATGTAGTTTAAAGAAGTATACGTTAATGGACCGCCAATGAATCTCAAAAATTAGTTATTCTTTGGATAACCTTAAATAACTGTCCAGTGGATATTCGTTAAATGTCCATGTATACTTGGACCTAAAATGTATGTCCAGTGGACATATGTTAATAGTTATCCTCTGGATAACGTGAAATTAATGTCCAGTGATTGTCCATAAATTGTCCATGCACATAAGAGACCTAAAATGGATGTCCATTGGATATCCGTGTGCTATTAGGGTAACTGGGATGAGAGTGATTCTCCCAGTTATGCTCTAGAAAAAAAAGGCTCAACTACAAAGAGCATCAACTACGACTGCTGAAGGGACAGAAGGCTTAAGATATGGAATCCAATTAGAGTGTGAGCAGAAAATAACAGCAGAAAATAGAAAGGTAACTGAGATGCTAGCGATTTTCCCAATTTAGGCACCAGATAAAGAAAAAAAAATTGTCAAAAATTGTACATTAGCTGCAAAAATAAGGTTTTCTACAAAAGATAATGTATTTTTCTTAATGATAATTGAAAATTGATTAACTGTCAAAAGATCTAAAATTATCTGGTTCTGAATAAAAGCCATTGATCTTTGAGCTTTTTCAGCTCGATAACCTTTGATCGAAGTAAACAAATATGGTCGTTGACCTAGCCAAAAGCAATTTACCCCACAGGGAGGGCCGCTGTTGCCGTTGACAGCGGCAACAGCGGCCGCTGTAAAATAATAGGTATTAAAAATGATAAAATATGCAGGATATTTAATATATGCCTAACTTACTATACCTACTTACCTAGAGAAACTAGTCATTGTATCTACTAGTTCCGGCCCTGTGATCACTTTTTTCAGTCGAGGAGGCAGTAGTTTCCAACTTGGATGTCCACCATCTGACTGTTAGGTTTAATAAACGATTTATTTAATTTAATTTATTATTGAATAAATAACTTTTCACTTGGGTATATTATTGCTGAGGCTTCAGTTAATTATTTACAATATCTACCAAGAAACTCATATACAATAAACCGATTATTTAATAAAATTTTGATCAGTGTAGGCAAAGTTTTATGCTATTCGTTATAATTAGATGGCACCTTCACAAGGATTCATAAATAACTATCACTAAACAGTTTGCTAACTCTAATTTATAATACGGCAACGTTTTGTTATTTGTAAACAATATAAAATATATAATGAAACAATCGATTAGGCTACATTATCACATCTAAGGCAGTAGTCTTGATTTTGTTTACAACTAGAACAAAATGAAACTAACTAATCAGATATGTATTCAAGAAGTCAGTCTTTCCGAGTAAATTGCCTAGCGTTACTAACTGCTTTAGCTTTTTTAACAAATTTTCCACGTTTTTTCTTTTTTTTCTTGTCTTGTTTCTCTTCGTCGCCACTAACTGCAGCTTTGCTTTTACATTTTTCTAACTCAACACTTGGAGTTTCGGGAAGGCTTTTAGATTTCCTTATTGATGATTTTCTACCTTGTAGGGGATAGTCAACAGCAATTTGTCTTCTTAATCTGAAAAACTCTCAATGTATTGTAAAATTTGTAAAATAAATCAAAGTAATTTCATAAGATTATTGGTATAGTAGTGGTGTACTTATCACATATTATGTGATAAGTAAACCAGTTCTAAAATAGATAATTCGGTATATTTTTTCGTTCATCAGTTAATTTCGATTATACGGACAAAAGAGGATGTCATTTCGTTCGACAAATACTTTTACTTCTTTCCAATTAGGTACGAACTGATTAAATTGAAACTGAATTAGGGTGGGCATATTTAGATGACATAATTATTCTGCCCCACTCATCCGAAACTCATCTAGACCACCTCTCAATGGTTTTCAAAAAATTATAATAATACAAGTTTTATGTTAACTGACCTAAATGGATTTTTGTTATGTTCCAATGCTTAAGTATCTGATACAGGGAAGATATTTATAGTATCCGAGTTCAGAAGCCATATCAACATAAAAAATTGTATACGTTTATTGATACCTGTTCTTAGTTTAGGGTGAGTACAAAATGTGAATATTCTCCACAACTTCTAAAATATTAGCTATTTCAAAAAAAAATTTATTTACAAAATATTAGTTTTTTAGGGGCTTTCTACCACATTTTGGTGTGTTCCAATTTTTTTACACCAACACTTTCATTGCCGTGATAACCATCTTATTTATTTTTAAACAACACCACATGATTTTAATTGTTTTATTTAATAAAGCGACTTTTTCTGAATACGGCAATGTATAATTTATATGGGGTTACTCGGGAATATTTCAAAGAAAAATAGTTTCCATTTGAATCTAAACTCCGATTAGGGTATTAGTGTAATTTGGTCAAGTTAACTATGTAAAAAAATTTTCTCAACCAGACATTTTTCATATTCCTTGATAGTTATGATCAGTGTCTATTTCAAAGTTTTGAATTTCTCCAGATTTTTTTTAAAAATATGACTGAATTAACAGAAAATCAAAGAATTAATGAGTAGTTAAACTGTGTATGTTCCCTACGGGAAGTGACCTGTCAACGAGCTGGATGGTCTGGTGCCATCGAGCAAGACCACGGAGCTGCTGGTCATTGCGTTCAGGGTGAAGAAGAAGAGTTCTGGTAGCTTCCCCGCGGCACTACCACCCCCTGAAGCTGCAAGTGTCATCGCAAGAGGTCTCGGTCTCAGCTTTGAAATTAGCGGGTAAATTCAAACGCAAACTGCGCCCAAGAGCATGATACTGCCATCGCAAGAGGTTTCTGCCTCTGCTTTGAAATTATCGGGTAAATTCAAATATGTAGTAGGTATACAGGGTGGTTCAAGACCATAAATGTATAGGGTGATCCAAGAAGGCATCAAGGTTATAGGTTCGTCAAGATGGTGACTTGAACCGCGCCCAAGAGGTCTCTGTCTCGGCTTTGAAATTAGCGGGTAAATTCAAGTATTTACTATTCAGGTTGGTGCAAGAACGTAAATGTATAGAGTGATCCAAGAAAGTGAGCTAAAAGAAAAATCATGCCCAGTATATAATTTAGTTTATAAAAAAATATGCACGACTGGTTAATAGAAAACAAATACCCGCGTATGACCGTGTGCAGTAGCCTTGTACCACAAACTAAATTTAATAAAATCAAATATTAAAATCCAAGTATAAAATCTAAATAATAATAAGCTTAGTTCACAAGTTTCTTATCAGCACGCTAATGGATGTTGCTTATCTGCAGGAAATGAGATAAGCATGGAGTTTTACATTAACAAATGGCACATAATTGAAAATTTTATACAGAGGCGTAACATAAAAGAAGGATATTTATCTATATATTATCCAGTAGTAGTGATAGTAATTTTCAAATAAAAAACCATAATATGTTGAAACTTGGAATCGAACCAAGGACATTTAGATTTTCAGTCCACCGCTCTCACCATTGAGCTATTTCAACTGCAGTTACTACTAGATAATAAAATAATAAGAGCTAAGCAGTATTGAATAATAATAATAATAATAATAATAATAAATAAAAGTATAGTGGAAATTTAAAATTGTATTTATTGATCTTCTTCTACAAGATTAAATTTATTGATATATTCTACAGGTAGAAACATTTTAATAACAAATAAAAATTGCTTCATGTCTGCGGCAATCATTTCTCTGCAAAACTTCTGAATGCTGAGATTTCTATCTAGAAATTATTTACAGAAATCCAGACAATGCCGGTACATCTGCACAGTTCTCTTGTATTCCTCATATCTACTGACTTGGATACACTGCGTGTCATAAATACTGTCATGAAGTTCGCTTGAAAATAAATCTGTAATTTCATCACGTATCCTTTGAATGGCAGTTGGTAAGTTTCAGATTTAGTACAGCACTCGGCAGAATAAAAAGACTTAACAAGTCTAACTATACACCTCGCTATACACTTTATTAGTAGTACAGATGAACAAACCGTTTATAATACAGCAAACCAGATACTGATTCAGAAATTCACTCTTTTCGAATAATGGCTGTTTGAAATGATGTAGGTGTAGTAGTAGTAGTAGTAGTAGGTCTGTATGATACAGGACTGTATTTGTACAGGGTATGTATTTGTACAGGTCTGTATGGTACAGGTCTGTATTTGTACAGGTCTGTATGGTACAGGTCTGTATTTGTACAGGTCTGTATTTGTCAAAAGATAATAAGGATCACGTCAGATAATAATTAGGTGGGTAATCTCTGAAGTAAGTTTGAAGTGTCAAATCGTAATGACATAATTGAAAAAAATCGGTAAAATCAAAGCTTAAATGAAAAAATAATGTATAGGTACATATTTGTAAATAGCCTGGTAATTAAAAATATTTATTCACCATATATGTAATAAGGTTATTACTGACTTTTTAGAAGTTTGAAAATTAGTCATTACTAACTGTTGCTACTGTCGAGGTCGGGAAGTGATCACTTTCCACCCAAGGGTGGAAAGTAAAACATTTGAAAGATAGGTACGTGATGTTTGTATTTTGAGTGACGTTAATTTTGACAAGGCATCAGTCATCAGAAAAACCCTTATATTTTATATTTATTTATACAGAATTAGTTTACAATAACAATAATTGTGGATTTTAGTTTTTTAGCAAATACTAAAAAAATAATCAACTGCTGTCAGTGTGACAGTCAACAATTTATGCCCCCTTTATTAAATAATAATATCAGCGTCATAGAAACGGATTTTCACTGTCTTCTAAATTGAAAAGTAGTATGAAAAAATATGAATGAATAAATGGAGATATTCCCGTTTTCTCGTTTTTTTAGAGATGGTTGTGAATAAAATCGTATGCATACCTCGGCGGAAGGTTTCATTCCTGTCTCGCGCTATAGCTTACCTCGGTGCTACGCACCTCGGTTATCTAAACAGCGCTCGACAGTAATGAAACATTTTCCGCCTCAGTATGTAATATACTATTCCCATATCATGAACAATATTTAATGGTTTTGTAATGTAAATGGCTATATTTTGAGATGTATAGGCATACATGTTTCAATCTTTGAAATTTTGGAATAAGTAGTATGTTATAATGAAAATTATTATACTTGAACTTGATTTTAAAATTTCGATTAATTGAACTAAATACGATAACTACCTCCTTATTTATTATGATATTATCTCGTTTCCGTTATATGGCCCGTTTTCACGCTCATGCAATTTGCGCAAATAGACTTGTGCATGCCAGTTTGTACAAGTAAATTGTAGCGTGAAAACCAAAATCGTTAACTTGCGCAAGCCAGAAAATTTGGCTTGAGTAAAATCTGATCGGACAGATAATTTGCATGTGGTTGGCACAAATGCATGAACGTGTAAACGACACTCCAACTCGGCGCATGCTTAGTAGTAGCGAATTCTTGTTCTTACGTGCACCCTCCACGTGCTTTTCATATACTTCGGTCACAGACTTCTCTAGAAGGCTGTGCTTCGGTGTTAGTACTTAGTAGTGTTGTTTGTTTAACAAAAAATATGTCTAAAAAAAGAAAAAGAATTCATGACAGAATTTGGGGACAGACAGATTTGGGGATTGAATTTGGGGGAATTTGGGGGTTGAGGGACAAATTTGTATAGACCTGACCAGTATCCAACAGTTCAGTTTATTAAATTGCATGTACAAATCATTTTGCGCAATTTGCATGAACGTGTAAACAAACCACAACATTTCAGTTCTATTTGCGCAAATTGCATGCACATATCAATTTGCACAAATAGCATGAGCGTGAAAACGGGCCATTATAGTAGCGGTCTGGTGTATGTATACCTATTACGTAATTTATATCAAGTAAGTAATATTTATTTATCATATAATTTCTTTACTCCTAAAATTTCTAGCGTTTACCAGCTATTTTTTAAATTTTACTGACGACCATGTTTTTTTCTACTATTAAAATAACTGTAATAATGAAATATTTTACTGAGACGTATGAAAGCAGCACTTATATTCTCTCACTTCTCTACCAATTCCTAATGATAAATTCTGTTTTTTTTTTAGAACATCCAAAGTTATTTCGACTGCCGACTGCAGTTTTTGGTTGCTCACATTAGTGTGTGGCGCTGTTTTGAATTCTGTCTATAGTGATATACCAATTGAATTATATTTAGTACAAACCTGAACCAAAATTGTGGCAACATTGTATTTATATATGATAACTGATTTGCTATTTAAATACCTTCGTGAAATTGTTATGAAGTTAGATGACATTTTGTATTCTTAGTATTCTCTCGATATTGGACCACAAAAATTTTAAAAATTTGGATCATCAAAAGAAACAGTAAAGGTTTAGTTTTTTAATCCAATACCTATTTCCTATATACTCGTAAAATTAATGTAATATCCATCGAAAAAGCAGAACAAAACAATTATTTACTTAAAGTTCGAAAATATACCTGTTGTTTTTTGTTTCTAACTATTTCTTTCAGTCGCCCTCGTATTATTTACAATTGGTAATTTTTTAGTTGTAAAATCGTAGCTAATAACTACGTACGATAGTAGCTAATAACTTCTATCGTTAGATGCAGAAAATCTCACAGAACACTTCCGTAAATGCTTTCTTAGTCCTTCTAAAAATACTAAACACTGATGGATGACCATGAGTTATTATTATCTGACAAGTTTTTTGTCGAAGTCGAAGTCTTAGTCGAAGCATAGAATGCGGCCAATTATTTTCTTTGAAATGTTTGAATAGTACTCTGTCCTTATGCGGGAATGTGAACGTTTTTCGGGCTGATCACTTCTGGAAGATCGGAAAACCACTCTCCCGCCATGGTGCAAACAACATTTTTTATCCTATATAAGAAAAAAATCATAAACTTCAAAACTTTTTAAATTAATTTACTAAAAAAATATTTTGAAATATTGACATTAAATACAGGATTC
Organism: Pogonocherus hispidulus; assembly: GCA_963924545.1. NCBI lineage: Eukaryota > Metazoa > Arthropoda > Insecta > Coleoptera > Cerambycidae > Pogonocherus > Pogonocherus hispidulus. The sequence goes on from OZ004699.1 coordinate 46,723,522, forward strand.
TGAATAGTGCAATTGGCAAAGGCAATACCTTGTTTAAATAAACCCGATAACTGAGTTTATTCCCAAATAGTACCCAAATTACTATTATAATATGAAATTAAATGACACTGCGTTGACAGATAATTGATGCGCCAGTTATTGATAAAAATCGTTATTTGTTTAACTAGTACAAAAAATACACGTTTTCGGGACGAGGGAAAGGGTTGCCGGACGACGAGTAGCGGAGCGGCAATTTTACGAGTCTCGAAAACGTATTTTTTGTACGAGTTTAACATAATATTTTTTTTCCAACCGCTTCTAATTAGCACCTCCAGTTTACCGATTCATCGGAGTCACTATCTGTTTCTATTTTTCTATTTAATTAAACTTCAGTAAATTATGTGACATGCAATGTCAATGTCAAATTACTTTTCGGTACTGTACAACAATCTTGTTTTTGTACAGTTGCTATGGCGATCTCAAACAGTCCCGAAATGGTCCTCTTTTTATACAAAATAATTTAATGTTATAGTGTCTTATTCGTATGGTTGGAAAAAAAGTAGATTTTTTTCGCGGTTAGCCGTGCAAATGCCCACTTTCGCACCTGTAAAGGCTCACGAAAATAGGATTTTCACCTCATTTAATTTCACATTTTCACCTAGTGTAGAATAAAAAATATTTTATATATTACCCGCAGTCTCAGTGTCTTCTTTTCCCCTTAAAAAATTTAAGATCTGTGTTGATCGTTAATGTGAATTAAATTTTTTTAGTCATATCAATTTTTATGGAAAAATATTTATATCTCGAACAATATTAAATTTAGCCATAGGGAACATTTAACAAATGTAATCTTATATTAAAAACAAATTCCAAAAAGCAGTAATAAAAGAATAGCCATTCCATTAAGATAATACTAATTCCATTAAGAATAACGAATTTCTGGAAAATATTTCCCGGAAAGAGATCTTATCCCTGAATGGCCATAGCCAAATTTTCATTTCAAAATACTTTTTCATTCTCAAGATACTTCTCATAGATATCCAAATAAAATCACCCAGTATATGGTTTAACCAAAAGCTGTTTGATGAAAAATTAGGAGAAAGAAGAAGGTCTTAGCAAACAACAAAGATATTTAATGAACATGTATTAAACTACAAGAGTTCACATAATATCTATAATACATAAATAACATATTAGATTATTACATTATCAGAAATGTACGAAATGTCCCCAACTGACTTTTCAATTTTGTTAATTAGATATTATTGTTGTTGGTAATATCTATTCTGTACAACTCTTAATACTATCGATATGGCGGACAATCGGTACAAATAATACCTAATACCCATAAACCTATAGTAAGTAATACATCGAAGGGTGAGCGTGTAATGTGTAATTCAAATTCTACCCTACTCTACCACATTTCTAGAAGAAGGGTGTACAGTCGTGCACAGTCCCGCCAATTTTTTAGCAGGAATTTTTTTTATACTGGGAGAGTATCTAACACCCTAAATTTGGCAACTAGATATAACCAGGGATCAGTACCTGAATGTGCATAATTTTTGTTTATTGCATTAGTAGAATACAGAAGAAGTAAATGTAAAGAGCAACACTCGACCGTTCTCGAGATAAATGAGGGTAAACTAGTAGATACCTACCTCATTTCTTAGAAAAACGGAAAACAAACGTTTACTACTATTCTCACAGGCTGATTGCGTGATCTTCCAAGAAATAACATGTTCTTTCAACAAGATGGTGCACCTCCCCATTATGCAGCACCTGTCCATGTTTATTTAGATGACCTGTTCCCGAATCGTTGGATAGAGAGAAGGGGGCCGATTGAGTGACCAGCCAGATCGCCTGATTTGACACCCCTAGATTATTTCTTGTGGGGATACTTAAAAAGCAAAGTATACGTTACTAGACCGGTTAATTTAGAAGATTTAAAAGCAAGAATTCGTCACGAGATACATCGTATATCTCCTGAAGTTATAGATAATGACCAAAAAGAATTTATTAATCGTCTTGGCTACTATCAGGTAGCCAACGGTGCACAATTTGAACATTTAATTTAGTCGATTTTTTACATAATCATTATCATTGTCAGTATTGTGAAAATTAAATTTTAAGATCTTCAAACATTATTTTCTTGAAATTTTTGTTATGTAACACCATAATTTTTCATGATGCGTATGTAGAATGATACGCTCTTTCAAATGGCGTGGTCAAAATTGGGGGTTGCTATTTAAAAAAATTGTCGATGACGTCATATCTCGTACAACGATGACGTCACAAATATGGGTCGTATGTCAAAAAATGCCTTTTTTAAAAACAAAATCGACGTGTCAGGAGATTTTTTCGAAAACTTCTCAATTTCTAAAATAATGAATTTATTCGTTACTTTTCGAAAGCACTGTATATATATACCTGTTAAAGTTAAAACATTTAATTGTCGAAATATATCCCTACTTGAAAACAGCCGGCTTGCCCCCATCATAGATCTGACAACCCTTTTTTTGCATTCGGAACACTCGTAGACTGTGACTCGATGTGCCCCAGAAGATAATCCCATAGGATACTCTAGATACAAACTGAGAATAATAATACGATCGTACAGTGGTTTCATTTTTTAATTCCCTTAACCTGTAAATTGCATAGGTTATTGTAGACAGATTTTTACACAAGTTATTGATATGAGATTCCCAACTTAAAGAATTCTGCAGGCATAATCAAAAAAATGTTGTACCAACAGTCTGCGTAATTGACTTGCCATTTACTTTTAATAAATAGCTTTGGTGTATTTGACTGATTCTTGGAGTAAAATAAAGAAAAACGGTCTTATCAACATTTAGTTTTAATTTATTTTGATAAAACCACTGTGAGAATTTATTTAACATATCTTGAGCTATATTTACGGTTTCAGGAAGCGAGGAGTTTGTGCATATATAACTATTATCATCAGCATACATTACAAGTGATTCATTATTAACTGCATTTGGCATGTCATTAATAAATAAAATAAACAATAAAGGGCCCAGCTCCGAGCCCTGCGGAACACCCCAACTTATACTAAGGGTACTTGACCTTTCACCACCAATCTCCACAAACTGACACCTTCCAGAAACATAAGAATTTATCCAATCATAAACATACCAAGAGTTTTATTACCATTATTCAGATTGTTATATACCTTTCGCAAAAATTCTAAAACAGCTGATTTTGTAGACATGTTTTTTCTAAAGCCATGTTGTGCCGACGATAATATGTCGTGTCGAAATGCAAAAGATACTATTTTGTCATACATGACCCTCTCTAGAACCTTTGATACGGTCGACAACAATGATATTGGCCTGTAATTTTCTATAGAAGATGGTTCATCCTTTTTATAAAGTGGAATTACTCGTGCTATCTTCAAAATTTTGGGAAATATACCTGCTTGAAAAGATCTATTTACTAAGTAAGTTAAAGGCTTTACGACATAATTGACTACATGACTTAGGATATTTGAACTTATAAGATCAAGTCCACTTGAGTTTGATTTTTTCAAGCTACATATATAATTAAAAATAGCAGATTCAGACACAGGCTCAAGAAACATTGTATAACACACTTCACTCAATCCAAATTGATATTTTTCATTAGTGTCAGTGTCAGAGAGAAACGTACCACTTATTATTTTCAACATATTAATGAAATGCTTATTAAAGTGATCAGCCATTTTAGCATAATCAACAATGAGATCTTCATCAACAAGAATTTTCTTTTACTTTATTATTAGTCTATTTTTTCCTATTTATGGTATTATTTATTAACTGCCAAGTGACTTTAGACGTATTTTGTGCCTGCATATATTTCCTATCATTAATAGTATATTACACACCCCACAAAAATTATCGCAACACTAAAAATTTGCTATTATTTTGATATTCGTTTTCTCTGGAACTAATTGTCCGATTTAATTGATTTTTTTTTTGTATTGTAGGTTGATTCGTTAGCAATGTGACTGGTTTAGTTACATTCTCGAAAAAAATAATTTTGAATACATACAGGGTGAAACAAGTGTAACATGATTTGTCACAGAAGTTTAGAACACCCTGTGGAGTTAATCAGTTATGGCAACATAGTAAAACTTAATAGAAGTTAAAGCGACTTCTTTTCTTAACATAATCGTCTTGGTTTCACATCGATATCTCAATAATTAAAGGAGATATTTCAAAATAAAGGGTTCAGTGTCATTTTAGTAAAAAAAAATCGATTACAAGTGCATCATTAAACAAATTTAATAAAACAGTATACCCTTACAGCAATAAAACACGTCATAAAATTAAAATAACAATTTTCAGTATCGGGTATTTCCTCCCTTAGCCTCAATTACCGCTTGAATACGCTGTGGTAGACTTTCAAACAGACTGTGTATGTAATCTTCCCCTATATCATTCCAAATCTCTTGAAGCTTGTTCTGGAGCTCATTTAATGTTCGGCAGGGGATTTGACCCTCCTTGATTTTCCATGACATGTAGTTCCATACATGCTCAATTGGATTTAGGTCTGGACTGCGAGCAGGCCAGTCCATTGTAGCAACATGACTGTTTTCAAAGTATTCTCTTACTATACGTGCAACGTGAGGACGTGCGTTATCTTGCATTAAGGTAAAATTATTACCCAACAAGCGTCCATATGAAATCACATGAGGAACTAAAATATCCGTTATGTAACGTTGGGCAGTCATGCTGCCATTGTTGACAGGCACCAGTGCCGTACGCCCATTAACAGAAATTCCTCCCCACACCATTACCGATCCACCTCCAAAATTTTCGATCTGTCGAAAATTGCACTGCATATGCCGTTCACCTGGCCTTCTGTATACTGGCATACGTCTATCTGACGAATATAAACAAAATCTTGATTCGTCAGTAAACAGTATACTAGACCATTCTTCTAGGCCCCAGTTACTGTGTTCCCTAGCAAATTGGAGACGGGCAACTCGATGTTCCCTGGTCATACGTGGTCCCTTGGCTGGAACCATAGGACGTAAATTAACTTCTCTAAGACGGTTTCTAACAGTTTGTAAAGAAATGTTTGCATGTCTGGCTCCCAAAATTTCTCGTTGAAGCATACGAGCAGTACAATGTCGAGTTCTTAATGCCGAAAGTCTTAGAAATCTATCATCTGCAGCTGTAGTTACCTTTTTACGCCCTGGCACTTGCCTTCTGGAATGTTGTCCTGTTTCTCTATAACGCCTGATTAATCTGGAAATGGTACTTGGTTGAACACCTATTACATTTGCCACATATCTTTGACTTCGTCCGTCTTCAACGAGTGCAATTCCTCTTACTGACTCTTCATTTGACAAATGTCTGTTTAAACGAAGTTCAGCATTCATTTTTTTAAAATTTAGCACACAAATTAAAAGAGTTTTAACAAAACTGTAACAGTCGTATTTCTATAGAAATAATGATTGTAGGAATGACATTTCAAATTTTGTTTTCAGAGCCTGCTAAGTTTTCGTAAAATCTGTAAATGTTTGTTAAGGTTTATTTGATTTTTTTTACTAAAATGACACTGAACCCTTTATTTTGAAATATCTCCTTTAATTATTGAGATATCGATGTGAAACCAAGACGATTATGTTAAGAAAAGAAGTCGCTTTAACTCCTATTAAGTTTTACTATGTTGCCATAACTGATTAACTCCACAGGGTGTTCTAAACTTCTGTGACAAATCATGTTACACTTGTTTCACCCTGTATGTATTCAAAATTATTTTTTTCGAGAATGTAACTAAACCAGTCACATTGCTAACGAATCAACCTACAATACAAAAAAAAATCAATTAAATCGGACAATTAGTTCCAGAGAAAACGAATATCAAAATAATAGCAAATTTTTAGTGTTGCGATAATTTTTGTGGGGTGTGTATATACCTAGGTTGAGAAGTGAGCTATTATTGACCGAGAAATTTTATATCCTGAGGCGCGTAGCGCCGAAGGATATAATTTTCGAGCTAAATAATGGCCTTCTCAACCGAAGTATATATAGTATTTTTTTTACTACTAATAGCCGAATTAACACAAGAAGATCTTATTTTCATTTTAAAATCAGACATTTTCCCTATTAAACATATCGAAATATCAAGTAGGTGTAATGTCAAACTGATGCGTGAAATGTCAAACAAATGAGTTTCAATACAATTTATTATTAACCTAGGTAAATAATGAATTATTATTTACCTAGGTCAATAATGAACTACTTCTCATTATCCAAATGAGGTAAATAATAAGGTTTTCTCATGTTAGTAGTAAAAAAACATTTTTTTAGTCGCCGATAAGACTGTTTTATAAATTTTTTTATATGCTTTGTAGTTTTGCAGGTAAAGTGGATTTTTTGTTTCATGTTGTACAATAATTTTAATTTGTTGGATGATATAGTGGAGTAAAAACAAGGGAAAGAGTCGCTTCCTTCTCGAAAAAAATGTTTTTAAGGTATAACCACATGAAACCTATACAGGATCATTGGTTGGGTCCTTTTGCATGTGAAATGACTAATTACGACATCTTTAGGAGGGCAGACATTTTTTATCCAGAAAAATGTCAATAATTTGCCGAAAGCTTTCGTTTTCTTCTTCTTCTGCACTGTGAGTTATACTTTCGTTCTCAAATACATCATATTCATATTCTACTATATCTTTAACATGTTTGAATTCATCGAAAACAACATTACATCCACAGATGATGGTTTTCTCACTGGGGTTCCATAATCTATATCCGTTGGGACAGTACCCCACAAATATACACTTCACTGTTCGTGAGTCAAATTTTCCAAGATTTATTTCTTTTGGTAAATGCAAATATGCCAATCTACTAAAGACTCTCAATTTTTGTAGGTTAGGTTTTGTCCATACTACAATTCTGCAGGGGTTTTCCCTTTTAACACCCTTGTTGGACTTCTGTTTATTAAATAAACTGCTGATAAATTCTAATTTGTATACCACATAGTCTAATTTGGATTCCAGTAACATACAACGTGCTTTCTCTATGATTGTTCGATTCATTCTCTCGGCTAAACCATTTTGCTGTGGTGTATACCTAATAGTGTATTCCAATTGAATTTATTTCTCTTCAAAAAAACATTTAATTTCATTAGTTACATATTCACGTCCGTTATCACATCTAGATCGAGTGATTTTCTTTCCAAAATGAGCAGTTGCCATTGCTTCATATTTTTTGAAATACTTGCATACCTCAGACTTATTTTTCAGTGGATATACAACAGTAAAATGTGTGTAATCATCTATGAATTCTAAAATATATCGGTTTCCAAAAAAACTCAGGATTTATCGAACCAAAGAAATCACTATGTATAAGTTGAAGTGGACGACTAGCTTTAACATGTTCTTTATTATACGGTAGACACGTTTGTTTTCCTTCCACACAAATTGAGCAGATTTTATCTGACAGTTCATTTGAATTGTAACTTAAACCATTCACCATCTTACTTAAAAGCTTCATATTTCCTATACTCATGTGTCTTAGACGCTTGCGCCACAAGTTTTCAGTATTTTCTTTCATTGAATACGCTTGAATATAATTTTTAACAAATTCTAATTCATATAACTTATAATTTTTTATTGCAGTTGGTAAAATTTTATTTCCTTTCATAATCTGTCCCTTACCACATTCAAAAACTATCTTTAAACCATTTATTTTCAGTTTTCGTACCGACAATAGATTTAGTTCCAGGCCAGGAACAAACAACACATCTTTTATTATGATAGGCATTTCATGATCAGCAACAGCTGTTTTTATTCTTACCTCCCATATTTTTTCGACAACCAAATATTGTCCAAACTTTGCACTTTTAATTTGCAATTTTGTTTTCAACACTCGTATATTCTCCAAATTTTTATCACATTTTGTTAAATGTTCAGTTGCTCCAAAATCTAAAAACCAGTCCACATTATTGATTGGGCTCATGCCCATTTCTGGAAAACAGTAAGTTGGTTCTTCCTCGGCGGCTTCCACACTAACTTTAGCTTCTGCCTTGGATTTCCCATCAAACTTTTTCAATGGTTTCTTACACTCTGATCTTTTGTGACCTACAATACCGCAGTTCTAGCACTTAAATTTAAATTTTCCATACGCTGCATTTAAATTTTTGTCTGCTGATGTTACAAAGGCAATACTTTGCTGTCCTTCATTTTTCAATTTTGGTTTTGTATCTCATATTTTTTATTCTTCTTCACGAAGACGACTTTTAATAAATGACAAAGTCAAATTATCTGCCGACAAAGTTTCTAATGCTGTAACTACAGTGTCATACTAATTTGGCATCGTCAAAAGCAAATAACAAACCACATCTGTCTCCTCTAAAATAGCATCAGTTGACTGTAAATCTCTGATTAATTTATCAAATTTTAAGTTAATTTAAGGCTTATATTTGAGAAAAAATCAATCATAAAGTTAAGTGTCATACATGTTTATTGGTTACAGCATATATAAAAGAAGTAATTTTAATAATGGACTCATGTGTATTATCATCTCGTATTGCTAAGTATATTAGATTCGTTAAATTTTTGTTCATAATCATAATATTTTAGAATTAACAAATTTGTCACATAAATCCAAGAGAGTAACGTTAAATGTAGAGGAAATATTTTTAGCGTTTTGTGATATATCCAATGGTCGGTTGTTAATTAATGCCCTTCGTGAATCTACATTATTATAAAGATAATGTACTATATGATTTAAATAATAAATAAAAACACTTTTAAGTAAGCTACTTCCTTTATTTTAATCAGTGTTTCACAATGTCTTAGCCTGTCAGCTATGACGATAAAATAAGTAGTTGTTTCTGTTGCAAAAGTAAAATTATGTCGTCACTTCATCGTGAGAAAATAAAGTCTTTTAGTGATTTTACTACAGATGAACGGCACAATGTTCCACTGAATATATTGTTAAATATATACGAGCAACTGAATTATTGCATATTTGGTGAAAATTACCAGCAAGTTATCAAAGTGACTTTAATTTAAAAATTAAATTGCCTTGCTTTGAGCACTACAATAGGTCAGACTGATATACCCACTGGGATGATCCAGTATCATCACAACAAGATTGTAGTTTTTGTGTACGTGCTTTACGCTATCAATAAATTTCTAAGCATGTTTATTTATATATTGAAAGGGTAATAAAATATACATAAAATATATAACATTTTTTATTTTATACATAAAAAGTATCTGAACAAAACATAATATACATAGGAATAAAAACATAATATACATACGAATAATAATTAAACATTTATAATAGCATAAGAACCCCAAGGTAGTGCTGTGGCTGCCATCATTTAAAACAAAACGTCATGTGAACTTAGCGCAATTTTTTATTGTTCTACGCTATATACATTATGCAAGTGGAATTGAATAGTTCGTTGGGTCCTAAAGATGTCAGTACTATTCGTAAGACAATTTTCATAGTCCGCAAAAGTTATAGACTTTTTCACAACATTTGACTTTACGCCTTTGAATTTTTTAATACATGATTTACCATTTATCAAAATACTGTCCTAGAACTTTTTTATTGACCAAAGGCAACTGATACGGATTTTCTGGGGCATAGCCGCTAGTATCAAATTTTTCCAAATTATTCTTTATAACTTGTTCATAAACATTGTCACATTGGACGTAAATAAGACTATCCGTATCAGTGTGAAGCAATTTGCAAGTGTTGTTATTTAAATTTTTAAGCATAAAATTATAATAAATGTCGTACACGCAAATTTTTGACTAATCTAAAATATACATTCAAATATATAAAGGTTTATGAAAGCAAATTTCTGATTTATTCAATTCTATTGCTGCCAGATCCACATCGAAAATGGCTCTACTATGAAAACTTGGTTAAACCTTCAGCTAAAAATCTAAACGAATCAATGAACCGAAATTTAACATTGGAGTCGGGCATTATTTTCTAAAATGAAATGTAGCCCTCCTTATTTATCGGTAGTAAACTAATGGTGCCGGTTTTTCCAATTTCACGGATAATAAAATGGCCATCGTAATTACTTAAGTTATGAAATAGTAGGGCACTACGAACGAATTTTTGAAATTTAGATTGCATTTGTTATGCGCTTGTCCTCTGTATGAACCCGCAAAGTGGCAGTGGTCTCTGACCTTATGATCATCTGTCGTAAACGGTTTCTCACAAATACGACAGTACGTAGATGCCCGAAATTCGAACTCCTGCATTTGCGATAACACATCCATGGGAATAACTGTAGTTAATTTTGAATCGACAAATTTAGAAATATTGTCAAGTTCGCTGGAGAACCATTGAACGCAATCGGCACCGCGGTAGCTTTTATAAAAGGATAAACTATCATCATAGGCACATTTAAAATAGTAGCCAACGCTAAATGCTTTATGTTTTTGATATTTATTGGTTTTGTTATTACGCTGTTCAGAGAGTGGTTCTAGCATTGCCTCAAAATCAGAATAAATAACGAAAAGCGTTGGAATTTTGTACTTGTGATTCTTAAAAGATATAGATTCCTCGTCGGTAAATGGGATTTTACATTTGTTTAATTTTTCACAATCGATAACATGATGATTTAATTTTTCCTCAGTTCTGAAATAATTGAGGCAAATGTCACAAATATGTTTCTTTCCATCGTGTTTACTTAATTGAGATGAAACAAGTCTAGATAAATTTTTAATCCAGCAAAAGTGATATTTAGTTTCGCAGTACATTTGCGAGGCACGTTTTTCAAACTTGCAAATTTGGCTTAATGTCATGGGAAATATTAAATCTTTTAAATTTAGTACGTTTACGTTTACTTTAGTATGTTTACTGGAAATCTGTTCTGGTAATCTAAATACGAAGATATACCATTGCCCATTTCAAATCGATTGATATTTATTTCTAAACTGAGAATTTTAAAGAAGAGCCCAGCCACTATCTTTTTCTTGAAATTCTTCCAATTTATTATAAATTTTATCTGCGATGTTCTCCTGGAACCATGACTTTAAATTTGTTCCCATGTCCACAACCGCGTTTTTTGTATTAAAATATTTGAATTCGCGAATTTCCGATAAATTCGATTTTTTTATAATTTCACCGCAGAACACGGTGTTTACCTTTGGTGCCGGATGTTCTTTGAGAATTTTATTCATCCTTGTCTTGAACAGTGGGAAGGCGTCATTTAAAAACTCACCAACATCGATATGCTTTTTGTTGATAACAACGCCTGTCCGGATACGCCCCGAAAAAACTGACTGAATGTCCTCCCATTTAACCCTATGACTCCTATTATCCCAAAACCCAGCTCCTGCATGTGTTGAATGTATGAGGGTTTTGATTCACTTTAAATTACCCAACTGAGTGTGAAGTTTACGTAAAACTCCTACAGAGTCACTATTTCGCAAGGCGTGGTATGTTAATCTAAGTTGTTTGTTAATTAATTTTATATAATTATCCACATTAGGTGCTGTACGACTTTCCCCCAAAAGTTTAGTTACCTCCTTCAATTTTTTGATAAACGTATCATCCTAATTGCACAATGTATCCATAATTACTTTAAATACCACTGCCACAAACACTAAAACAATGGAGTACTTACACTTAAAGAAAGCGTCTAGCTTGGATGATGTCGCCTTCTAGAATGATGGCTTCTTAAGATGATGATGGGGATGAAGTCTCTTGAATTTCAACGGTCTTGAACTGGCGGCAGCGTTAGGTTTACCGCTTAGTCTCTTAACCCCCTGAATATCAAGGTGTATTTTTCGGGTATAAATTTCGGGCATAAATGTTCTTCTTGCTCCACCAATGGAGCTCTATCAAACCTTGTACTAACAATTGTTGATGGCACATTCTCTGGTAAGTCCTAAAGTTTTATTGTTGCTTTGCTGCGAAAATTTGTTATGGAATTAATTTCATGTAGATCCAGTCTACAAATAAAATAGAAAAAATCTAATATAATAATAAGGCCTTTGATATAAAAATTTCTTAATATCTAAATAACAATAATTACTCACTCTAATGCGTTGACGATGTTTATGTTCCTTTGGTACTATGTTGCTTTAATAATACCAGCGTTGAGTATTATACACTTTTACTAGCGTCGATGTTACACTTGATAAACTACTTTGTACTATTAACAAATGCTGAGCGTGATGTAACTACTTCTAGACGATTGTGTGATAAACTGATATTTTCAACACCGATTTGGCTATTTATAGGAACTCTCTGCGTCACATGATAACAAAGCAGTACCATGCACGTGTGCGGCAAATGATAATAATTAATATTCCAAGAAACGCTGCTTAAGCAAATAAATCTTATCGCATTTTACATATTATTTCCTGTTATTATAGAACTAGTTCTATAATAACAATCAAATAAATCTTTATTTTATCTTACCGTTTGCTTTGTTTATTCGTACAATGAAGACCATTGTCTATTGTAATAAAATAAATGCAGAACTTTGATAAAATAACATTACTGCCACACAGTAGCAGAGACCTCTTGCTTGCGCCCATGGCAGCTTTTGCTTTTGTTGCGTTTGAATTTACCCGCTAATTTCTCAGATATTTGAATTTGCCACCAGATAGTAGAGACCTCTTACGCCCATGGCAGCTGTTGGGTGTGGCTTTAGCTGCGATCTAATTTAACCCGCTAATTTCTCAGATATTTGAATTTGCCGCCAGATTGCTGCGCCCTTTCGTGGCCGCCTGGTGCAGACAGAATCCTACTTTCGCTATTAGATTGAAAATAGTTCTAAATTAATATCACGCATGTCGCTACGAGTCATTTGATATATATATGAACCTATACTTTTTTGTTTTTTGGCATAGGAGCTTGGGACATTTTTCTATTGATAGAGGACAACCAATCAGAACAGTGGGGGCGCGGGAGATTTTTCCAATTGTTTTTTCGATATTCGCACGTGTTTACGAGTTATAACGATTTTAAGTTCTTGGGCGGGGCACGTGACGTCAACAGAACTAGCTTTTTATTTTTTGACATACGGGTGATCCGAACTGATCCCAAGTGATCCGAAGTGATCTGAAGTGATCCGAAGAGATCTGAACTGATCTGAAGACATCTGAACTGCCGCCAGACAACAGCAATCAATTAGGTGTTGCTACATGTCACGCGACAGACCTAAAACCTAAGCTTTTACCCACCAATGTCGAACGTTTGACATTCCCCATACCTAATTTCACATATTTGGCGCCCAACAGCAGCAATCCCCATACCTAATTTCAGAGATTTGACAGGCCGCCGCCAGATTGCAGAAGCAGAGACCTCTTGCGCCCATGGCAGCAACTCTTGGGTGTGGCTTTTGCTGCATTTGAATTTACCCGCTAATTTCTCAGATTTTTTAATTTGCCGCCAGACGGCCGCGCCCTCTCGTGGCCGCCTGAGCTACTAGCTTCAGCGCGGCTTGTGATGCCATGCCGCCATCTTGACGAACTTACGTCACATATTCTTGGGATGCCCTTCTGCAGCCTCTGGGGCTCCTACGAGGATGCTTCTTAAGTCTTCTTCATCTCTTGAAGCCAATGACCAGCAGCTCCGTGGTCTAGGTCGCTACTAGCTGGCCATCTAGCTCGATGACAGCTCACTTCCGGTCTAGAACCGGCCTCGCTTATCTACTGACGCGATCCCACCATGCTCTTAGGAATTGATGCAAGTGGCATGCTATAGGTGCTGTTTTACTCCAAGGGAGCCTCTCTGGACAGGTTGATAATGGTAGTACATTAGTGATTGCTGCGAAAATAAACTGCTCCACAACAGATCAAAAACTATGACAGTAGTATGAGTAAATTTGAGATAACACTGACGTCGTTAGTAGATAGGCTTTGGAGCTAAGGGCCAAAAACGCCTGTATTTTTAAAGTGGCCTAAATTCTAGTCATTTTTGACTATTTTACATCATTTTGTCCACACCCACATCGTGTCGTCGTCGCGACGGCGTGACGACGACGTCACGAAGTGGGTGTGGACAAAATGATGTAAAATGGTCAAAAATGTCTAGAATTTAAGCTCCTTTAAAAATACACGCGTTTTTTGCTCCGTAGCTCCATAGCCTATCTACTGTCGTTTTCCAAATAACACCAAACCACTATGCTGTACTCGACGCGCATTTCGCCAACCAAGCTAGTAGATAGGCTGTAGGCGTACGGAGCCAAAAACCCATGTATTTTTAAAGGGGCCTAAATTTTGCAAAAAAGTGAGTAATTTTACCCCCTCCACTTTCCTTTTGGAGACATGCCACGCCCTCAGCCAATCAGATTTCAGACTACACCCCACGCCCAATCAGGCTTCAGATCGCGGCCATTACAGTATTCAGATAACAGCCAATTATATTACAACTTTCAGACCTCGCCCCCAGATATTATAACATCTTTATCATAGTTAATCAGCCTTCTGATCACCGCCATTATAACGTTCTCCCCCAGTCAATCAGCATTCAGATCGCGGCCATTACAGTATTCAGATAACAGCCAATTATATTACAACTTTCAGACCTCACCCCCAGACATTATAGCATCCTTATCATAGTTAATAAACCTTCTGATCATCGCCATTATAAAGTTCTCCCCCAGTCAATCAGCATTCAGATCGCGGCCATTGCAATATTCAGATAACAGCTAATTATATTAGATACAGCTTACAGATCCCAGCCATTGCGGTATTCAGATAACGACCAATCAGATTAAGTCTTTAGGACCGCGGCCATTGAGACTTTAGGACCACTATTGCAGCATTCAGAGTATCTACCTAGCCAATAAGATATTTAAGATTGTGTATGATGTAGGTAAGAGAATGTAATTAAAGCATGCGTAGATTCTCTTTGTTTAAATTTAATATTTATCTAAAATAACCAGACCTCATATGCATCTTTTTCTTAATAAGTAAACAGAGTAGACTAATTTAATAATAATCAATAATTAACTGAAATAATTGAGTCTCATATGTATCTTTTTTACCTGATCAATGAATAAGTAGGCTAATAATTATTTAAAATACTTGAAGGTAATCTTTTTTACAGGATCAAGGGTAGGATTGTATTTGTGGAACTGAAGAAGTTATTATAACCTCTTAGCCCAGCTATCACATCAGATCTTTTTGATAAAGTTCTTACCTAATAAGTAGACAATATTTATCTAAAATAGTCAGATCTCATGCATCTTTTTACCTAATAAGCAGACAACAAAGTAGACAAATAATTATCTAAAATACTTGGAGCTCATCTTTTTTACCTGATCAATGGTAGGATATTGTATTTGTTATAACCTGAAAAAGTCCTCATAAGATCTCCAGCTGTGATATCAGGTCTTTTTGGTATTAAAATATGTAAATCAATGGTAGGAACGTATTTGTTAGGAACTGAAGAAGTTATTATGAGCTCTTGGCCAGGTTTTGAAATCAGCTCTTAGTATTGTCATTATATAATGGTAATAAAAGTATCAGATAACAAAAACAGGTATGAAATGAAACAGAAAACAGGTAGGTATTTAGGAACAGGTATGGAACAGAAAACAGGTAGGTATTTACAAACAGATATGGATTTTTTACAAATATTATCATGTTAGACTAGAAATATTATCACCTTATTGTTATAGCTTATAATTATTATTATTTTCGTTCATTTTGAAATAAAACGCTCTGAAATCTTTCAGATAGCTTTTATTCTACAATACATAGCTCAGGATAATTATTTTTATATACAGGGTATTACATAATTAAGCAGAGTGATATAACATTATAAGTGTTATAGACCAGGATATTTATATATTATATACAGAGTTTTATATACTTAAACAGAGTGATATGATATAGACCAGAGGCTAAGATGTTTATATTTTATATACTAGAGGTGTATTACATAATTAAGTAAAAAGCATCAAAATATATACAGGAAACTACATAACTAAATTAAAATTAACAAAATTGCTCATCAGCAAAAATATATTTAAATTATCTTTTTTAAAGGTTAAACAGATTAACATTATTATTATTATTAAAAGACGAACATCTGTTATGCTACCTCATCATTTATGATTGAGTAATGGCCCCAAGGATCATACGATCCCTTAACTATCTCTTGTCTCTTGTTGAATAGTCATGTATGTTTCTCAGACTTGATTAAATTTTGAGTGATGTATTTATCTTTAAAATTATCTACACATTCTATGAAGTCGTCCAAAGTAATAACGTTTTTAATAATCGATTTCTGGATGCTCTTTATTTTCTTTGTCAGACCGATATCGTTCGATGAAGCTCCTGACTCCGGAAGCTTACTCATCTTTCATCATGCCTAAAACTTTTTTGTTTACTTGCAAGATGTTCTACCGGCTATAAGATGTAGAGATGCCGGGCATGAATAAATCTCGGCTGAGGAGCATGAATGAGGTCATAAAGGGCACTACCATCTTAAGAAGCATCTCCTGAGATTAGCAAAAAGCCCGGTATGCCGGTGCTGCGATGATGCAGATGAGACTGCGCTTTACATTCTAAGTGAATGTGAAGGCTACGCTCCTGGGTAAACCATTTTTGGAACCTTGCGAACTAAGAGAAATTTCAGCGAGTAGTCTTTTGGACCTTATGCAAAGGACATAGTTGCTTGTTGAATTAAGACCGGTGGAATGCACAATAGGCTCATGTGGTCACAATGCTTCGAGACTCGCTACAGAAGAATCCACCCGTAGAAGAAGATATATATATTTAAATGCATATAAGGTATGTTTGTCTTTTCCTATTTTAGAAAAAGTGCGGGAATATAATACAGATTTTTGGACACCTCTTATAAAAAAATTTTACTAACGAAGCGGATCATTAAATTAAAAACATATTTCAAAATAAAACAGTGTCTATTATATAGAGGTATGAAAATAGATTAAACCAATTTTGACAGAAGTATGCTGGCTGCACTTGAGAGCGTCGTTGTTTTTCAAGCCCAAAAATTAGACGAATAGATAATATGTAAGTTGACTGAAACTGAAATCAGTTGCCCTACATATTTAAAAATTTCTTTGAGTTTTTAAATTTGTCATATGCATGTATTTATTTATCTGTATAAGAAATATGGGGAAAGCTGATTTTTTTTTATGGAATTTCGATGGAGAATATGCATATAGGGTGACCCAATAAAATGTATGTTCAGTAAGTTAAAGATCATTATGCATTATTTTGAAGAGTGATGTGTGGTAAGAGGTGTTTAGTTAAAACATGCGCATTGGTCTTGGTTGCAGAAAAATACATAATGTACCTAAGGTTATAGAATAAAAACATGGTGATCTATCTTTACTAAAACCATGAACAATAAAGATGGGTGAAGCATAAGCTGTACAGCCTCCTTCTATTATAAAAAATAAATAAATGACTCGTCGAAAAGATCATTGTTTATATGAAAAAATGTATGATGTTTTATAGAAAAACATGACGTATTTAGGGTCGTCTTTAAAAAAGCTAGAAAAGAATGAGTACTAGAGCAGCTCAGCTTGTTAACATCACCCTAAGCTGATGTGTTTATTACTGTATATGTGTCATAGTAGACATATGAAGAGAGAGAGAATCAACTTAATATTTCAATAAAAAGAATGTTGAAATAAAACACAGAAAGGAATTATACATATTTTTTATTTTAATTTAAATAGCAGCATGCATATTGTAACAACAAACAGCAAAACAGGGGTAACAGCAAAAAGGTATGTTTAGTTTTTACAAAAATATGAAATTGAAATAGAAAAATGTAACAGGCGTTAACTTTTCATCAAAATATGTATCTGAACATATGGGTTGTGTGTTATTTATTGAAACGCTAAGACAGTGTGTACAAAACACTGCGAATAATTTCAGTTTTCCAGGCAAAAACAAAATCATTATTCCCAAATTTCACGATGCAATAAAGCAATAGGACAAAGATGCTTTATCTACGTTGCTCCAAGAGTTTATAATATTTTACCACCATATATCAAGACTAAAGAAAATAACATTAAAAAAGTTAAAAACAAAATTAAAATCTGGCTTTTGGACGTTCCAAGAGACATTATTCATGATATTATAACTTAAAATATTCCAATATAAATAAAGGCTTATGTTACTCGAAAGAGACAATAACATGATTCGGCATTATTATTATTAATTATTAGTTGTTAGTTATTGTTGTCATTATAAGGCTGAATCAATATAATGCTTATATGTAAACCTACAGGTCACGTACAAGAAGGATTTTCTTCTTCTGTGATTCTTGAGTTTATTTATAAGTTTGCCTAAAGAAATGATTAAGATTACATATGTGTAAGAATGTGTATAAGTAAGAATGTAAGTAATGTGTTTTTCAAATTCCGCATCTTATATACATATCTCGTGTAGTATTTTATGTATTCCATTGTTATTCTAAATATTTATATGTTAATAAACTTTATTATTATTATTATTTATTATTATTATTACTTAAACGTCATTTTATGACAGTATCTCTACCTATATAAAAAAGACCATTCTAGTTATTGAAACTTGTTGCACGTTTAATGTAAAACGGATAGGAATCTTTAAATTTTATTTTGAATTATCCTTTTGATGTCTCATTTATGTCTTTTCTCTTATTAAATGTTCCATACCTAAAAAACTGTTGGATTTGGTGAGAAAATCAGTTATCGAGAAACCTGAGGACAAAGAAATTGAAAATAATATTATAAGTATATTTACTGAAGCATTTTAGTCTTAAAAAGATGTAAATAAACGATGAAACGTCTTATGTTACACAAATTATGAAAACTTGTTCCTTTACACGTCATCTTACCTGTAAATCTATGCATATCTATGGTATTGTTACCTAATACAAATATTTATTAACAAATGTCATTATAAAGTATTTTTATTACTAAACAAATGTTAATTGAAAATATAAAATTTTTTAGTATTTCAGTATTGTTCATTAGGCTGACGTACAAACCATTTATCAAAATACTTGAAAAAATCGTAAAGGCGTATAGCAAATTTAAACACCATTTTAAAATAAAATTGTTAACAAGAGGCTTAAGCTCACCAAAAAAATTGTTCTCAGAGAAAATTCGTGAAACGTGGTCGCATCTTGTGACTGAATTGCGAGTCACCCCACCCTAAACTGTTCACTGAGGTGAGTGAATGTTCTCCGTCAAGCACATAAAATATAACTAATATAGGTAACCAAAACGGTATCAGTTCTACACTATATGTGCATGATTGATGAAATCAAGTGTACAAGTGTCTTGGCTTCTGTGACCACCTAATACATAATCAAATGTAAGTTAAAACTGTTACTATTTATTAATTATTGCTAATTATACTTTATCCTGAAATTAATTTATTGAGATGGCACTCTCAACAGCTACTAAAACAAACAAACTCTTAAAGATTGATGATGATTTTTAAAAATTATCTGGAAATTTTAATGCAATGAATATTTTCCGTTATTTTAACTTATAACACCACAAAGTGGACAGGACTCTTTTCGGTGAACCACTCTGTATAATAGACTCATACAAATAGGTAGTCTTCCAGACTACCTATTTGTATGAGTCTATTTGTATGAGACTGGGAGACCAGTCTTCCAGATTGGTGGTAGTCGGTCATATTGTATCAATATTTAAGGTTGGAAAAACACCCAATTATTATAGATCCATTAGTAAGCTATATATTTAATAAAATACTAGAAAAATGTATCCATCAAAATATAATTATCAGTGAACCTCTGGTGACTTCTTCTCTTTGGAGGCTGAGAACCCTAAATTGTATATTCGACAGCCAAGTGCTGACCCACAAAAAAATTGACAGCGTGTGCCCTTGCGAAGTATTACGAGATACCTACATAGCTACATGGCAGTGTATTCAGATTTCTTCTCGGTTATCTGGCTGTAAAAGATAATTATAGTATTTAAATGGTAAATGAACCACTTTCGCTAATTTGCTGACCTGTCCTACTTTGTGGTTACATCATTTAATTAAACAGCTGCAGTTTCTTACGATATAATTATAATGTAGTTTACTCACATAACTTGTGATTTCGGTGATTTACCTTGTGTATAAGATAATTGCAGCACTCATATGGTAAATTTTTATTAATTTTTTGACACACTGTTCCACTTTGCAGTACATACTATTTAATTTAAAAATTTCATTATCGAAAGTTATAATTTAATCAAAGTTAGTATTTAGGTCCTATAAAATAGGTTACGGTTACCTACATATGTTAAGATAAAATATCTTAGGTTTAATGTCACTTGGAGAATCATTACTGCCACACAAGTATTGTTATATCTGTAAATATTTTAAGTTATCTTATCCTTCACCTTAGTTCATAATAATACATATTTATTTAAGTAAAATATCTCAATATTATATATAATTTAGAAAAGTGGCAAATATAGACCTCTTACGAATAAACGGTCGTATCATTTTTATGAATTTGAAATTTATTATATGGACACGTAAATTATTCAGTTACTGTATTACGTGTTCAAAAATATTACAAGATTTTTGTAATTATGAAAAAAATATTTCTGGAAAATATTGATAAAGTCGGGTAATATCGATCGGTAGAGTAATATCGACAATGAAGATGTGCATTGGATGGAGAAGGCTAAGTTTCATCGGTCTGAAGACCGCGAACCGTGAACTCGGCGATAACTTTGGGGCATCTAGAATCAGTTAACTCCGGTAAAGGTAATATTATTATGTCTTTTGCGAACATGTTCTGTTAATTCATCATTTCTCTGAAAGACTTTATCACATAAACTGCATTTAAATGATTTGTCTTTATGAATATTGTTAGGACGACTTAGGCGGCTAATCCAAGAAAATATTTTGTCTTTACAGGTATACATGGTCAGCCTTTAGGTGTTACAGCAAATGACAAATTAGTAATATCTGATGGAGAAGTATAGTAGAATGAAAAATTACTCAGATGAGAAAAATATTCCTATACAGGGTGTTCTAAACTTAATTTTAAGTAGGTAGGGAATTTACAAATATTTACTTTGGTCGGGTTTTAGGGTCAATGTATTATATTTTATTTTATGGAATGTATCTATATTATGTAAGTATTTTCTATTACAGGTCGCGATAATACCTACAGATACTGACTGGCTTTGGAAACTACGTTTTCAAAGAAATTGGGGTTTTATATACGCGAAATTTTTAAATCCGTACGTGCCCGCGAAAGGCTTTCGAGCTACCGAAACCGTTTTTGAAGGCTGTTTTGTTATAGCTTTGGTTGTTATAGGTTTAGTAATAACTAATAATCTATAATCTAAAAATAAAATGTGTCTATAGGACACAAAATAATATTAATTTCATTCAATCAATACATACAGTGTGTTCTAATTTTGTTGTAATTTTGTATGGGCAGTTTTTATAAGAAGTAGGTATTGTTACCGTTTAGCTACTTTTTAAATATCATATACAGAACAGAGTATTTGATCATATTAATTTATTTCAATCGATACATACAGAGTGTTCTAATTTACGTAGGCTGTTTTGTAAGTAGATATTGTTACTTGTAATTCATTTTTGGTTTTGGTTTTTATATGAGAAAGTATAGAATAAAGGAACCTACAGCGACTTAGATGGAAACATATTCTCAGCTTAAACTTTAGTAGATA
Organism: Pogonocherus hispidulus; assembly: GCA_963924545.1. Lineage (NCBI taxonomy): Eukaryota > Metazoa > Arthropoda > Insecta > Coleoptera > Cerambycidae > Pogonocherus > Pogonocherus hispidulus. Next base: position 46,745,151 of record OZ004699.1, read on the forward strand.
AGCTATGCCGGTACTTAGTTAAAGTAGATAGAACATACTGTTTTTTTAGCTTGATGACACCCGGTACATATGAAACTGTATTTAAAAAATGATAATTATAACAGCCTGTTTTTTAGTAGATGGGTTATATCAGCAATTTAGTTTAAACATTTTCTGTTGACGGCGTGGAAAAGGAAATATTAGTGTACATTATTAATATTGAACATCTCTTGGAGATAAAAATAGGGGATTTAAATAAATAGTAGTAAGTTCTATCACACGATCAGCCGCTGTTCGGTGATAATATAAATTGTTTGAATTTTAAAATATAGACGCAAGCTTCTGGATATTGTACCGAGATAAATATTGTAAAGAAAAAAATAAATACTGGGTGTTCAAATAACTCTATCATTATTTTATATTTAAACATAAAGCTATTATACCAAGTATTTAATTTTTCGTTACATTTTAATAATTTCAGATTGGGGAAAAATATCCAATTCAATATAAAGGGCTTCAGATGTCTGTAGCATTATTTTTAAAAACAATATTATTATACCGAGTGTTTAATTTTTATGTTACAACTCGGTAATACCGGTAAACTTATTAAATTCAAAACGGATTTTTTCTCGTCCAGTCCAGAACAATAATCGTTTTCAAACGATATACGGGGTTATATTTATTCATAATATTTACAAATTTTCCAAATTTTCTTAATTCTCCTAAGAACTGAGTTCTATCAAGTATTCATACGTCTTTGAGACAAATGATTGGGGCCTTTTTATTAAACCCTCTATACAATTGTCCTATTACTCGAGATTTTGATTCAAAAGAATAAATTATAATTTTTCCGCCGACTTGTTATCAATATTATAAAGCAAATAAATAAAAGTGTGTAGCAGGATTAGTCTGAGGCCGTAAAAAGCGGGCGCGAGATATTTTTATAATATATATCACACTACTTACATAGGTGTATACGTATATCACATGAATTATGAAAATATGACACAAACGTGACGTTTTATGTAGTGTTTTCATAATTCATGTGATATACGTATACACCTATGTAAGTAGTGTGATATATATTATTAAAAATATCTCGCGCCCGCTTTTTACGGCCTCAGACTAATCCTTGAGTTATTTGAACACCCAGTATTTATTTTTTTCTTTACAATATTTATCTCGTTACAATATCCAGAAGCTTACGTCTATATTTTAAAATTCAAACAATTTATATTATCACCGAACAGCGGCTGATCGTGGGATAGAACTTACTACTATTTATTTAAATCCCCTATTTTTATCTCCAAGAGATGTTCAATATTAATAATGTACACTAATATTTCCTTTTCCACGCCGTCAACAGAAAATGTTTAAACTAAATTGCTGATATAACCCATCTACTAAAAAACAGGCTGTTATAATTATCATTTTTTAAATACAGTTTCATATGTACCGGGTGTCATCAAGCTAAAAAACAGTATGTTCTATCTACTTTAACTAAGTACCGGCATAGCTTATCTACTAAAGTTTAAGCTGAGAATATGTTTCCATCTAAGTCGCTGTAGGTTCCTTTATTCTATACTTTCTCATATAAAAACCAAAACCAAAAATGAATTACAAGTAACAATATCTACTTATAAAACAGCCTACGTAAATTAGAACACTCTGTATGTATCGATTGAACCAGTGACTATAGAAAGAATAAGACGGTCAGCCCCTAAATAAATTATGAGCTTATAAAATTAACGTCCGCTCAGGGTGCGACATCTCTGAAACAGAAAATTATAATGGGAAGCTCTTCGATTGTTGTCTCCGCTAGGGAGATGCGGCAGTTATGCTAATAATTCAGTGGATCGGTAAACAGATCGTCGAACCGGAGATCGCAACGTTGCCGAATTTTGAAGTCGAATTTAAATTTGGACTTGGATATACTCCCGTACGCGGGATTCTAATAAAAATTTCACAGCGTTTTCTAACGAATTAGAAGCTTATATTTTCTTTCGTAGCCATCGTAATTTAAAAAATTTCCGGAAATTATTTTAACCATCCTAGAGTAAGGTGCATGTTGTTACACTTAAAATTTTTTGATATTTATGTATAGATTGACAAATATTATTAAATATAGGTATTATTTTTATATTATTTTGCATGGCAAATATTAAATTTAAAATGATTGTTAGTTGCCGAGGAATGGTGTTATGGATAAGGGTTAAGGAATGAATAAAAAGGTAATTTAGATTGAAATATTAATTATATATAAAAATAAACAGGAAATCTAGGAAATATAAAACATTTACGGACCTATGGTTCATAGGAACAATCTAGAAAGTTACTTGAATTGGTTTCTATTTTAATAAATACTTTTGATGATGGAATTAATAGACATAAATATTAATACGTGGTAGTAGGTATGTACATAAAATTAGAGAAGAATTATTAGCAACGACGGCGGACAAATATAGAAACGAATTGTTTAAGAATTGCACTTACCATTTTGGAATTCTAATAGATTATCTAATTAAAATAAAAAATTTTTCGTTTTATGAAATGGTTTTCCGAGGCCAGAAGCAAAACCCGAGGAAAAATACCAAGAAACCACCAAACAAAACAGTAAAACCACAGAGAAAAATTAGAATTTTGTCCACATAAATAATATACCGAGTGACAACAAAATCATTATACATAGAAGGCGTCACTTTATTGCCTTTGAGGTTTCAGAGAAAACCAAATCTGTAACCTCAAAAGCAATAAACCTAGCGTTGAAGTTTAAAAATAATAAATTATGTTTCCCATAACTCCTATATTGCCTAATTAATAAATCCTAGTTTTTCCTATGTTTTTAAGTTCACCAGTGTTTTATACGTAAATAATGTATTCTTGTTAGACTTTGCTAAAATGAGTAATTACCGAGATATTAATTAGGGCTTACAATTAGTATGCATAAAAATAAGAATTTGTCTAATGGATGTCTTGAAACAAGTTACTACTTGACCATCCGATTTTTTAGATCAATTACAATTTCAAAAATTGTAATTAGGCATTTTTTATTACAAACAACTTGATTTTATAAACATTTGGTTTAAAATAAAAAATAATGATAATTCTCGAGAACGTAAATAATTATTTATTTTAAAATTCAAAAGTTGGATTTACAGAATTGTAATTTGGATTATAAACAACTTTATTTTCTAAACATTTTGTCTTAAATACAAAATAATGGTACTTATACACGGTGTCCCACCGGGAACCGCCTCGATCTACATGGCAAATTATAATTAGGAAAAAATTGAAAATTGGGCACTGTACCAAAGTCACTGTGGGCAAGCGATCTAACATATGTTCAAATTGGCCGCACTTCCGGTTATACCGGAAGTAGGTGTCAACTTGCTTATTTCAAATGGAACACCCTATATATTATTAGATTTTTGAATTCTACTCAAAATTTTAAATATATCTCATGTAGGATGTCCTATACCTATCTTAAACCGTTTATGAAATATTGACAGGTGAATATTGACATTTTTCAACTTTGACACCCTGTAAAATCTAAACGGTTTGAATCGAACAAAACAGTTTGCACATTCCTATCTTAACTTTTTATAAGCTACCGTTTATGAAATATTGACAGGTGAATATTGACATTTTTCAACTCTGACACCCTGTAAAATCTAAACGGTTTGAGATCGAACAAAACGGTTTGCACATTCCTATCTTAACTTTTTATAAGCTATCGTTTGATACCAATTTCAGATTTAACCAAGAGATTAAATTTAATCGAAAATTTTTAATTTCTAGAAAATCTGAAATTAGTATCAAACGATAGCTTAAGAAAAGTTAAGATAGGAATGTGCAAACCGTTTTGTTCGATCTCAAACCGTTTAGATTTTACAGGGTGTCAAAGTTGAAAAATGTCAATATTCACCTGTCAATATTTCAAAAACGGTTGAAGATAGGTATAGGACATCCTACATGAAATATATTTAAAGTTTTGAGTAGAATTCAAAAATCTAATAATATACAGGATGTTTCATTTGAAATAAGCAAGTTGACACCGACTTCCGGTATAACCGGAAGTGCGGCCATCTTGAAAATATTTTAGATCGCTTGCCCCTAGTGACTTTGGTACACTGCCCAATTTTTAATTTTTTCCTAATTGTAGCCATATACAGGGTGGGCGAAATTCGAGGCTCATCATTGGGATCTCGGAAACGGTAAGAGATACAGAAACGGTTAAATTGGGGCAAAGTTGCGTAATTTTGTGACCAATAATATGCCGTCAAGAAATCTAGAATATCTACATTCGTTTTTGAGTTATTTCAAAAAAACCAAAATTTTGAGTTTTCGTTTTTAATTTTTTTTAGCTTTATTTGAGACGATATCAAAAAACTGACAAGACTTTTTCATTGCCACTTTTTATGCTCTATAACGTGGCAGTACAAAATTTCCGTTACGGCGTTTCGTCCGATCAGGACCATCTTCAACTTTATTTTTTTAAATAGGGACCAATAATGTTTCTTACGAAAAACGATAGGATTTTTTATTCTGATTCCAATGATGTATGATACTTTATAGTTTTAATTATTATTTTTGCTCAAATACTAGGAATAACTTTTAAGACGATCGAATCTAGTATGCTTTGGGCTGATGACATTTGTTATAAAACAATTTTAATTGTCAATACAATTTGACGTTGACGTAAAGAGCTTCGCTTTAAATAATAAGTAATTATGCCGTTTACAAATCAAGAATAATGTGATATGATTGAAATTTATTATAAATGTTACAAAAATTCAACCAGATCTGAACAATCATATTTTGAAACGTACCCAGAAAGGCTACAACCACATAGAACGACATTTTCGAAACTGCACAGACAATTGACAGAAAACGGTAGTTTTGAACATAGCAGTATTTACAGGAGAATACAAAATAATAGTCCAAATCATGTTATTGAATGTGCAAATTTGGTTTTATATGGTAAGACAAGTTGTACCGTATAATTAAATTTAAAATAATGATAACAAAGTAAGTAACTATTTAAAAAAATAAAGTTGAAGTTGGTCCTGATCGGACGAAACGCCGTAACGGAAATTTTGTACTGCCACAGCATAAAAAGTGGAAATGAAAAACTCTTGTCAGTTTTTTGATATCGTCTCAAATAAAGCTAAGAAAAATTAAAAACGAACTCAAAATTTTGGTTTTTTTGAAATAACTCAAAAACGAATGTAGATATTCTGGATTTCCTGACGGTATATTATTGGTCACAAAATTACGCAACTTTGCCCCAATTTAACCGTTCCCGTATCTCTTACCGTTTCCGAGATCCGAATAGTCAGCCTCGAATTTCGCCCACCCTGTATAGATCGAGGCGGTTCCCGGTGGGACACCGTGTATATTTTTTTCTTATAGCGGAGCAATTTTTGATGAAAATTGTGACTTTTTTTGAGAGTTACATATAACCAAATGAAACCAACATAGTTTTGTTTAGTATATTATTGTGCATCAAAAATGGCGATTTACCTTATTTTTCATTAGGACCGACATTTTGTATTAAAAAAATATGTATAATTCAGGAAATCTGCGTACATAGTTTCTTTATAAATATCATTCGATATCTAGATAACTACTTGCAGTGACTATATTAGTCACTGCCACTTGGCAAATCGAAACATATTTATTTTTGTTTGAAAGTGGATACTTGACTTGACATACAACATTAAAAATAATATATTGCCAAAAAATACCAAATTTTTTTTGTAAAAAAAATGTTAATGTACGAATTACCATTTCTTGTAGTTAAAATTTCACCAATCGACAAACTTTTTTATTTATGAACATTTTTAAATACAAGCCGGGAATGAAACAAAGGTAATACATTGAAAAAGTTTTTAAAACAAAAAAACTTTCTTTATGCTGTAATATTCTTTCACCGTATTTATCTAGTTTTTTTTAACCGCTACAATAAGTGTTAACCTTGTTTTCTAGGTCTGTAAACAGAATTACTGCCCGGACTTGTAAAACTATTTTTTCCAAAATTAAACACTCCATGTCGCATTTTATATTTATTATACTTATATTGAATTACAATAAAACTATAATTTATTGCTCTAAAATAAAAATTGACAATACGACCTTACGAATTGCCAGTAAAAAAATTCGCACACAGAAGAGTATAACCACAGCTTACCATATGGTAAGCTGTGGTATAAGTGTGGTAAGCTTACCATATGGTAAGCTGTGGTATAACTAGATTTAAAATTTTATCACTATCTGAAATATTTTCTTGTTGCTAGCCATAACATTTTTAATTGTGATTGCGCTAAAATCGTGTCGCATCTACTGCTTCTTATTTTGTATAAAGGACGGCTGGGTGACAAACCGCGTGCTGCTTAGATTTAAAAATGATTTATTTTGAAATCAGGGTCTATACAACCTTTTTTTGTTCCAAAAACTTTTTAATGTCTTACGTTAATTTTACTCGCTGCATGTAGGTACATAAAAATTTCTTAAAATAAAAAAGTTTCTCGCTTTGTCAAAATTAGGCTGCCTAACAGGTGATTTTTTATATTAATATCCTTTTTACGAAAAAACTAATCTATTTTTGGAGACGTGTATTACATCATAATGATCGCTTACGTTTCTGCTTTAAAATTAAAAAAAAATCATGTCGCTACGTCAAATGGTTGACGATATATTACGTGATATATGTAAAAAATACAGTGAAAGCATAAGTATATACTTGTGGTGAAAGCAAATGCATCAGTTAGGTCTATTTTTGTTAATAAAAAGATCTGCCCAATAAAAAATGTCGTAATTAACCATTCCTCATAGCCAATAACTTATAGAATAATACTATTTGTCTGATTTGGTTATACTCAAGCGACTGTTCGCAAGTTTGCTCCACATAGAAAATGTAGCATACTCCACTATTAATTTTTTAAATTTGTTCTGCCGTGCCGTGCACGTAGTGGCAACACAGCGTTGTCTCAATTTATTTCGTCCATATGACGTTCAATGTCAACACGCGCTTTACAGTAAATTGCTTTAGCTTGGCGCGAGTTGTGTGAAAATTCAATAGGGCGCAGCACTTCCTGAGCTAGTTTTGAAGCAAGTTTTGAAACTTGTCGATTTTGTGCGGGTATGTGGAAGTAGGCTTCGTTGACCGTCTTATTCTTTCTATAGTCACTGATTGAACTAAATTAATATGATCAAATACTCTGTTCTGTATATGATATTTAAAAAGTAGCTAAACGGTAACAATACCTACTTCTTATAAAAACTGCCCATACAAAATTACAACAAAATTAGAACACACTGTAAGTATTGATTGAATGAAATTAATATTATTTTGTGTCCTATAGACACATTTTATTTTTAGATTATAGATTATTAGTTATTACTAAACCTATAACAACCAAAGCTATAACAAAACAGCCTTCAAAAACGGTTTCGGTAGCTCGAAAGCCTTTCGCGGGCACGTACGGATTTAAAAATTTCGCGTGGATAAAACTCCAATTTCTTTGAAAAACGTAGTTTCCAAAGCCAGTCAGTATCTGTAGGTATTATCGCGACCTGTAATAGAAAATACTTACATAATATAGATACATTCCATAAAATAAAATATAATACATTGACCCTAAAACCCGACCAAAGTAAATATTTGTAAATTCCCTACCTACTTAAAATTAAGTTTAGAACACCCTGTATAGGAATATTTTTCTCATCTGAGCAATTTTTCATTCTACTATACTTCTCCATCAGATATTACTAATTTGTCATTTGCTGTAACACCTAAAGGCTGACCATGTATACCTGTAAAGACAAAATATTTTCTTGGATTAGCCGCCTAAGTCGTCCTAACAATATTCATAAAGACAAATCATTTAAATGCAGTTTATGTGATAAAGTCTTTCAGAGAAATGATGAATTAACAGAACATGTTCGCAAAAGACATAATAATATTACCTTTACCGGAGTTAACTGATTCTAGATGCCCCAAAGTTATCGCCGAGTTCACGGTTCGCGGTCTTCAGACCGATGAAACTTAGCCTTCTCCATCCAATGCACATCTTCATTGTCGATATTACTCTACCGATCGATATTACCCGACGTTATCAATATTTTCCAGAAATATTTTTTTCATAATTACAAAAATCTTGTAATATTTTTGAACACTTAATACAGTAACTGAATAATTTACGTGTCCATATAATAAATTTCAAATTCATAAAAATGATACGACCGTTTATTCGTAAGAGGTCTATATTTCCCACTTTTCTAAATTATATATAATATTGAGATATTTTGCTTAAATAAATATGTATTATTATGAACTAAGGTGAAGGATAAGATAACTTAAAATATTTACAGATATAACAATACTTGTGTGGCAGTAATGATTCTCCAAGTGACATTAAACCTAAGATATTTTATCTTAACATATGTAGGTAACCGTAACCTATTTTATAGGACCTAAATACTAACTTTGATTAAATTATAACTTTCGATAATGAAATTTATAAATTAAATAGTATGTACTGCAAAGTGGAACAGTATGTCAAAAAATTAATAAAAATTTACCATATGAGTGCTGCAATTATCTTATACACAAGGTAAATCACCGAAATCACAAGTTATGTGAGTAAACTACATTATAATTATATCGTAAGAAACTGCAGCTGTTTAATTAAATGATGTAACCACAAAGTAGGACAGGTCAGCAAATTAGCGAAAGTGGTTCATTTACCATTTAAATACTATAATTATCTTTTACAGCCAGATAACCGAGAAGAAATCTGAATACACTGCCATGTAGCTATGTAGGTATCTCGTAATACTTCGCAAGGGCACACGCGGTCAATTTTTTTGTGGGTCAGCACTTGGCTGTCGAATATACAATTTAGGGTTCTCAGCCTTCAAAGAGAAGAAGTCACCAGAGGTTCACTGATAATTATATTTTAATGGATACATTTTTCTAGTATTTTATTAAATATATAGTTTACTAATGGATCTATAATAATTGGGTGTTTTTCCAACCTTAAATATTGATACAATATGACCGACTACCACCAATCTGGAAGACTACCTATTTGTATGAGTCTATTATACCGAAAAGAGTCCTGTCCACTTTGTGGTGTTATAAGTTAAAATAACGGAAAATATTCATTGTATTAAAATGTCCAGATAATTTTTAAAAATCATCATCAATCTTTAAGAGTTTGTTTGTTTTAGTAGCTGTTGAGAGTGCCATCTCAATAAATTAATTTCAGGATAAAGTATAATTAGCAATAATTAATAAATAGTAACAGTTTTAACTTACATTTGATTATGTATTAGGTGGTCACAGAAGCCAAGACACTTGTACACTTGAATTCATCAATCATGCACATATAGTGTAGAACTGATACCGTTTTGGTTACCTATATTAGTTATATTTTATGTGCTTGACGGAGAACTTTCACTCACCTCAGTGAACAGTTTAGGGTGGGGTGACTCGCAATTCAGTCACAAGATGCGACCACGTTTCACGAATTTTCTCTGAGAACAATTTTTTTGGGGAGCTTAAGCGTCTTGTTAACAATTTTATTTTAAAATGGTGTTTAAATTTGCTATACGCCTTTACGATTTTTTCAAGTATTTTGATAAATGGTTTGTACGTCAGCCTAATGAACAATACTGAAATACTAAAAAATTTTATATTTTCAATTAACATTTGTTTAGTAATAAAAATACTTTATAATGACATTTGTTAATAAATATTTGTATTAGGTAACAATACCATAGATATGCATAGATTTACAGGTAAGATGACGTGTAAAGGAACAAGTTTTCATAATTTGTGTAACATAAGACGTTTCATCGTTTATTTACATCTTTTTAAGACTAAAATGCTTCAGTAAATATACTTATAATATTATTTTCAATTTCTTTGTCCTCAGGTTTCTCGATAACTGATTTTCTCACCAAATCCAACAGTTTTTTAGGTATGGAACATTTAATAAGAGAAAAGACATAAATGAGACATCAATAGGATAATTCAAAATAAAATTTAAAGATTCCTATCCGTTTTACATTAAACGTGCAACAAGTTTCAATAACTAGAATGGTCTTTTTTATATAGGTAGAGATACTGTCATAAAATGACGTTTAAGTAATAATAATAATAAATAATAATAATAATAAAGTTTATTAACATATAAATATTTAGAATAACAATGGAATACATAAAATACTACACGAGATATGTATATAAGATGCGGAATTTGAAAAACACATTACTTACATTCTTACTTATACACATTCTTACATATATGTAATCTTAATCATTTCTTTAGGCAAACTTATAAATAAACTCAAGAATCACAGAAGAAGAAAATCCTTCTTGTACGTGACCTGTAGGTTTACATATAAGTATTATATTGATTCAGCCTTATAATGACAACAATAACTAACAACTAATAATTAATAATAATAATGCCGAATCATGTTATTGTCTCTTTCGAGTAACATAAGCCTTTATTTATATTGGAATATTTTAAGTTATAATATCATGAATAATGTCTCTTGGAACGTCCAAAAGCCAGATTTTAATTTTGTTTTTAATTTTTTTAATGTTATTTTCTTTAGTCTTGATATATGGTGGTAAAATATTATAAACTCTTGGAGCAACGTAGATAAAGCATCTTTGTCCTATTGCTTTATTGCATCGTGAAATTTGGGAATAATGATTTTGTTTTTGCCTGGAAAACTGAAATTATTCGCAGTGTTTTGTACACACTGTCTTAGCGTTTCAATAAATAACACACAACCCATATGTTCAGATACATATTTTGATGAAAAGTAAGTTAACGCCTGTTACATTTTTCTATTTCAATTTCATATTTTTGTAAAAACTAAACATACCTTTTTGCTGTTACCCCTGTTTTGCTGTTTGTTGTTACAATATGCATGCTGCTATTTAAATTAAAATAAAAAATATGTATAATTCCTTTCTGTGTTTTATTTCAACATTCTTTTTATTGAAATATTAAGTTGATTCTCTCTCTCTTCATATGTCTACTATGACACATATACAGTAATAAACACATCAGCTTAGGGTGATGTTAACAAGCTGAGCTGCTCTAGTACTCATTCTTTTCTAACTTTTTTAAAGACTACCCTAAATACGTCATGTTTTTCTATAAAACATCATACATTTTTTCATATAAACAATGATCTTTTCGACGAGTCATTTATTTATTTTTTATAATAGAAGGAGGCTGTACAGCTTATGCTTCACCCATCTTTATTGTTCATGGTGTTAGTAAAGATAGATCACCATGTTTTTATTCTATAACCTTAGGTACATTATGTATTTTTGTGCAACCAAGACCAATGCGCATGTTTTTACTAAACACCTCTTACCACACATCACTCTTCAAAATAATGCATAATGATCTTTAACTTACTGAACATACATTTTATTGGGTCACCCTATATGCATATTCTCCATCGAAATTCCATAAAAAAAAATCAGCTTTCCCCATATTTCTTATACAGATAAATAAATACATGCATATGACAAATTTAAAAACTCAAAGAAATTTTTAAATATGTAGGGCAACTGACTTCAGTTTCAATCAACTTACATATTATCTATTCGTCTAATTTTTGGGCTTGAAAAACAACGACGCTCTCAAGTGCAGCCAGCATACTTCTGTCAAAATTGGTTTAATCTATTTTCATACCTCTATATAATAGACACTGTTTTATTTTGAAATATGTTTTTAATTTAATGATCCGCTTCGTTAGTAAAATTTTTTTATAAGAGGTGTCCAAAAATCTGTATTATATTCCCGCACTTTTTCTAAAATAGGAAAAGACAAACATACCTTATATGCATTTAAATATATATCTTCTTCTTTCTTCTACGGGTGGATTCTTCTGTAGCGAGTCTCGAAGCATTGTGACCACATGAGCCTATTGTGCATTCCACCGGTCTTAATTCAACAAGCAACTATGTCCTTTGCATAAGGTCCAAAAGACTACTCGCTGAAATTTCTCTTAGTTCGCAAGGTTCCAAAAATGGTTTACCCAGGAGCGTAGCCTTCACATTCACTTAGAATGTAAAGCGCAGTCTCATCTGCATCATCGCAGCACCGGCATACCGGGCTTTTTGCTAATCTTTGGAGATGCTTCTTATGATGGTAGTGCCCTTTATGACCTCATTCATGCTCCTCAGCCGAGATTTATTCATGCCCGGCATCTCTACATCTTATAGCCGGTAGAACATCTTGCAAGTAAACAAAAAAGTTTTAGGCATGATGAAAGATGAGTCAGGAGCTTCATCGAACGACATCGGTCTGACAAAGAAAATAAAGAGCATCCAGAAATCGATTATTAAAAACGTTATTACTTTGGACGACTTCATAGAATGTGTAGATAATTTTAAAGATAAATACATCACTCAAAATTTAATCAAGTCTGAGAAACATACATGACTATTCAACAAGAGACAAGAGATAGTTAAGGGATCGTATGATCCTTGGGGCCATTAGTCAATCATAAATGATGAGGTAGCATAACAGATGTTCGTCTTTTAATAATAATAATAATGTTAATCTGTTTAACCTTTAAAAAAGATAATTTAAATATATTTTTGCTGATGAGCAATTTTGTTAATTTTAATTTAGTTATGTAGTTTCCTGTATATATTTTGATGTTTTTTACTTGATTATGTAATACACCTCTAGTATATAAAATATAAACATCTTAGCCTCTGGTCTATATCATATCACTTTGTTTAAGTATATAAAACTCTGTATATAATATATAAATATCCTGGTCTATAACACGTATAATGTTATATCACTCTGCTTAATTATGTAATACCCTGTATATAAAAATAATTATCCTGAGCTATGTATTGTAGAATAAAAGCTATCTGAAAGATTTCAGAGCGTTTTATTTCAAAATGAACGAAAATAATAATAATTATAAGCTATAACAATAAGGTGATAATATTTCTAGTCTAACATGATAATATTTGTAAAAAATCCATATCTGTTTGTAAATACCTACCTGTTTTCTGTTCCATACCTGTTCCTAAATACCTACCTGTTTTCTGTTTCATTTCATACCTGTTTTTGTTATCTGATACTTTTATTACCATTATATAATGACAATACTAAGAGCTGATTTCAAAACCTGGCCAAGAGCTCATAATAACTTCTTCAGTTCCTAACAAATACATTCCTACCATTGATTTACATATTTTAATACCAAAAAGACCTGATATCACAGCTGGAGATCTTATGAGGACTTTTTCAGATTATAACAAATACAATATCCTACCATTGGTCAGGTAAAAAAGATGAGCTCCAAGTATTTTAGATAATTATTTGTCTACTTTGTTGTCTGCTTATTAGGTAAAAAGATGCATATGAGATCTGACTATTTTAGATAAATATTGTCTACTTATTAGGTAAGAACTTTATCAAAAAAATTTGATGTGATAGCTGGGCCAAGAGCTTATAATAACTTCTTCAGTTCCACAAATACAATCCTACCCTTGATCCGGTAAAAAAGATTACCTCCAAGTATTTTAAATAATTATTAGCCTACTTATTCATTGATCAGGTAAAAAAGATACATATGAGACTCAATTATTTCAGTTAATTATTGATTATTATTAAATTAGTCTACTCTGTTTACTTATTAAGAAAAAGATGCATAATATGCATAATATGCATTTTCTTAATAAGTAACCAGACCTCATATTATGAGGTCTGGTTATTTTAGATAAATATTAAATTTAAACAAAGAGAATCTACGCATGCTTTAATTACATTCTCTTACCTACATCATACACAATCTTAAATATCTTATTGGCTAGGTAGATACTCTGAATGCTGCAATAGTGGTCCTAAAGTTTCAATGGCCGCGGTCCTAAAGACTTAATCTGATTGGTCGTTATCTGAATACCGCAATGGCTGGGATCTGTAAGCTGTATCTAATATAATTAGCTGTTATCTGAATATTGCAATGGCCGCGATCTGAATGCTGATTGACTGGGGGAGAACTTTATAATGGCGGTGATCAGAAGGCTTATTAACTATGATAAGGATGCTATAATGTCTGGGGGTGAGGTCTGAAAGTTGTAATATAATTGGCTGTTATCTGAATACTGTAATGGCCGCGATCTGAATGCTGATTGACTGGGGGAGAACGTTATAATGGCGGTGATCAGAAGGCTGATTAACTATGATAAAGATGTTATAATATCTGGGGACGAGGTCTGAAAGTTGTAATATAATTGGCTGTTATCTGAATACTGTAATGGCCGCGATCTGAAGCCTGATTGGGCGTGGGGTGTAGTCTGAAATCTGATTGGCTGAGGGCGTGGCATGTCTCCAAAAGGAAAGTGGAGGGGGTAAAATTACTCACTTTTTTGCAAAATTTAGGCCCCTTTAAAAATACATGGGTTTTTGGCTCCGCACGCCTACAGCCTATCTACTCAAGCTGGCATCATACGGAGATGATTAAAGCTATGCTAATATTATGTCCTATTTATACCTAAACTATTTCTATGGTTCAGTACAGCTCAGTAAACCATTGCGACTGATCAGTGAACCGCCGCGAGCTATATGAGATTGGTCCTCTTGATCCCATTGGTCACCATTCCTACTATTTTTACCTTTACAATTTCCAAACTCTCAAAAGCATCCAGCTGTCTAGAATTTGTTACATTCCTAATTAGTCTTAAATTGCTACTATCCATTTTATGGTTGTTCTCGAACTATCTGTTTCATGGTTGTTGAATTTTAGATTTTCTCTTTCATTTTGAAAAGTCAATTTAAAGGGACACTTTTAAATTCCTTGACTTTTCTAAACGAAAGAGAAAATCCAAAATTCATATCTATTCCATACAATCCTCGTTTCACCCGTGGTTTTGGTAAGGTTTTTAAAGATATAGGTATGTCAGTGGTTTATTCTTCAGGAAATAAACTACAAGTTTTAGGCAATCCAAAAGACAAAATATAAACTAAGGAAAAGTCGGAGAGTTACGAAATTAGCTATAATGACTGCAATCAAAAGTATGTTGGACCAACTAGAAGGTCAGTTCAAACTAGATTCAACGAACATATGGTTCATTACAAATATGGTAGAACAAACAAGTCTAGTGTTACCCAACATGTGTTCGAGAACAACCATAAAATGGATAGTAGCAATTTAAGACTAATTAGGAATGTAACAAATTGCAGACAGCTGGATGCTTTTGGGCGGTTCACTGATCCGTCGCGGCGGTTCACTGATCAGTCGCGATGGTATAAATAGGACACAATGATAGCATAGGTTTAGGTTTAATCATCTCCAGATGTGCCAACTTGGTTGTCCAAACGCGCGTCTTGTGCAGTATAGTGTTTTGGTGTTATATGAAAAACTACGTCAGTGTTATCTTCACAACAAAGGTTCTAACTCTTTCAAGATAAATTTGAGATTTTGATTATACTTTATGTATCCAAAGTTACTATGAATGTTGAACTGACCGTCAACTATTAAAATGGCTTATATCTATAAAGTCAGTGTGTGGACGTTCAGTGCGATAGACACTTTAATTTAATGCTTTTAGCTTAAATATTCCGTATATCCAGGAAGTCAATATTGCAGCTGATACACTACACTCTCATAAACTCCCATGACGAAAGACTTGGATGCAAAAAATGTATCAAGTCACTGATAAATAGTTACATATCAAGCCATTCCAACTTGGAGCAGTAGTTAGCAGATCTTGATAGGAATATACTATTTTTGACTTCTGGCATCTCGTGATTGAGCTGATAAATGGATATAAAGAAAATACCTTATGGAAAAACTGTTCTGCATCGATAACCCGCAGATAGTGAAGCAGATTCTGCATAAAATTGCAAGCTTAACTTTTAGAATAAATTTGTGTGTCCAAGCGCTGGTCAGATGCAGTGGACAAAACCAAATGTTTATGTTAAAGATTTCATAAAGTCTCAGATATTTAAGTTTAGTAAGACTAATCTATAACCTGTTAACTAATCTCAATCCCAATTTAGTCTACTCAATTGGAAGTTACAGCTAGTGATTATTTTAGTTATTTACCTGGAGGGGGAAATACAAAGTGTGGTGGGTTACATAACAATAGTATGAAACTTAAAGATACTAAACAATGTGAAAGTCAGAACCTATAAATCTGTGTTATAGTCTGGCTATAAATAAGCAGAATAATCGTGCTAAAACTGATCAAGGATATCGATGGATATCCTTGATCCTCTACTCACCTAGGGGCACCGTCTCAAGGTGGATAGAACTATCAGAAGTTTATCGAAGAGACATTTTTACGTTTTGGAATCCCAAGATTAGTTGACTTCAATAATTGAGTTTAATTTTGTTAGTGTCAGAGAAATTTTTAGTAACAATGTACTGTGTTTTATCCTCCTACTAATTAACTAGTGCGAAAGAGCAGAGATCTAAATCTTGATTAGCTACTCACTTAATACAATCTCATTACATATCTAGGTCAATACCTCCCGCAAGTAGTTTTTCTTTATATACAATTATTTCCAGTTCTGTTTTTCTTATAATTGATTATACCATACTTGATAATATGAATAAACAAGCAAGACTGTCAACCAGATCAAAATCGATAATCTACTATAAAGAACGAAGTAAGAGATTATGAACAGGGTCATTAGTTATATTTTAGTCACCCACCTAGAGGTTCTCCCTTTAATATGAGGGAAAAAAGTTAAATACAAAAGTTGTAGAAAATCAGGTGTAGTTTATTCCAAAATGTAAAATCTTTATACAAGGTGTTTCGAAAACGGGTGACATGTCAAACTTGCATTTTCTTAAATGGAATACCCTGTATATTATTAAGTTCTCCGATTCCACACAAAATTCCACGACTTCTTCATATACCATACCTTATAATGTCTGTAACTTATTTGTGGTGCGTTTTCATGATCCATCGTTTCTTTTGGGATTACACCACCTGTAAAATACAAAAAGAAAAAACCGGAAGTATACAAACTAAATATTAAAAGTGCAGTATCAAGGCAAACTTCTAACGTTTGCCCCAAAAAACCACTGTATAATATGGAATAAAATAATGTTTGATAAATTAGCTAAATTTCATCAGTGGTTTTTCAGTTTTATACAAAATTCTATAATATTATATATATCATATTTTAAAATATGTCTAAATAAAATAGTTATTATAATAAAATTTAAAAGAAATTTAACACTTAGGTAACTAGCTTTTTTCTAAACGTTTCAAGTTGATCCTCAACTCTTCGTCGGTAGAATGTTTGTACTATAAGAGAATAGAATGTCGGTCGGTAGAATGTTTCTTTGTATGAAACGAAATACTTTTTGTCAGATTGACCTTTTTAATTTAAATTGACATCACATGCACTGATCACTATGATATTATTAATTTTCCACTGGTAACATCCTTCTGGAGTAGAGGAAGCCATGTTTAATCTATGAAAATTGTTTCTGACGAGATACAATTATCACCATTAAGTTTAATGAAAGCACTTTCTTTTAATTTTCTTTTAAATTATTTTTCTTTTGTTTTTAAAAGTTTAGCCTGTGTCCAATCAACTCGGTGACCGTTATCCCATACATGTTTTACTAATGTAGACCTATCAACTTGGTAATCCTTAACATAGTTTTCATTTTTGCCTGGCCCTTATTTGTAATAGTCTAGATGTTTCACCAGTATAATATTTACCACATTCACAAGGAATCTGGTAAATACAATTTTTTGAATTTTGATCATTATTGATTGGTTTTGTTTTTGTAAGTATTGATCTTAAAGTGTTTTTCTTTTTAAATGTCGTTCTTATGTTAAAATCATTACCAAGCCTTTTCAGTCTTTCAGATATGTCTGCAATATAAGGAATCGTAATTTCTTTTAAATTTTATTATAATAACTATTTTATTTAGACATTTTAAAATATGACATATAATATTATAGAATTTTGGTATAAAACTGAAAAACCACTGATGAAATTTAGTTAATTTATCAAATATTATTTTATTACACATTATACAGTGGTTTTTTGGGGCAAACTTTAGAAGTCTGCCTTGATATTGCACTTTTAATATTTAATTTGTATACTTCTGGTTTTTGCTTGTTATTGTAATCCCGATGGGTGGTGTAATCCCAAAAGAAACGATGCCTCATGAAAACGTACCACAAGTAAGTTGCAGACATTATCTACAAGAAAGGTATGGGCCTGATACTATCCAAAATTTAAAAAAATTAGAAGTAGCATACAAGAAATTAGCAAATTCAAATAACAGTTTAACATTTTTATACAAATGTTGAGAAAATAACTTAATTCCAAAAGGATTACGAATAAAAACAACTAAAAGTAGTTTAAAAGCAAAAAGAATCATAAGAAAAGCAGAGGAAAGTCTGGTAAGGGAACGAATACAATATCACAGACACCAAAAGGTAAATTTAACCTATATAAACTATATAAATAATCTGGATAATGGTATCTTAAATATCCTAAATATGATGATTTTAACCGTATCAATGATTGTGTGAGTGATTCTTATAATAGAATATATCAAAATACTAAAAAAACACAAATTAGAAAATTGAAATACCTTATTAAAGAAAAACAAGAAAAAGAACTTGAACAAATTTCAAGTAATCAATCATTTATCAACAGAACAGTAATAAATTTATCGTCAAAAACATTAAATACATCAGAGCAACTTGTTTTGTCAAAAGGTTTAAATTTTGCTGTAACACCAAAAGATATACCAACTTTAGATATCATTACAGCAATTGCAGAAGGCTGTCAAAAATTACCTGAAAACATTTTTAACGAATACAATGTTCGTAGAAAAATTATTCTTGAAAAATCTTTAAAAATTAAAGCTAACATCACCAAAGAAGAAACATTGTCAATAAAATATTTAAAAACTGATAAAGACTTTAAAATTTTACCTACTGATAAAGGAAATGGTACAGTAATAATGGATACAATAGATTATGATAATAAAATTTTAAATCTTATAAATGAAGGCCATTACACAAAATTAAACAAAGACTCAACGAAATCAATTGAATCTAAAATATATAAAACACTTTTTAAACGTAAACACAATTTTACTGACAGAAAGGAAACTACTTACATCACGTAATAGTAAACCTCAACATTTTTATGTGTTACCTAAAATACACAAACATAACAATTCACTTAGGCCTATAGTTAGCTCTATTGGTTCTCCAAGCCAAAACCTTGCAAAATTTCTACTAAATATTTTAAATCCTTTATCAGGTTATACAGACTCATTTATAAAAAATACACCTCATTTTCTAGAAAAACTGAAGCCATCCAACTTAATTCTAATGATTTATTAGTGATCTTCGATGTAGTGAGTTTATTCACAAATGTTCCTGTTGATAAAACACTATCTATTGTTAAAGAAAGATTAGAAAATGATAATACCTTAAACAATAGAACCAAACTAAACATAAATACTATTATGGAATTACTAGCACTTTGTATAAAAACTACCTATTTTTATTTACAAAATGATTTTTTAACAAGATTTTGGAATGGCTATGGGATCGTCCTATCTCCAATAATGAGCAATATTTTTATGGAATATTTTGAAGAAACTTATATTAAAAATTATGTTAATAAACCAAAAATATGGAGATATGTGAATAACATATTTGCAATATGGCCCCATAACTATGATAATTTAAATGATTTTCAAAATTTTATTACCAGCAAAGAAACAACTATAAAATTTACAATAAAAATTGAAAATGATAATAAAATAGCATTTTTAGACGTACTAATTACTAAGTCACAATCAAATTTTGAAACTAATTTATATAGAAAAAAGACCAATACAAATAGATATCTAAATTTTAATTCTAATCATCACATAAGTATCAAAAGAGGTTTAGGTAAATGTTTATATGAGAGAGCAAAATTAATATCATCAACCTCAGATATTTTCAATAAAAAAAAGACGTTGTTAAGAATATCTTAGTGGAAAACAATTATCCTAATGATTTTGTTGATGAAACATTTATAAAAATTGAAAATAGGCAAAATAATAATATTCCCAAAATAAATAGAGAAAATCCAATAACAACCATTACGATTCCTTATATTGCAGAGACATCTGAAAACTTAAACGGCTTGGTAATTATTTTAACATAAGAACGACATTTAAAACGAAAAACACTTTAAGATCAATACTTACAAAAACAAAACTTATTAATGATCAAATTTCAAAAAATTGTATTTACCTGATTCCTTGTGAATGTGGTAAATATTACATTGGTGAAACATCTAGACCATTACAAATAAGGGTCCGCGAACATAAAAATTATGTTAAGGATTACCAAGTTGATAGGTCTACATTAGTAAAACATGTATGGGATAACGGTCACCGAGTTGATTGGAAAAATCAGTTAAAATTAAAAGAAAGTTCTTTCATTAAATTTAATGGTGATAATTGTATCTCGTCAGAAACAATATTCATAGATCAAACATGGCTACCTTATGTCTAAAGTTCACCGTTTTTTAATAAATGATGGTTAAAGATAAAATATAAAGATAAAGGAAATGATAAATAAATTAATTCGGAATCGGAAAACAAAAATGTTTGACAATGCATAATATGACAGGTGCCGGTTTTTTGTTTTCATGGCTAACTAGGAATAGTACGCGTCGCTCAGATCAATTAAATTATTACAAACTTATGGTAGGTATATCTTCAACCATTATTTATGAAAAAACGGTTAACTTTAGACATAGGGTATGGTATATGAAAAAGTTGTAGAATTTTGCGTGGAATCGGAAAACTTAATAATATACAGGGTATTCCATTTAATAAAATGCAAGTTTGGCATGTCACGCGTTTTCGAAACACCCTGTATAAAGATTTTACATTCTATAATAAACTACACTTGATTTTTTATAACTTTTGTATTTAACTTTTCTTCCTCAGATTAAAGGGAGAACCTCTAAGTGGGTGCCTAAAATATAACCAATGACCCTGTACATTTAGCACATGAGGGGTAGCGTAATAAAAATTGTAAAAATGTTGTGCTTAATCATTTACCCCGGCATAACCCTATTTTAATGGCGAGTAATTAAGGACTGAATTAATTAAAATGTCATTAATAATTTACCAATGAAAATAAAATCTGTGACTGAGAGAATATTGAGTAGTATTTTCAGTTTAACATTATTGTTATTAGTCCTTATTGTATTGTTAGCTTTATTACCTATTTTATACCTCTTGTTATCTCGAAATACTATAAAAATTCATTATTTCTATATTTGCAAATAAGGCCTAATTTATTTCATCAAAAAGGTATTGTTGGCAAAATAAAAAATCTTAATTATAATAAAATTCTAAACTTCCTATATTATTTGAACGCTCATAATTCTTTCACTCTATTTGCCTCTGACTCAAGTAATATTTGTTTAATAATCAGTTTAGTTAGCCTGTGAAATGATTCACAGGCGTAATGTTTCAACTAACTTGAGGTATAGATTGTTAAAGTGATAATATTATACCCATTTTGATTCTTGGTTGTTCTTTCATTTTGGTCCATTCTTGACTTTGTTTCCTTGTTACTGACTTTTTCTATTTTCTCTTGCTTTTTCTTCTTTTTTGGGATCCACTTTTTCCTAAATTAAAAAGTTTATTATATTTTAGATACTTAGTAATTATTTTATATCATCTTTCCTCGGAAAAATTCCTGGAATTAATAAATGAATACTGTAACCAGACTAGGCTTAACAAAAAAGTGTTAAAAAATGCATGAGTTTTAATAACTCTGAAAATGTACATTTTGTCAAGAGGTCATATACCAAATTAAAACTTGTTTAATTTTTTATACAAAGCTACAATAGTATTGTATCTTTGATGTGTTAATATTATACTTGCTAGTTTAAACTCACCACTCTCTGAGTTGTTTACTTATACTCCCCATTATAAACAACATATATTCGTCTAGAGAAATAACACCAGCCGGTAAAATGTGAAAAAAATAGAATCAATTAGGTTAGGTTTCATAAAATATGTTTTGGTATTTCATTATCCTCTAAGCATAAACGAGGTTCAGCGTATTCCGCTAGTCCGAATTTATAAGTGCAAGTCCAGTTCGCAAGTGTAATCTGTTAAACTTTCAAAGTTTTTTAGTTATTACTTCCGATAGATTTATTGTAAGCGCCTTCAAATAAACTGATTTTGCTCATTTTTACCACGCTGAAGTGTTTCCCCTCTCCCAGCTCAGGTCAAAGTAGGACTCAGTACCGTAATTCAGAACCAGAACTCTTCCTGGCTAGAGAGTGGGTCGTTTCATGCTAATGAATGCCGGAAGACCAGACCAAAATAGGCTCAAAAGGCTCAAATTATCAGTTCGATACACTAAGGATTACTAAAAAGAAAGTAAATGTTTGGAAACATTTTTTGGACTTTATTTTTCTTTACTTTATATAAAATTATTAATTATTTCCCATGATACTAAAGTTCTTATCACATTATTCAGATAATCTTATATCTTCCATATTGTTATCTTTTCATTCCCAATGTAACTTAATATAGCTACATGCGATAAATTGCATTTATGCACGTCTGATAGTTATCTTACTAACCGTTCTTAGAAACCAAAATGTGAATTTACTGTTGCTATTGACACAATCTTTCAAAAGGTTATAAATGGAAGTAAGATATCTCCAAACAGTTATTTGTAGTTTTATCACAGTTGTGAACTCATAATATTATAATTTCATACAAGACTAAAGTCTTTATTTCGAAGAGTCTTCTCAGAAATACCCTTGACTCCAGAAAGAGGCTTGTTTTATATAGGCAACAATCAAAATTCCAGAGTGTTCCAGTATTTTGTAAGGCGGGCGTATTCTTGGCTTACAGTAGACTAGACTAAAATATAGACGTGGGCTGATTAGTTAACTCGCTCTCGCTACACTGCCCCCTTCTTAAAGACATTTCCGCCTTTGAATGTGCTCTGGTCTTCGGTACACATCGATATTTACAAAGTGGTCCCTTCTTGCAATGAGAAGTCTGGTGGAAGTAAAAGCCCACATTCTTCTCCTCTGTCCTTCCAAGGTTGTAGCAGCATCCCAAAATTTCAATCCCAGTGTATTTGAGAAATATTTCCAACATATTTCGGATCACCCGCCAGTTTAACCGACCATTTAGTCAACACGCAAATTTTTGAGCTAGTTTGGTAATGTCTTGTAACAGCAGGGTCTCTCTCAAATTGAGAGTGAGGGCCTCCGATAAACTCTGGTAAGATAGTTTGTGATGTGACAACTGTTTTGTCACAAAAAAAAAGATTTGCCTCGTCCTGGTCTCCCTCTCTTCGGTCAGCGACAGCACTTGTCCAATGGCAGGGTTTCTGTCTTCGCAACTCTTCTATTCTATCAAACTTATGTTGGAAGACAGTTGCGATGCTCCTGAATATTTGTAGATCTTGAGCTACGCAATGAGTAAAGGAAGACCCAAATCATCAGGTACTTTAAACAAGTCCTGACGTTTTTCCGTAACTACTCCATAGCTCTTCATAGAGTTTTATGGCTACCCGAATACTCGGACGGAATAAAAGCTCAGTTCTTCGGCAAATGGTTCAATCTTCCAAACTATGGCCTCAATGGTTCTTCTCCATTATCATTAGCAAATGGGGGTAGACGATTGAAATAGACTACCTCGGCTTCCCTTTAGAAGATTTCTTAATATGATAAATTAAATTTTTGATTCTGTCCATGATCTCCTATGGTCCGCCCTATGCGGTCTGTAATTTGGGAAAAAAGCTAAGCAGTCTCTGGGGTTGTATAACCAAACCAAATCTCTAAGGTGGTATCCAGGTGGTGAGATCTATTTCCACGTAGACAATATCTGAATCTCTTGTAGCAGTGCGTAATTGCCATCTAGTTGATGGCAATTAGTTCTGCCTGATCTTCTGACAATGTCTGGTCTTACTATTGTCTTCATTCCACCAGAATCCAGAAGTAATTGACAAGACATTCCATCAACCAATCTATCAATAAAAATACTATTCGATATGTGCTTTAGAGACCCTACCATTGTGATATTCCCTGCGGCCTGTAGCTGAGGGTTTAACGGTTGCCTCTTAGCGCCCACCTCTTAATTGTTGCGTCTTTTCCTTCTAGAGGATAGACTTCTCGGTCTCTAGTATACTTCTTTATTAGGAGAGCTAGGTCGTGATTCGACAAGGTGTAAAAGTGAAATTTCTAAATGTTTATTATGATCTGGGCGTCAACAATCTTGAGACAAATATTTAACTTAATTACCACTATTGTAACGAAGACTTTTTTGTTCCGTAGTAATTTAAACAAGAATCATATTTGAACCGTTTTATTTTAACACACCGTATATAAGTATATAAATATTTTGATGAACAACTCATATCCAAGTAATGTATTAATGTTTTCCAGTATAATGTTACTGTTATAGGACATTTGTTAATAGATAATACTATAAATAATGTACATTTATTTTGTTTCCAACGAAATACATGAATATTTTCGAGTTGTAGGTACCCTAAAATATTAGTTTAATGCATTGGAACTGGATAATATTTGATTCATTTGCTATTTAAAAATACTTGCAACCGCTTCTTGAAATTTGATAAAGTCATAATGTAATATATCTATTAAAGTATTTTATGACAAAGTTAGGAATACATAGCTCTCCGTACAATCACGTTATGACCATTAATTTGTTTATTAATGTTTAATGGACTTTCCGGCAATAAATGTTTACCGAACATGTTTAAATTACTAAGGGGAATATACCTGAGAAATGTTTGATTTATTAATATACCGTATTTGCCTATTGTTACCGAATTAACTTAAATTAAATTAAGTTATGTTGAATTTAATATTGTTTAATTATTAAATATATTATTTCAGTTATACCCTCTATATAGTTTTGTTAAGGAAAAATATTTAAATATGTTATTTTGGTAGAAACCGATATTTAAATGCAGGTTGATGCAGTAAGGTGTAAAAGTCAAAATGCTTTGCTAAATCTGATTAAAATATGTTCTAATTACACATTAGATTCATATTAATCATTTGCCGATATTGTAAACTAATTTCAAGTAACGATTCCGCTAATTTTATAAAATTTAAGACCATATTTGGTCATGGAACGAAATCCGCTGTCCTGATTGATTCAAGCCAGCGGCCGAGCACTATCAAAAACGGGCTTATTTTCGTTCAAAGGACAGTATTTCGCCGATCTCCGAACCAGCAACTTGGCAAGTTCCAATGGGTAGGCTTCCTGTCCCAACCCTTTGGTATACTCTTGATGAATAACCTGTGACGTGCGTATGCCTCCAGGAAGATTTCTACAAGCTATGCCTGTCCGATTCCTTTGGTAGACACTTATTGATTAACCTGTGTCGTGCGTCTGCCTCCAGGAAGATTTCTATAAGTCATACCTGTCCGATTCCTTTGGTAGACACTTATTTAATAACCTGTGACGTGCGTGTGCCTCCAGGAAGATTTCTATAAGTTATACCTATCCGAACGTTTTGGTAGGTACTTGTTGAATAACCTGTGACGTGCGTATGCCTCCAGGAAGATTTCTATAAGTTATACCTGTCCGAAACTTTTGGTACATACATGATGAATAACCTGTGACGTGCGTAAGCCTCCAGGAAGACTTCGAATTCCGTATCCCTCTATCCGTCACGTTGTCCCGTTTCCACATAAAGCCGTTTTAATTTATTTTTATCATTTGTTTTAATATTTTCACCGCTTCGCTTCAGCGCTTCTTAAACTGTCATTAAAGCTTTAGTTTGACACTGCCGAATTAATACTTGAATAAAATGCACTACTGCTAATTTAACCTGGGTTTAATAGATTGCATATACATAATATTGTTGCTTATTACCGTTTGTTTATTTTGCTGATTTGCTACTTTTGCTAATTGATTATTTTGCTGTCTGCTACTATGTTGCTGCTTGCCTATTTAATTTTATTTTAATAAACCTTGTAGTAACTTCCGTTGAAACTGACTTTTATTACCTAGATTTGAGAATTATTTGACCCTCTGGCATGTGTACTTGTACACCTTCTTCACTGTAGCTACCCAGCCTTTACTCATAAGGGAGTAGAGTCCGCGTGGACCATTCACCACGTAAAAACAGTGGATGCGTGGCGCTCGAGGCAAAAAAAAATAGACCGACCGATTATTTGAGAGTAATAACCGATATTAAAGTAAGAGAGAGTCATAATTAGACGTCTCAAGAGAGTGAAGGGAAAAAGAGCGTCACACTATGTTTGGACAATCATAGGCTATGACTGTCCAGTGTAAAAGGTATAATTAGATATGCAGCTACAAGTTAAATTATATTTAAATAAGAAATCCAAATCATGAATTCCATTTAAATTCAAGGGCGATGAAACTTTTAATAATTTTGCATAGTGACAAATGATTAATAAAAAAAAAAACATAAAACACACCACAGAAATGGACAACTTCCCTACTGAAAGCCTAAGGCTTGTGTAGAGGAGGGTACACATGAAAAAAACGCAGACACATAACCATTCCCTGGGAGAGGTGCCATTTCTCCCCTGGCGAGATTCGAACTCGCGCCGCAATATACCCATTCTGTTAGTCACAGGCTATCACCCAGCACCTAACAGACTGAGGTATCGCCGCGGCTCGCGACTACGATTAATGAAGCAATAAATTGTATAAGGTAGAATTACAAAAACGTAAGAATAGCTATTCCCTTACAATAAGAAATAAAATAGCAGAGCTTAAAGCCTTAAGTTCGTAAAATGTTCTACATTATAAACAAATTAAATCTGAAGGTTTCATACAATAAATTATACTTGAATCATTACTGAAACATATAAATTCATATAACCAATTTAGAAAACATAAAATGTGAAATTTGAGTTAAATAATCAAGATATAAAAAATATAAAGTATACAAATGGTCGCCAAAGAGGCTAAACTGCTCAGATTTCACCAGAATGTCCTGAAATTGCTCCTTGGATGAAAATAGTTGTCCATGGATAGTGGTAACCCCGATATGTGAGCAGTGGCGGCTCGTCAGGGGAGACAGAGGAGGCAGTGCCTCCCCTGTAAAAATTACAAAGAATTCCACTTTTTAAATACATAATATTTACTAACAACTAATAAATATATTAATAATATCCACTAATATAATAAATAATAATGTAAAATGCAAATGCTTGTGTTCCCGTACTATTTGAAATTATTTCCAATCACAAACGACCCAACGCCATCTATGGTCATTCTTGGGCGCCTCAGTAAAAATTACCACGGTCTGCTAACTATTTGGTTTGTAGAGCGTGTAGCGCTGGTAAGACGACGAGTCACAACAGCCGTCTTTCGTCTTTAAGACGGCTGCAGCCGAGTGTGGCCGACCGGAGGCATAAGTATGACATGCCTCCTTTGAACCGATGTTTTCGGATAAATGAATTATTTGCGCATGCGTGTGAGATCTGAACACGTGCTTTTTGAATAAAGCTAGAGGCAAGTGGAGGCAAGACCGCCCACTACTCCCATCCTTTCCCTCTTAGAAATTTGCGGGAAAATAGGCTAATAGGCATGTACGGATGAAGATTGAAGAAGTTTGCATAATGTTGTTTATGTTTCGTCGTTTCATCTAAATACCGGCAGACCGGCACATAGACATTTTTTAGTAAGAATACTGAATGGTGAGAAGTGTGAAATAGAACAGAAACAGAAATACAGGTAATATTTGTGAAGTTATATACCTAGTTCCTAGTTTATAGTTTGTATTTTTTACTACTTGCTACCCTTGAAGGTATTACACTAATTTGAATTTTTAAAGAAAGGTTACTTAACATAATTACTGTTAGTAGGTATAATGTATAACTATGTATAATTTTTTGATAATCAAATAGGTATTAAATATTACTTATTATTTACTATTACCTATTTTAATATTATTTAAATAGGTAACTTTTGTCGAGATTTCTGGCAATCGCATCAAAAAAGGGATATTTGTCTAACGAAACCTATTTCTTTAAGCAAATATTTTTCTTCTGGTAATTTCTAATTTCTAATTTTAGGGCGTTTGACCTTGAAAAATGAAAACTTCTCGCCTGCGGCGCTTTTTTTTTTCGTACGCCACTCTTACCCACCCGAATCTCACCAGCCACCACTAATTTATCTATGCCTCCCCTAAAGAAAAATTCACGAGCTGCCACTGAAAACAAGATCAGGTCTATTATGAATAACAGTTTGATCAGTTAACATTGTGGGTCCCAGTATAGTCTAAAGTTGTTATTTTCCAAGATTGGTTCAAGTGTGTAGTTGTAGTACGGCATCTTGTCTTTCTATAGCAATTTTAGTGTAGTACTTTTAGTGCTAGTTCCTGGTGTGCAATTTTTGCCACAGCATCGTGCTTCTCTTTGTACTCGGAAGACCTGGCATCCTCTTGTAATATGTTGGATGGTTTCTGATGTTTGACATCCGTATCTGCAGTTGTTGTTCACAACTGTCGGGTCTTTGGCTATATATTTAAGGTAATTGCATGTTGGTCTTGGATAGCTAGCAGTGAACCTTCTGTTTCAGGAAACATCTGTCCAGAGACTAGCCAGTAGTTCGACGCCAAGGATTATAAACTCCTTGATTCGACGCAGCTCTGTCGACATGTTCCTGCGTGATCTCATTAACGTGTCTCCCGTGCAGGGATTTCTCTCTCCAGCTTTACAATTTTTCATTGTTTGATTTGTGGCGTCTTTGAACCTCATCCTCCTTTAGTCTCAGTGGTGTAAATTCGTCCACTTGGCATATAATTCTATGCAATTCTGAGTTGGCAGATTTCCCGTAGAAAAAGTTTCTCAGATTAGCTATCTGTTGATCTAATCCCTTACCGATATCTGCCAGTCCTCTATCACCTTCATGTCTTGGCAGCGTTGTCCTCTCGGTGGCACTTGTCTCTTATTTTGCTTCGGGCGCCAGTCTCTGTTTATATTGAAGAAACACCACTACTCAAGTAGCCACAGTGAAGATACGGTACGCCAGGTAAAGTTCTTTAGGGAAAATTAGACTTAATATAATATTAATTATTATATTAATATTATATTAACACAATATAATATTCGCCACAATAATGTTGCGAAAGTCATCCACCAAGCATTCTGTCTAAAATTTAAGATTTTGAACACAGACACGCCATACTACAAATATGAGCCACAACCGGTGCACCAAATAGACACATGCAAGATATACTGGGACAGAACTATCCACGCACTAACCATACAATTCAAAGTAATAGACCTGACACAGTCTTGGAAGATAAAACAACTAATACGATCTATCTCATATATATCAATCCCATGCCCACACAATATAGCAAAACAATATTCTGAGAAAATAGAGAAGTATATCCTTCTAGCTAATGAAATAAAAGATATGTGGAAGCAAGAAAAAGTTATAAATAAAGAAGATTGATTTTTTCTTAGACAAATCGACAATAGATAGATGTTATATCCCAGAATAAAGAGTTGTATTATGTGGTTAGATCATATCATGTACCAGTACATGCATACCTTGACCACAGAAGCCCACCAATGGAAAAATGTATTTTAAAATAACATTATGTTATTGGTTGTTTTTAGATCATGATCAGATTTCGTTGCATAACAGCGAACTACCAAATCTCTAGAGTTGATCACTTGAATGGTATCACTGATCATTAACCAGATCAAATATAACTAGAGGTTACTGAGATAGACTAGAATTGAGGAGAAATAGAACGTATGAAATTTTTTCTGACCTCTCACTAGTGCTTTTAATTTTCTCTTACTACAACCCCTTTTCCTCTTGATATGGGATATTACCCACGAGTTGGCAACACTGGGTACTAGTGAACTAGTAAAGATACTGGAATGGCTGATGGGAGAACAATTGATAAATGTCATTCACGTTAAGTTTAAAGTGACGTCATTTTCAGTAATTAATTGTTGTCAATATTCGATAAACAAATGACCAATAAATTAGCGTAGCATTTGCCATTTACAAAGAGTTTTATATTTGGCAACCCTTCTCTGCGTTGTCAAGTTGTTATTTATTTGTTTTGCCTCTCTATTGTTTGCTGGTTTTTTGGTGTTTGGTTCCGCTTAAATTTTGCTCGTGTATTTTCTATTTACGTTTTCTAGTTATTCACTTTATTTACACTAAAAGCAGTTCTTCTCAGAACTAAAACCGTTGTGATTCTGTGACATTTTTCAAACTCCTGCCCGCAAAAAAAGTTCACCTGTCAACGGTGTATTTTTTGACAAGGTGACGTCACTTAACTTAACGTGAATGTCCTTTACCTTCGCACTAGTCCCGCTTTGCGACTTATAAATCTGACGTACAGTGGCCCGAGTCACTGACTATGTTTGTGCTTATTTTATCATAAAATATAAGTATCTAAAATGGAGGGTATTATCAATAATCCGTTGACAAACGAATTGAGCAAAAGTTGACAGTTTGCTTCACAGAATTAGGCATTCCAACGACCTGTCAAAAAAATTAAAAATGGCGTCTGGTTGGCAAACAAAGTTAAAGTGCTGCAGGTAGGAAGCATTTTTAAAGTAATTTTGTTGCTTTTTTGGACTATTTACTTTTACTATAGATTATTTTCAATTTATAATAAGTATTTTGCAAACAAAAATGCCGGTAATGTGTTTTATAGTTAATTTATGGAAGTCATGGTGATCGGGACTTGTTTTTACAAGTCCCGATACAAAACATACAAATTTTACTCATTAAACACATAAAGTGAGTTAATTAAGAAAATGAGGGAAATATTTACTTGCTTCATGATAGTTGCTTTATGTATAGGTATAATATATTTTAATTGTTTTATTCACTTTTGTATTTCAAGCGTATTTTTGCTAAATATTTATGTATGGTTGTATTTATTAATTATAATTATGTAATTATAATATGGTTTTACTTTTAATTGAATTATGGTTTTAGAAAATCATTTAAATAAGATTCAACCAATTTTTAAACATACTGGTACATACCTCTGGCCAATGTCTCAGTTATTTGGCAGTAATTTTATAGAATATGATTTTGCATCTTGAATCACCAAAAATGTACGTTTTAACACTCTAAGCTTCTTAAAACAACTAACAAATATTTGGAAAGTGGTCAAAATACTAGTGATGTGTCGAACCCGCTATTTTTAAATAGCAGCTACTCCTGCTACTGTTAATTTTATTTAGCAGTTAAAAATAGCTGCTATTTTATTAGCAGCTTTTTTAGTACTTTCGCGTCGCCCGCGTAGATGTCTGTTTGGTTAAACGGAGCTGTATTTGGAAAAGACTAAAAAAATTATGTTTTTAAATTCAAATAAAAAAATATTTTGATCAATTTTATTCAAAGTTTAAATCAATTTGAATACAGAATTACATTTCCGTTTTTTGTATTACACATTTTTGTTTACGTTATTTATGTAAATAACTTTTATAATAATTTATAAAAATAATAAATAATTTGCACGTATAACCATTTATTAAGCTGTGTGATAGGTACAAATCTTTGTATAGCCTCTTAAATTATGCCACTGAAATAAACAAGCAGAACGAACAAAAAATATTGTTACAAAATAATATAGGAATTAGGTACATATTCCCTACCTAAATTTAACTCCGTCTGCCGCTTTACTATGTTGATTGTTAAATTAAATGCTGCTGCCTTACCGAGGCTGGCCGCCAGACCTAACTGCTACTGCTAACTACTAAGCTAAATTGTTTCACGTTACACTTGCTACACTGCTAATTTACCTTACTTACTTATTTACTTATGTGTCATGGCGGATTCTAGTCGAAATGTTGAATTAGAATCAGCTTCCTGACATGCAACGACATTGGTATTAAAAGTAAAATTGACAGGTTTTGTGTTCTGTTTAGGTAGTTCTCACTTAAAAAATACAAAATATTATGATTACCACAAAATAGTATTACGGTTGAATTCGTAAACAAAGTTGCAAGATGGTGAATGACAAGTGTCAAAACTGTCAAATGCTTAGGACGAACGAAAGAAACAGCCAACAAAATAAAAGAGATGGACGATCGGTTCTGTCGATAGCAGCGCTATACCTAAACAAATGAATAACAAAAATCAAGTACTTTTTTTATAGCAAAGATTAGGTAAAGTATGCTTGGTCCAACTCAAAAAAACAGATTAAGTAGCATTTTAACCGGAAGGGTAGATAAAATTAAACTTTAACAGCAAGGATAGAATATTATTCAACGAGCGGGAACTCATCAAGTGAGTTATTATCATTACCGCAAGTTGATTACTATACTGTATCTACGATTATAACAATAAATATTAAATTACGTAAGTAGTTATCATACGGGAATTCTAATCCACACCTGATGCTGGATGGCTAGTGTCCATCAAGAAGTGACCAAAGATGATGGGGGTGCGTTGAGGGTGCCGAAGAGTTCTTGGAATGGTGGTGAAGAAGTGTGTTGGTCAATGTCCGGAGGGTGTAGAAGGATTTGGAGGGTGGTGGTTGATGTATGGTAATTAAAATAGTAATTAATGATAGTATAAAATAGTAATTATGATTGTTATGATAACGAATGAGGGATGGGGCTTCCCGAGGGTGGTGCGGGTGAAGGAGGGTGGTGCTGGTGAAGGAGGGTGGATGTGGATGTTGTGTGCGCGCGCTGAAGAAAAAAGATGGCGTCTAGCAGTTGTTAGGTAATAATGAATAATTAAAAATATTATTTATAATTAAGAATGATAGGTATGTACCTGCTTCTCGCGAGTTGATTTCGGGTGGTGATTAATGATATGTAATTAAGATATTAATATGATTGATGTAATTTAATATTGGAAAAGTATGTAGAAAAAATAAAGCTGATTGGTGGAATTGATAAAAAAAATAGGAATGGATGTCTTCGGGGAGCGGTAGGGGGATGGTGTACTTTGATTTATGTGAAAAATTGGTCGCTTGCTATTTTGCGTGTAGGTACCTATATCAAACTTGTCGAGACAGGCATTACGCATCCGACGAAAAACATTGCACAACGCATTTCCTTCTATTGAATTTAACTACCTAGAATAGCGGTTTCAATCGAATGTCATATTCTAAATACAGTAATAAATTAATACATAAATGGGTCGGCATTGTCCTCTGTCGGCAATGATAAAATACCTTGTTTGTTTATATAAATAAATATAATGATTTCAGTAAAATAAGCACTATTTTTAATGAAATGCTTTTATATTTTTATGAGATAAAAACGTACGTTTTGTTTTTACCATATGAATGTAGAATATTAAAATAACTTATTACATACAGAGCGATTTAATTTACGTGATATTTCATAAGCAGATATTATTTATGTTACAAAGAAATGTACAATTTAAATTGATTCATGCAGACACTTCAAGATGATAAAAATATTGTTTTAGGTATAGCAATCTTTAGATAGTTCGATTCTAGGAAGTTCAGATAGGATACATTATGAGTCATTTCTCGCTTCCTCATTGATGATTAGATTTCAGGTACCATAATTTCTTAGTTATTTAATTTCCAAGAATTTTATATGAGGCGGTATTGGTACAAAGGAAATTTTTGTTGATATAATGAAATATGTTTATGTTATTAATTTTAAAAACTGTTAGACGCCGTTTCCTTTCTCACGGACAAGATGCTATCACGTGATTGGTCAATTAAGGTAACGTGATAAGTAAATATGACAAATAAATTTGATTGATATAAATTATAATTTAAAAATTTTAATACGCTGCTGGTTTCAGACTTCTGAAGAGTAGGTGGAGAGTAGAGGGGTTGGTACCTTCATAATAGGATATGTCTTGTTAACCATAACTGATATTAAGAGATCAAATACATGTGAATAATCTAAAGACATAAATTGTATATTAAAATAATTATTATGGGATCAAACTGGCTGCAAATTATTTCATAAAGAAAAAATATTATTTTTAAATGTCTCATATCATTATAAGAGAACAAAGGTGATTGATCATTAAAAATATTAATAATCCTTCTGTACGATGATGTAAGGTATTATTTATAAATTAAAGACTCGGGTAATTTATAGTATTAAAAATAAACAAAAAATTCTATTGGGTCTAATATTGATTACTGGTATGGGAGATTATGTATGTTGTGTGATAAGTAATTATAGGTGGTTATGGTTATCAAACTGCACATTTTAATAATAGTATCATCTTGAGATACTTCAAGTTGTTGGTAATACATATATCCAGAAACCTTAGCTACGGAGATGATGTTCAGGTGCGTGGATGCCGGAGCTGGGTGTTTTTCACTCAAAAATCAAGATGGCTGCTAGCTGTTGATGTGTATTAATAATTAATTAAAAATATTAATTATTAATTAAGAATGATAGGTATGCACCTGCGTCTCTCGAGGTGAGTTAGAGGGTGATGATACAATATATGAATTAATGTAGTTTTATCTACACCTAGTTTTAATGAAAAATTATTCAGGTTCCATGGATATGTAAAAAAAATAAATTTGAAGGTCTATATCTACTGTTGAACATTTTATTTTATATTATACATGCGCATTGAGATTAATCTTAAACACCATTAGAGTTCTTTGTACTAAAAGGCACGATCACTTTCAGTCACCTTGTGTGTCGGTGAGATGTAATTTGGAACAATCGTTATATGTAATCTGTTTATAAATCTCTGGTTTTCTGTTTAATAAAGTCTGATAAAAATAATACAAGATTCTTACCTTACCAGTGATGATAAAAATAAATTATTTAGCAAGAAAAATTATTTATGTCTGATTAGATGGATTTTACATCTTTTTAAAGAAGAAAATATTCAGGTTTCCTGGAAATGGAAAAAATAAAATTGAATGTTACTGAAAAAATAAAAAAAAAAAAAACAACCAAATTTTATATATATTTTTTTATTTCTTTAATAAATAAGTACAGTGATATATTAATAATAATTATTATAATACATAATAGTACTTATAAAAAATATATTAAGCAAAATAACTTATCAATCCAACTGTTGTGAGAACTGACAAGTCCAAGCCATTTCATGAAAACACGATATATAAGTACATTAAGATGTTTGGCTTTCTTCATATCTTAGTAAGTCCCGCCCTTTTATGTCTTGAACTTGAAAATCTTTAAGTAAGATGTGAGGACGAGTTCAAAATATTAGAATTCATTATACTAAGAAGTTGATTGTTATGCAATTTATAACCGAGATCCAAGAGAAATTTACGATTTTCCACTGTTAACGGTTTGAAGATTACAGATGACCTGAGGGGGTGACGGACTCCTGCCTTCTTGTTATAATGGTTGGGAAATCTAAGACCCATTTCTATTCAGGTGTAGTTATCGTTACGACTTCTCCACGGAAAATGACTAGATCACCGTAATGATCCACCATTTTAACTGTTAGACTGTATATGCTACGCTTGTTTACAGGTAAATAAATCACATTAGTAGGAGACTCCACTATTTTATAGCCTGGAGTCACAGTTGGGAATTATGTGAACTAGCATTACGAATAGTGATACACATTTAGAGAATATCAATTTGGTGGATACGTTTGGTGGATACGCTTGGTGGATACACTTGGTGGATACGCTTGGTAGATACGCTTGGTGGATACGCTTGGTGGATACGCTAGGTGGATACGCTTGGTGGATACGCTTGGTGGATACGCTTGGTGGATACGCTAGGTGGATACGCTAGGTGGATACGTTTGGTGGATACGCTTGGTGGATACACTTGGTGGATACGCTTGGTGGATACGCTTGGTGGATACGTTTGGTGGATACGCTTGGTGGATACGCTAGGTGGATACGTTTGGTGGATACGCTTGGTGGATACACTTGGTGGATACGCTTGGTGGATACGCTTGGTGGATACGCTAGGTGGATACGTTTGGTGGATACGCTTGGTGGATACACTTGGTGGATACGCTTGGTGGATACGCTAGGTGGATACGCTAGGTGGATACGTTTGGTGGATACGCTTGGTGGATACACTTGGTGGATACGCTTGGTGGATACGCTAGGTGGATACGTTTGGTGGATACGCTTGGTGGATACACTTGGTGGATACGCTTGGTGGATACGTTTGGTGGATATGCTAGGTGGATACGTTTGGTGGATACGCTTGGTGGATACGCTAGGTGGATACGTTTGGTGGATACGCTTGGTGGATACACTTGGTGGATACGCTTGGTGGATACGTTTGGTGGATACGCTTGGTGGATACACTTGGTGGGTATAAAAGAATGTAGTGCAGTCGATTTTGTATCATTGACTAATATAATCTTAAAGGGTTAACATGTATTCATGTCAAGTGTGTGAAAAAGTATTTTCCTGGTCTAGTGGCTTAAGACGTCATAATAATAATGTTCATTCAAACAAATCATATAAGTGTGATTTTTGTGGAAAAATGTTTAAAAGACATGATATATTAAATAAACATATATTTAGCAAACATAATTCTGAACTTCCATCTAAGAAACTCAATCAAAAATACAGTGATGTATCAAGCAAACCCAAGTTGGATGCTTTAGACCTACAGGAACAGACAATAGAAAAATCATTTACACCTATTCCAATACATCTGGGTTCGAGAACTAAACATGTTAATCGAGAAATAAATGATTATGACACAGACTTCGGTGATAAAAAGACAAATGTAAAATTTCATCAAAAAATCAAACCAAAAGATGAGCTCGAGGTGATTAAACAGCATGGAGATGATTATCCTTTATATAACAATGATGTTGACAATGATGACTATGATTATGATTCTAATATTACTGAGAACACTGATGATTCTAATATTAGTGAGAACTCTGATTATTCTAATATTAATGAGAACTCTGATGACTATAATTCTAATACTAATGAGAAGACCAGTGATGTTTATTTAACCAAATTTAGTGGATTACCTATAACTTCCATACTGATGAAATTGCATAATAATCCTGTCGATTACATTTTCTGGAATGATCCAAACGAACTTGTAAATCGGCTAAGACTTTTAATAGCTTATCGAGAGGCTGGAAATACTACTCGTAGTAATGAAATCAACTTAATTGTACAGGAACTTGTAGATGCAAAAATAATCGAGCCTCATGACTAATTGTTAAATATATACACTATTGAATAATTATTTTAAGTTTTAAATGTATGCTTACGTTTCATATACTCGTATTCAATAAACGAAGTTATGCTGAATATGAATGTTTCATTTCATGATTGTGAAGTGGGAGAGAGGTGGTAGTGGGGTTAAATGTGTGCGATGAGGGAGCTGTGGAGCTGATTCGTTCAAGTCACTTTGTTATTTGACTGTATCTAACAACCGCTCAAACCACTCAAACCGGTATCTAAAAACTTCTTGAGAACCGCTCAACCGGTATCTGAGAACCGCTCGAACCGGTCAAACCGGTATCTGAGAACCGTTTGAGAACCGGTCAAACCGCTCAAACCGGTATCTGAGACCCGCTCGAGAACTGATCGAACCGCTCAAACCGGTATCAGAGAACCGCTCGAAAACCGCTTTAAACCGCTTTTTAAACCGCTCAAACCGCTCTA
The DNA here is from genome assembly GCA_963924545.1 of Pogonocherus hispidulus. NCBI lineage: Eukaryota > Metazoa > Arthropoda > Insecta > Coleoptera > Cerambycidae > Pogonocherus > Pogonocherus hispidulus. Next base: position 46,782,778 of record OZ004699.1, read on the forward strand.
ACCGGTTTGAGCGGTTAGAGCGGTTTAAAAAGCGGTTTAAAGCGGTTTTCGAGCGGTTTTTCGTAAGCGGTTTTAGCGGTTTTAGCGGTTCTCAGATACCGGTTTGACCGGTTTTAAAAAACCGCTCTGTATCCACCAAGCGTATCCACCATCAAACATAATACTCAATGAACACTCTGTTCTATTAACATTGACAGAGATGTACGCTACCATTACATTAATTTAGTAATGTGTTGGCAGCCCTGATTTTATTTACTATGGTAGAGTCGTACACTGATTCACTATAATGTCATCTGTCATTTTTTTTTTTTAATATTGGTAACACTGGTAACCTTAATCACTAGTTGTGTGTGAGTAATATCATATATCTTTATTATTTTTTGATAACAGTATTTCAGTATAGAGATGAATAATGATAAATTACTAATATATCAAACACACAATAATTTTAAGCACTGATATATTTTATTTTATTTTTATAGTGGGATGTGGGAAAAGGAAATAAAAAACACATAATTAAGTTTAATTAATTTTATTAATAATAATATATTTAATATTACAATAATTATATTGTTTTGAAAAGTATCACATTAGAGCGTTATGCGCTGGTTCGAATGCGATGCGATGCGAAATAAAATGCAATTAACTAGATTTAATGAGTAGGCACTTACCACTGCGTTTCTCTGCGCTGAATGACACTTCACTGCACCTAGGGACCGGCGCCGGGTAGGTTTTTCTAATATATTGAGTCGGTTTGGTAATTTTGTTACGAGCAAAATTTGGTAGGTACACGGCCGATTGCTGCCTTCTTTCTACTGTCGTCCACCTGTTGAGATTCGCGCATGCGGCGTTGTGCCAACTCAAATAAAGCCTTTAGCCTTTACAATGTATACAAAAATAAACTCTTAAGAAATAGAATAACCAAAAATATATATATTTCTATTTTAGAAAACAACCCAAATGAAAACACATAAAATAATAGTTACAATTTCTAAACATACTCCCCCCCCAAAAGTATATTGAAAATATATTTTGTTATGCTTGTCCCGGAAGAGGGCATAGCTTGACCAAAGGTCTCTTAAAAGTACCCTGTTGAGTTTGGACGGTGGCTACTCTCGGTACACCATCTCGGCCTGGATGCAAAGCAATAATGCGCCCTAGCACCCATTTAAACGGAGGTGTTACATCGTTTTTTATGAGAACTAGCTTATCAATTGTAACAGAAGGAGACGTGGGATCTAACCACTTTTGTCTCTGCTGTAGATGATGTAAGTATTCATCTCTATACCTTCGCCAAAATTCTTGTTGAAAGCGTTGTATTAACTCATACCTATTTAAAGAATTTAATTTGCAAGTTGTATAATCGGAATCTGGAAGAGCCGTCAAAGGTTGTAAATTAAGAAAATGTCCAGGTGTCAACACTGATAAATCATTAGGATCATTACTGAGTGGATATAGCGGACGAGAATTTAAAAGTGACTCGATTTGACATAACAAAGTATAAAATTCCTCAAATGTGAGAATTTGTTCCCCGATTACACGGTGTAGGTGCGTTTTTACGGATTTAACGCCAGCTTCAGCCAAACCTGCAAAATGTGGAGCTGATGGTGGATTAAAATGCCATTCAATGAAATTGCTCTCAGCTGCATTTTTAAACAAAGCCTTAATTTGCTTATAACCTCCCTGGAAGTTTGTCCCACAGTCACTATAGACCTTTTCACATCCCCCTCTACGAGCTAGAAATCGCCTGAAGCAAGCTAAAAATGCGTCACTGCTGAGATCTGATGCTAGTTCTAGGTGAATTGCTTTTGTACTAAAGCAAACAAAAACGCAGATGTACGACTTAAAAGTTTTTGCACCTCTAATTTTTCCTAAATTAGTGGTAAAAGGGCCTGCGTAATCCACTGCAACATGAGAGAATGGTTTAAGTTGTGAAATGCGGGCGGCTGGCAGATCGCCCATTGGAGGCTGATAGGGTTTTGGAGAGACACGCCAACATTTCACGCAATTAGAAACGCATTTTTTAATTGCACGGCGCATGGATAAAATCCAAAATTGTTGAACAAGTAAGAATTGTAAAGTTTGAACACCGGGATGTAAAAATGATTTATGAAAGTCTTCAATAATCATTTCTGTTAAACGCGAGGTTCTTGGCAAGAGCGCGGGAAATTTCGCGTCAAACGATAGCGAAGAATTTTTTAGCCGACCTCCTACTCGCAAGACACCCCTGTCATCAAGAAATACGTTAAGTTTGCGTAACGGTTTAGAGGGTAATTTTTTCTTTAGTAACTGCGATATATCTTGAGAAAATTTATTATTTTGTACATGTTGCACTAATAACATTAAACCGCGATTTAATTCCGTATTTGTGAGATGTCCAGATATTTTATTACCATTATTCTTGGCATTATTAATAAAGCGTAAAATGTAGGCAAAGACCGATTTTAACTTTGAAAGTGAAGAAAATTTATCAATTAAAGAATCTAGGAAGTTCTCAGTCTGAAAGGTTGTAAAAGTGACTGTCTTTTCTTCAAGATTTTCTTGAGATGCACGTTTTGGAGTATTATTAGAAGTTCTGGGCCACAATTCTTCATTTAAAGATAACCACGTAGGGCCACAAAGCCACATGTTGTGATTTAATAGTTCAGAGGCTAATAAGCCCCGCGATGCGCAGTCAGCCGGGTTGTCAATCGAACTGACATAGTGCCACGAAGCGGGTGTCACTCTGTCTTGTATATAAGAAATTCTATTAGCTACGAAAGTTTTATATTTATGTGGGGGTGACTTAATCCAAGTTAAAGTAATTAAAGAGTCCGTCCAAGCGTATATTTTGGAAAATTTTATTTTATTTTCCAAAGTTTCTATCACAAATTTCACCAATTTAGAAAGCAATACCGCGCCAAGTAATTCTAAACGCGGTACTGAAACCCTTTTCAGAGGAGACACTTTAGACTTGGCTATAACAAAAAATGTATGAAAATTATTATTTTTATGAAAACGAAAATATACGACTGCAGCGTATCCCTTTTCAGACGCATCTGAGAACCCATGCAGTTCACAAATTTTATAATCAGTAACAATAAGACGGCGCGGTAAATTAAACGTTGAAATGTGTGGTAGGTCGAAAAGAAATCTTTGCCATTTCTCACAAACTGTAGATGGAGGGAATTCATCCCAATCCAAGCCAAGGCACCACAGCTGCTGAATAAAACATTTTGCAAAAAATGTAACAGGACTTAAAAATCCAAGCGGATCATAAATACGAGCGACATTTGATAAGATAAGCCTTTTTGTACAGGTCGTGTCAAATTTTGGTTCAATCTTGAATGAAAAAATATCTGAACCCGGACGCCACTGGAGGCCTAAGATTTTTAGCACAGAATTATCATTGTTTGTAAAAGGAAATGATTCAGAGTAAATATTTGCCTCCGGTAAGTCTTCTAAAAATTTTGGAACATTAGAAGTCCATTTCCTAAGTTCAAATCCACCGCGATTACACAACTGTATTAGTTCATCGCGTGCGCGTATAGCATTTTCAAGAGAATCCGACCCAGATACTATATCGTCAACGTATATATCGCTTTTCAGAATTTTACTGGCGTTTGGAAAATTCGCACCCTCATCCTCTATCAGTTGCATAATTGTTCGATTTGCCAAAAAAGGTGAACATGATAAACCAAAGGTGACTCTCAATAATCGATAATCTTTGATATCATCAAGTGATGAAAATCGCCACACTAATCTTTGGTAGTCGACATGTCCGTTTCCTACACATATTTGTGTAAACATGCCTTTGATATCGCTAGTAAATACTACAGGGTGTACTCGAAAATTCAGTAAAATGCAAGCAATGTCCTTTTGCAACTTTGGACCCGAGAGAAGCTGATCGTTTAAAGATCCAAAATTTGTTTTTGCCGAAGCATCGTAAACTATACGTAATGTTTTAGAATCGGACTTAGTTACATAATGGTGCGGAATGTAATATACTTGAAAATCTTTTTTACTGTCTGTAATGATTTCTATATAATTCTTATCAATATATTCTTGAATTATTTTCGAATACTCAAAATGTAATTCAGGATTTTTTATAAATTTCTTTTCTAGTGAAAGAAAGCGTTTTATAGCGAGATCCCTCGTATTGTTAAAGTCGAAAAATGGTTCGGAATTTCGGAAAGGCAATTCGACTACGTAACGTCCCTCGGCTGTTCTAGAATGCGTTGTTTGATAATGGTTTTCTGCTAGATCGTCCTCGGGAGAATTTTTATCAGATTCAGGGACTTCCTCTATTTCCCAAAATGATTTTATTGTTTTCTCAAGATTGTTCTGATTTTTAATAAAAAATGAGTGCGTATTATTCATATTAACGGAGGCGTCTAATTTTCCCATTAGTACCCAACCAAATATCGTTTCGAGTGCAACCGGTTCATTAATTTCACCGAATCGTTTATTGCCTAACAAGATATAAGGTACGATTTCAGCCCCTAGCAAAATGTCAATTTCAGAAGGTTTATAAAAATGGGCATCAGCGAGAGGCAAATTTTTTATGTGGGACCAATCTTTGATATTTTCTATAGGGTAAGTAGGTAATTCATTACATAATTCAGTGAAAATTACTGCGTCAAATATTACTAAAGGATTAGTTTTTCCGACCGGTTTTATGGTACACGTAACTGCGCCTTTTGCCGTAGAGTCTTGCATAGAGGATAGACCTTGAACTGTAACGGCATAATTATATTTTGCGAGACCTAAGAGTTTGTAACACCTCTCTGAAATGTAACTCATTTCCGAGCCACAGTCAATCAGAATACGTATGGTTTTATATTGCCCCCGTATATCTAAGATATCAGCATTAGCTGTCGACAATAAAGTTCGAGTTTTTGACGTTAATTTGCCACAGAAATTAGAGGGATTATGTAATTGATTACTTGATGAGGTATGAGGAGTATTTGAAGTGATCGAAGTGGACTGTATGTTTGCGGGAAGAACCTCTTGCGAGGACGCGATGTTATTTGACTGAGAAGCGAAGTTTAGCGAATCTGTGCGAGTGTTTTCATCATTCCGGGAAATATGTAATAAAGAATGATGATTAGCGTTGCAGAACTTGCAAGTAGAGTTAGACTTGCAATTTGTTTTATTATGGTAGGGGCTTAAACAATTTATACAACAGTGCTTTTGTCGAATAATGTTATTTCTTTCTTGGGCTGTTTTTTTATGAAACACCGGGCATGAATACAGTTTATGCACCGCACTACATAAAATGCAAGATGTTGAACTTTTATTTTCTTTTAGGAAGAATGCGTTACGAGATTTCTGATAAGAGTTATGTGATCTATTCGAAATGCTCGTTTTAGATTTTTCTGGAAATGATGTCTTGTATCTAGTACGTCGTACTGAAGTTTCAGCTTTATTACGGCGCGATGCAAAATCGAATAATGATTGATATGAAGCCATTTCGTTAGTACTTGGAAATTCTAATTCAAATTGCGTAAGTGTAGTTTCATCAAGGTGTTTAGAAAATAAATAAAGAAGTAAGAAATCCCAATTTTGTGTGCTAAATCCCATATTATTTAAACTAGCAACATTTTCACTGTAAATAGTTAGCAAATTGTTTAAATCTGATATGTTTTTTGAGTTTGTTACAATAGGTGCATTTTCCAACCCCTGTAAAAGAGTAAAAGCTATCGCCTTTTTATCATAAAAGCGTTCTACGAATGAATCATAAGCACTTTGATAGTTTTCTGTTGTTAGCGGTGTTTTTTGAACATGAGACAATGCTTCTCCTTCCAAATGCGTAATTAAAAGATTGAATTTTTCTATAGGTGCCAGATCAGAGTTGTTATGGACAAGGGTATTGTAAAGATCAAAAAATGCTTTAAATTCAGTTATATTTTCACCTGAAAATTTTGTGAATTCTATACGAGGCATTTTCAAACTCTTACGGTTTTTTGTATTGGAAGTGCTATCACCTGGATCGGACTTAGACGGCTCTACCTTAGGTTCACTTCCCGCAATCTCCCTTAAAACTGTCCTAACACGCGATAATTTAAGTTCAAATTCCTTACGAACATTTTCTTCTGTATCAATTGGCTCGTCCTGTAAAGCGATGAGCGTAATAACATTTTCATGTTGTTTTCTAAAATCTGTTGCAACTTGATCAATGCTAGAAGTTAGCATTTTAAACTGATCACGCAACATTTGATCATCTTTTGCTCTTTCTGAAAATTCCAACATTTCTGAAGCTTGATTGCAACATATTTGGCGTAGAGCCTTAGATTGTTTTAGTTTATTTGAGTTAGCCATCTGAAAATGTTCGAAAGGTTCTTAGAAATACCTGGATAATGTAAAAGGTATCAAAGTAAATGTTATGGAGACGATAAGATATTTGTTGATTTTACTAAATTCAAAATGTAAACAATTATTATTACTTTTTATACCGAAATCAGCTGTTCTCACAAAAAACAAGTATGTTAGGCGCACCAAAAAAGTTCGCCTTCTTATCAGACGTACCGAGTGTAGACTTGCGACCTTGACTGTTTTATGAACTTGAACTAAATAATTTTGTGAATTCAATAGAATTCAGAAGGAATTAGTTTTATATAAGAGCTTACTTTTGTATCCGGTAATGAAGGATCATTTAATGTTTTGAAAAGTATCACATTAGAGCGTTATGCGCTGGTTCGAATGCGATGCGATGCGAAATAAAATGCAATTAACTAGATTTAATGAGTAGGCACTTACCACTGCGTTTCTCTGCGCTGAATGACACTTCACTGCACCTAGGGACCGGCGCCGGGTAGGTTTTTCTAATATATTGAGTCGGTTTGGTAATTTTGTTACGAGCAAAATTTGGTAGGTACACGGCCGATTGCTGCCTTCTTTCTACTGTCGTCCACCTGTTGAGATTCGCGCATGCGGCGTTGTGCCAACTCAAATAAAGCCTTTAGCCTTTACAATGTATACAAAAATAAACTCTTAAGAAATAGAATAACCAAAAATATATATATTTCTATTTTAGAAAACAACCCAAATGAAAACACATAAAATAATAGTTACAATTTCTAAACAATATACATATATATATTTTACAAAAAATGTCTATTTACAATTTCTAATGTTTTACGATAGTCTTCGAGAGTGGTGCTAGGCCATTTGCCGCTGTCTGGACCCTCTGTCCAACCAACTCGTAGACCAGATTGACCTTTGGATATATTATCATCTATCCAATTAATTAGCTGTCTATGCGTCTCGTTTAATTTTATATCTAATTTGAATGATAAATTGTTCCGATTCATTACTCTATACAAAATTTCTAGAAACTCATTCTGAGTAAAATAAATAGCCTCACAAACTGCTTTCTCTATTGACCAATAAATATCATGATAATTAATAAAAATATTATTACCCGGAAACCACTTTGTATAGCGATCTATTAAAGAGGGATCTTCCCCATTTACAAGTAATTTTTCTAGAAAATGTTTATAATAAGAGTTTATCAGCGGAAAATGATCTTTAATATATTGACTTAACATGTCCAGACTAAGTGTGAAAACATATTCCTTTTGAAAAATATCTTGCAACTGTTCGATAAATATGTCACATTGAAGTTTTTTATTAAAAATTTGTTTCATCAGTTCGAAATTGTGTTTATTCCTTAAAGCCAACCAGTATATGATTTTATTAGGTATAACAATTTTTTCTAAAATTTTGTTAATTAACGGATAATCATTGGCATCGATTGCTTTTATTAGGAAATCTACATATATTTCTAGAGTACCGTTTAGAAACTTATAATTCAATTTTCGTTCAAGAGAGCACATTTTACCGATTCTATGACCGAAAAGAGAATGAAGTAAAGCAGATATTGAGCTGTTATTTATTCTGAACTCGATGATGACATCATCTGACTAGTTGAAACTTGTTGGAAATTGTATCCCCACGGCTTGGTGTCTGTGTTTACATAATTAATTATTCGCTTATCATCGTACGGACTCAAGGCTAACTTATTCTGTTTGATGGTATAAATAGTGTGTTTTTTAGATCTTATAAGGCGCTGTTCTTTAGTTAACGTATTTTGATTGAATAAGCAGTTTTTAAAATCATTAAAAGTTATCTGTTTCACTGCAGACCGAGTTAGACCTTTGACGCGTTTAGTATCCGGTTTACTGTCAACTTTATACGTGTACATCTTTGCTCGTAGACCTACGAATTCCGTAACAATTTTACCATTATTTTCATCTTTCATAAGACCTAAAACCTTTTTGTTTACGCGAGGCATACCATAGATATTATCTTCAGGATAGTCCGAAGTGTCGAACAGATGGATATCCTTTTTCATGAATTCATAAATATCAATATCGGAGATCTGGTATATTAAACTGTCAGTGTCAGTATAGAGTAACTTAGCATTTTCACCTAGCTGACTTTTAATGTAATCATAATGAAAGTCGTAAAGAATGTTTTTCGAAAGGTCTAGTATAGAAAATCCTACATAAATGGGTTTATTGAATTTAATTTTTAGTCGGTCCATTTCGATGATTACCATGTCCTCATCGAAAATAGTTAAACTGTGAAAATTAGGTTTAGCTATAAGAGCTCTAGCGCCAAATCTACCTGTCCAAGATGTCGAAAGTATGATGTCTTTATGTTTGCGTACATTCTCCAATGTCTTACCGTACACAGCGTTGTTCATTAGTTTGTAAAAGTTTTTCTCAAATTCGTTAGTAGCCAATTGTCGTAAATTTGTGTTTAAGTCAATGTATTTTTTCAACCAGGCAGATTGATTGAATTTTAAAATTTTGTGAACCGCGGTAATTTTGAGACCCCTTTCCAAACACTTTTTCAAATTTCTATAGTGAATAACGTAGTTTGATTTCGGGAATAAAGTTGTAATTAATTTTGAATGTTTACCGCCGGGAGGAACCATCTGTTCTGGACACATCGGAAGATCCATATGTAAAGTATGCAGCTCTGTGGGATATAAAATGTCAAGTTCAAATATATAACCTATATCGGAATCATCCGGGATATTTTGTACATCTAAATGGTAAAATTGTTCTGGAGGTACCCATTCGAAGCCGTGGGTGGGCAGGTGAAAAGACATAGCAGTCCCGTACAAGTTGTTTACGTCAAAATATATAATATATTGATCTCTTTCGTCGGGATTGTATGCCTCGCCCATGTACTTGTTATTAGCCTTTGAATACCGATTAGACACTTGTGCCACTCCGCCTCTGATACCTTTTTCAATCAGTAGAATTTTGTCGATATCGGTGAGAAGTTCTAAAGACTGGTTTGTTAACTTTAACATAGCATCGAAAGCCAAACCCGGTGACGTGTAATAGTGGAGGGGATCTAAACCGTATGTATTTATGCAATTTTCACGGAAACTTTCGAAAATATCAGCCAAAAGTAAAACGTCCGTTTTCAAATACAAGTCCGAATATTGCCCGAGTGTTTCAATGTTAAATTTATTCCATACTTGACATGCGCGCTCATAGTCCTCATCAGAAATGTGTTCGTCAGTCAGTTTACTGTAAAAGTCGTCTTTAGTCGGTAGAGTAGTGTCGTTTAGTTTGTCCCAAGAATTTAGATAGTCGTAAGGGAAAACACCTTTCCTTGTCAATAAATGAAATTCCTCATCGTTAGTGCATTGGGATTTAGTGATTCGTTTCTGACTATCGTCGAGATATGAGGCCAATTTCTCGATTTTATCTGTCATGAATCGAAACGAATCAATAAATCGTAGTTTAATTTTAGTGTCTTTAACTTGCTTGGTGAAGGAAATGTATTTTTCCTTATTTATCGGTAACAATGAAATTTTGCCCTCGAATAACGTGGCTAAATTACGCAATACTATGTGCCCGTCGTACCCTGATAAACAATGGAAAACAACTGGAATCACGTGACTATCCGTATAATTTATGTTACAATTTTGATGCGCGGCCCCTCTATAATACCCGGTTAAATGATCATGGTCCGCAACCTTAATGTCCGTCTCGGAAAATGTCTTCTCACATATATGACAAACCGGCGCGTGTTCAAATTCATATTTCTGCTGAGCAGTGAAAGGTTCCATAGATTTAGGTTGCGCGAGAATTTGGTTAACTTCATCGGAAATATGTTCAAGTTCGCGTACAAACCATTCAACACAATCTTTACCCCGATATAGTTTAAAACGTGACAGTGTATCATTATACGAACATTTCAAATAAAATGCCACACTAAAAGCAATATGTTTCTGTAAATTTTGAGTATTTAAATTTAGCTTATTTTCATCCTGACAGTCTTCTAAAATACATTCAAAATCAGCATAAACGGCGAATGGTACGCGTTCCTTAAATCGGTAATTTTTAAATTTCAACCACTTTTCGTCCTCACCCGGTAACTCAATTTTACACGTATTTGTTTCCGAATTACAATATGTAGCATGTTTATCTAAAAGTTCCTGTTTACCGAAATGATTAAGGCAACGATTGCAAATAAATATGGGTCCATGATGAGAGGACACTTGTTTTGATAATAAACGAGACATATCTTTTATCCAAGCGAAGTGGTACAGTTGTTGCGTATCAGTATCCATAGGCGTATCACCGTTACCTACCGCGTTGGAATTCGTAGGCACCATTAAAAGGTTCGCGACACGTTCGTATTTACTTTTACTTAAACATACCGGAAGAACTTCTTTTTTATCAACAGTGTACACATTTATGGAAATTTCATTTAAACGTTCAAATTTTTTAATACTTTTTAGTTTTATTGGATACTCTATTCCGCAATCAAATTTTAAGACTTTACTAAAATGAGGATATGAACTAACTCTTTCACTATGTTTCGGTGCAGGATATAAACAACTCACTATTGCCCATAGAAAACAATATTCGTCATTATTTTTAACGTTAACTACACACCTTTTGTCTTTAATAAATTTTGGCATATCAGTGTAAGTTGACAGACCGACGGTTATAGGCGAATAATTATTTATGTTTACTCGAATACCTATAATTTCCAACAATGTCCAACCCGAATCCTTTTGTTCGAAATCTTCAAGATTTTGTAAAATCTGCTCCACTACATTTTCTTTCCACCACTTTTTTAAATTTGTATTTAAATCGATCTCTTTATTTTTAGTAGCAAACGATTTTATTTCAACTTGCCTGTCTTGAGGTTTCAAGAAATTACCCGCGAAAATAACGTTTACTTTAATTAATGTTTTCTGTAAAATTTTATTAACTTTAATGGAAAAGCTTCTAAACGATTTTTCAAGAAATATTTTCGGGTCTTTAAAATGAATATTCAATATCACTCCGGAACGTACCCTTTTTGAAAAGCAAGATTCCAAGTCTTGCCAAACTAAATGTTTGCGTTTGATTGGCTTTAAGGAACCACCAGATACTTTATTTAATAATTTCAATTGTTTTAATTGTTCGCGATAATATTTTAATATTGCCAAATTATTCTCCAAACGGAATATATTTTCACTTTTATTATTAGTATGAATTTTATTTTTTATTGCCCGGTTTAATAATTTAATATTTTTATTAATTATTTTTATATGTTTATCACATTCACCATCTGTTTTTAATAACGTTAAAGATTTTTTGGTTAGAGTAATGATATCAGAACTAATTTTAGAAACGGTCTCGGAGAGCGACATTATTTCAAATTAAAATAGATACACTCTGCGATCACGAGACACACACGATAAAATAGATGCGTTTACTACGAGAGCAAAGACAGCTAATGAGATTTTAATGTCAGCTTCTTCCTTTTATAGCCTCGGATTCCTAGAGTCAACGTTAATGATCAGGCTACCGGAATTGACCAATCACGTGAGAGCATATTGTCGGTGTGTAATTCCGTGAGAAAGGAAACGGCGTCTAACAGTTTTTAAAATTAATAACATAAAAATATTTCATTATATCAACAAAAATGTTCTTTGTACCAATGCCGCCTCATATAAAATTCCTGGAAATTAAATAACTAAGAAATTATGATACCGGAAATCTAAACATCAATGAGGAAGCGAGAAATGACTCATAATGTAAACAATTATTCATCATCGATCCTCTCATGAACTTCCTGGAATCGAACTATCTAAAGATTACTATACCTAAAACAATATTTTTATCATCTTGAAGTGTCTGCTTGAATCAATTTAAATTGTACATTTCTTTGTAACATAAATAATATCTGCTTATGAAATATCACGTAAATTAAATTGCTCTGTATGTAATAAGTTATTTTAATATTCTACATTCATATGGTAAAAACAAAACGTACGTTTTTATCTCATAAAAATATAAAAGCATTTCATTAAAAATAGTGCTTATTTTACTGAAATCATTATATTTATTTATATAAACAAACAAGGTGTTTTATCATTGCCGACAGAGGACAATGCCGACCCATTTATGTATTAATTTATTACTGTATTTAGAATATGACATTCGATTGAAACCGCTATTCTAGGTAGTTAAATTCAATAGAAGGAAATGCGTTGTGCAATGTTTTTCGTCGGATGCGTAATGCCTGTCTCGACAAGTTTGATATAGGTACCTACACGCAAAATAGCAAGCGACCAATTTTTCACATAAATCAAAGTACACCATCCCCCTACAGCTCCCCGAAGACATCCATTCCTATTTTTTTATCAATTCCACCAATCAGCTTTATTTTTTCTACATACTTTTCCAATATTAAATTACATCAATCATATTAATATCTTAATTACATATCATTAATCACCACCCGAAATCAACTCGCGAGAAGCAGGTACATACCTATCATTCTTAATTATAAATAATATTTTTAATTATTCATTATTACCTAACAACTGCTAGACGCCATCTTTTTTCTTCAGCGCGCGCACACAACATCCACATCCACCCTCCTTCACCAGCACCACCCTCCTTCACCCGCACCACCCTCGGGAAGCCTCATCCCTCATTCGTTATCATAACAATCATAATTACTATTTTATACTATCATTAATTACTATTTTAATTACCATACATCAACCACCACCCTCCAAAACCTTCTACACCCTCCGGACATTGACCAACACACTTCTTCACCACCATTCCAAGAACTCTTCGGCACCCTCAACGCACCCCCATCATCTTTGGTCACTTCTTGATGGACACTAGCCATCCAGCATCAGGTGTGGATTAGAATTCCCGTATGATAACTACTTACGTAATTAAAAAAATAAGTATATATTATAGGAATCATATCTATATATTACATATATTATAGGAATCATCGCGACCACGAAAAAATATGTTTTTTTGGAAAACAAATTATTTCCATTGACACATTCTCTTATTTTAGAAAATAAAAGAAAAGTAAGTTGCAAAATACGTTTATTAAGAAAATAGGAACATCAATATATCTTTTTGAAAAATGAACGGTATAAATAAACGCAGAATGGTAAATATATATAAAAAACTTAAAAATAAGAAAATTCTTTGGTACCAAGACTATATTAGTGTTTAGCAGCGTTAATTAATAAATCTTAACTAAACTAAAATATCACCTATTGCTTATGTAATAAAATGTATAATTAGAGACAAAATTCGTTGTTAAATGTTTTCTCCATTTAGTACCATCCTTTGCTATAAAGGATGGTTCACGAAGCTTCCTGCACTTCTGACATCTAAACTTCCTTCTAATTCATGATCTGATAATTCCTGTTCAGTTTCAGAGTCGCTATTTTGCACTTCAACTTCATCTTCTTGGAAACTTTCGTCAGAGTCCCCTATTTCTTCGGAATCTGTTTGCACTTCTTCAAAAAGGCGAATAAGCTTGGCGAATAATCATTTTGCCTGGCATTAGTAAAAATTTCTCTTACCATCTCAGTATTTTCGTTACTTCTGCCTGTTTTCTTTCTTCCGCGCCCTTACTTCATTTTAATAGAACCATTATTTTCTCTCAAATGTTTTACAAAATAACTTACTGTGCTTACTTTCCAGTCCAACGCAGGGAACATTTTTACAATAATTATTCTTTTAGCGCCGTAATTTTTTCGACTTAAAGACTTTATTAAAATTGTTTCTTCAATTGTTAGGTAAATCATTTTCTATTTAAATAAAGATACCTACTAATACAAAACCAAGACAAATTAGTATTTGGTGACAGTTACTACTGACATCAGAATTTTGTTTCAGAACCTACTTCAAAATGTCATTAGTCCGTCTATTAACCGTTTAATTTCGATCATTTAAATTTATATATTTAATTTACTTTAGTCAAAAGCTTCAATATTTTTTTAAAATATTTTAGGGGTATCTTATCCGGACACTTTTTAATACTTTTTACTTTTTTTAATTTAAATATTAAAAGAGTTATTTTTGCAACGATCTTAAAAGCAAGGCTTTATTATTTTCTTTGAAAACTCAGGTATGCTTTGTCCTTCTGTGTTTCAAATTTCATTAAAATCGGAATAAAAACAAAAAAAAATTATAAAAAATGAAAAAGGCTTCCAAATAAATTTGGCCCACGGTTTATATAATTTTACACAGTCATAAGGCCTTAATAATTAAATATAACATAGTTTTATACAGTATGCAAAATTAAAACTGCAAAATATTTCAACTTCTTTGTTTATTACTTACCGATAATAATAAAATAATAATCCAGTATTTTACAATAACTTCAACTTACATAAAACACATAAAAACATAAAACACACCACAGAAATGGACAACCTCCCTACTGAAAGCCTTGTGTAGAGGGAGGTACACATGAAAAAAACGCAGACACACAACCATTCCCTGGGAGAGGTGCCATTTCTCCCCTGGCGAGATTCGAACTCGCGCCGCGATATACCCATTCTGTTAGTCACAGGCTATCACCCAGCACCTAACAGACTGAGCTATCGCCGCGGCACTGAGCTATCGCCGCGGCAATATATCGAGACATGAGTCATATCTATATTAATATAGAGGATGAGGAACAATAATCGATTCAAATTGATATTACACAAATGGAATTATGCTATAACATATAAATATTAGAGGTTTACGAAAATTATTTCCTAGTACCTACTCTACACTATTACTCTTCTTACTCTAATTACAAAAATAGATTAAAGATAGTGATAATAATATGAAACCTCCGAATGAATTCTCGTAAACGCCTACTATCTGAAATAGTGTATTAAAAAATAATGGTGACTAAAATAGGTGCATAAAAATATGTGATTAAATATGACGCAACTTCTTTTGTTTCCGCTCGTTGCTCGTTCCGCTCGTTGCTTGTTTTTAAGCTTCGGGTCTTATATTTCTTACTATTCTTTTACAATACCATGGTATTCCTATACAACATATGGATAGTCCTTCCTTTTCCGGATACTTTCGCAGACATTCTCCTAGGTGTTGAAAAATGTTTGTTTATGCCCACACCAAATGAAACCTTTTGTGATAGCAAAGTCAGTGTGCGTCTTGATGGTAAAGCAAATAACCGTCTCAGTAATGCATAGCATTTGGGACTTCACTTGTAGATGGCCAATGCTAAAATCTTATCTAAGGTCCAAGTTCTACCGTGTGGTGATCTGG
Source organism: Pogonocherus hispidulus (assembly GCA_963924545.1). NCBI lineage: Eukaryota > Metazoa > Arthropoda > Insecta > Coleoptera > Cerambycidae > Pogonocherus > Pogonocherus hispidulus. Next base: position 46,798,332 of record OZ004699.1, read on the forward strand.
TACTGCATCTTATTTGTGAAATCATGAACTGTGCCACCGAAGGAGACATACCTAAAAATAGTAGTATAGCTGGCGGAGTTCTGTCACACTTCGATGGCATGTCCATCCGAAGGTGTCCAAAGATCGAGGGGTTCTCTCAAGGTCGCCGAAGAGTTCTTGGAATTGATCTGAAGAAGTGGTCGACAATGACCAGAAGGTGTAGTTCGGATTTCTGCCGCGCGCCAGATATAGACGTCGCTGTACGCGATATCTAGATGAAGAGATAAGCGGTGGTCTTTTTGGTGACATTTTTTTTACCTTTGAAGAAGTGGTCGACAATGACCAGAAGGTTCGCGCGGATTTTTACCTTTGCTTACCTGTTAGCCTGGCCTGTTGGTGACACATGGTTACCTTTGCTTACCTGTAAGTTTAGCCTGAAGGTGTCTGTACCTGTTGGTGACACACATGATGGAAAAAATGATGCATTTTTGTGGTATTTTCAAGTAATGTAAATCTTCCATCTTAGTGTGTATATTTTTAATCAGCATGATAACCTTTGCTCTTGTTATCTTGTTATTCTCGGTTTTAATGACGTAATTGATTTTTATAAAGATGTATGTGTGTAACTTCTCTAATTAAGCGTTGTAAACATTAGCAGATAATTATTGATCTCTGACCTTGTTATTTTATTAGGTTTTAACGGTGTAATTGATTTAAATAAGATTTAACTTCTTTCGTTGTAAAAAACAGGTTCAGATTATTTAAATTATAAAATGTTCAAGATTTAAGATCTGCTATTGAGTATGGAAAGATTCTATAATTTAACTTAGGATCGATTGTATATGGAGGGGTTTTTCATTGAAATTTAATATCATGATCGTTTCACAAGAGGATATTATGTAGAAATTAGTTTAGATGAAATAAAATGTTATATACTTATTTTATTGTTAAAATAAAAAAAGATGTAGAAATTTATTTTTAAGTTTTATTAACGTGTAGTATAGATTAGTGTTCAAGCAGATATCTAAAAAACAGTTCTGTTTTTAAAGAGGATACCTGTTAGTTTAGATGAATTCAAATAAAATATAATACATTTTTTAAATAGCTTTATTATTTAATATTTTCCATTTATACCATATATTTAATAAAATAACATTTTCATAAGCACAAGTTAGATCGTTAAAAGAATGATTTTTACAATGATAAGTTTTAATATTACAATTACAAGTAAAGGATTATAAACTTGTTTTCTTAACGTTTTTAAATTTGGACAACCAAGTTCATCCGTATTAATTATTTTGTTGGAAATAAATTTACTTAATACAGTTTTTTGTTCAGTCCTTTAACTATAACATCTTTATCACTTACTATATTTTTTACAAAATCACTAATATCTTCCAAGTGTAGAATAGAGTCGAACTGTTGAAATTCATCGCACCAACTTAGTCCATGTATATTTCTTGTAGTCCAAGTAACATGATTTTGAAAATCTTGATCGAAAGAGGAAATGCATGGTAGTCGTATTGTTTTATGAACCATGCAACCATTTGTCATGTTTAAAATAGCTATTTCTCTAATATAAAAATCACTGTTTTTATATTGGAATCCTTGAAAGTCAACAACAAACATTTTTGTTCTTTTCGATTCTGGCAACACTACACAGCACTTTCTGAGAAGTATATGTTGGATTGGATGTACCATTCAGAATTTATACTGTAGATAATAAAAAAGCACTTGACGTCAATAAAATAATTAATCAATATGCATGATAACCTTTTGCCCTTGTTATTTTGTTCCATGTTCATCACTACAAAATAAAAAAAAAATGATAGTGTTTTTTACAGATGATTATAACGACATTTTGTATAAATAAATTTAATAATAATAACTATCAAAATCTACGCGTAGAACCATAGGGTAACTTTGCATAGAAAAGTAAATAAATATAAAAAGAAAAATAAACAGTGGCATAACACTTACATCTGACAATAAATCAAATTTCCACCTTCCAGTATCATCAAATCCTTCCAGTATCTCTTTTATTAACTCAAAAGAACTATAACTTTTAATTAATATATGTGCAATACGTATATCAGTATCCAGATAACCAGTCTTAAAAATAGAAACACACTTAAAACAACTCCTTATTGATTCCATCACATCATTTGCATAATACGGATCACTTGGAATATAAGTAATAACGTAATACATGGTAACAGCTCAACAGACACGTTAAGAGTAATCAGTGGAATTGAAAATTTGTTTGCATTTATACATAAATTATTTTTATTATTCACTCTCATGTTTGACGTAAATAAAATTTATTATTTGTTAATGATCAGCAAATGATGCAACGTGCACCCATTTTCCTAGTCGAAGTGTGCAAGCTCTTATCATAGTTGTTTGTGCAGATTTGAATATTGGATGATGCAATAAAGTTGTTTATATATTAATGCACTGTGATAATTCAATAAGATGCATCAATAAATGTGTATCACGTTTTAAAACATGAGTTTATTTCATTACAAAGAACTATTTACGTCAATATGCATTTGAGTCAATATGTTGATTAATCAATATGTATGCAAATTCATGTACTAAAACGTAACAAGTGCATCTAACTCTGAAACTATGTTATTAAAAGTTGTTTCTTATTATTGACTACTCATTGCCTGATCGCTATCTGTTACAAATAAAACTATAAAAAATACGTACTTGGTTTCATTTTATTAAAATATTTATTTTTGTTATATAAATTATCTTAACATTTTTATAGTGAACAATAATTAATATTTCATTTCTTAAAATAAACACTAGGTATATGTTTTGCTTTATCCTTGTCTTTGAAATACTCTGCAGATAAACATGCTAAACATTTTGAATTTGGTAAAAGGGTTTCTCCTTGACATTTTGTACATTTATATTTTGCTGGAACAGGCATCTTGCAGCTACTGAGCTGTTAATATACTATTCCTTTTCTTTTATGCTACATTATTACTAGAAATCCAACTATTATGCTTGTTGCTGAAGCCCAACCATTTAACAAAGACTTTATCTTTTCTACGTTTTAAAATTTTTTCAACCAAGTAGACCTCCGAATATTTCACTTTTTGTAATTTTTCTTGATAGAAACCACCCTGAATATCTTGTTTATTGGTGTCTTGTAATAGATATGTCACAGGATTAGTTAGTTTTACTTTTTTAATAATAAAAATTTCAGTTGTCCAATTAGCCAGATATTTTTTATCAAATACCTCTCTTACTTTGGATATTCGAACATGGTCTCCAACTTGAAATTTTACGTTTTTAGGTAAAATTTTTATATGATTCTATACTGTCTTTAAAAGTCTTTTCTCATTCTTTTCTGACACATTTATTGGTTTCATCTTAATTGTATGATGCTTTGTATTATTATATTCTTCAACTACTTTAGGTAACAATTCTATCCACCTATAATGTCCGTTGATATTAAATTCCTTCCACATCATATTTTTTAACGTTCGGTTAACTCTTTCCACAATTGACGCCTTTTTTTCACTAAATACACTATAATGGTTTATATTATACTTTTTCATTAGTTCCTTAAAGTATTTATTGTAATATTCAGTCCCGTTATCAGTTTGCAGATTTTTCATTTTTTCAGTCCTTAAAACGTTCTCCATTGTCTTACTTACTTCTTGTCCAGTTTTTGTTTTTAGGGGAAAAGCCCAAACAAACTTTGAAAAACAATTAATTACAACTAATATATATCTATATCCTTTATTTTCTTTGGAAAATTGTTGCATTTCCACAAGGTCGGCTTGAAACAAATCATTTAAAGATTTTAGTATAACCCTTCGCCGTTTAAAGTTAATTCTAGCAGGTTTATGTAATTCCTCAACAACTTGTCTTTTAATATCTGTTGCAAATTTAGTTTTAGATGGCATAATAGATAATTTATTCAATAATATTTGCTTCACGTAGTTCTTCTATTATAGAATTAATTTCATTTATATGTCCAGTATGTCCAGCCTCTTGGGAGGCAAGCAATAAACGTAATCTCTCCACTAATTCGTTGGGATCATCCCAGTGTACATAGTCTATTTTATTTTCTGTTGATTCCATTAACATTCCATAACCGGTGGTGGTGGTCACCATAGGAGCTATAATTTTTTTATATTTCGCTAACTTGCTACCATCGATTTGTTTCGAAGACTGGTAGTGGCGTCTGTGAGCATTTGTTTCGAGAATAATGTCTTTATACATTTTTGCATCATTATCAGAGAAATCTTTTGGAAGTTTTTTAAAGAGTAATTCATATAAACCTTCAGTACCTTTATATTTTCTATTTTTCACTATAATATCTGAGCCATCTATTTTTAATTCTGAATCACCTATATAAAATTTTTCTAAGGTTGGATTATGTCTAATACCATATTTATGATCGAATTCACCATTGTCATTAGTAGCAATCATCTCACGTACGTATTTTCTAGGTAATTCGTCATATTGATTTAAATAATCTGTAAATGATTCTTGAAACATTTGTTCTTGTCTATTTATTAAAGGTTCATCATCCTCATCAGAATCAATGTGTTCTACCAGTTTTCGTTTCAAATTACCTCGTGGTAAATTTGACACATTTCTTTTAAATGTAGAGGTTTTTGGTGTAGATGTACTAGGTAGTACATCATAATCCATTTTATATTCATCTTTTATTTTTTTCGTTTTAGACATTTTTTTCTCTCTCCTTTCTTGCTTCTCCTGTTGATCATCATCATCATCATCATCTTTTACTTTTGTTAAATAATGGTGATAATTTTTTGTTTCTAGTTTATTTTCAATATTTCGTAGATGATTTGTTATAGGGGAAAATACACTGTTTTGTTGAAGTTCATTTAATTTTAATAATTCTAGCTTTTGTTTGATAATATTACGTTTAGCTATAAGTTCTTTTTTTAATTTTTTATCCATAACACTTTAGTTTCATGAACAGGTTTAACAGGTTTTGAAAAGATTTTAGCAGGTGGTTTTTAACAGACCTGTTCTAGATTTTATCATAAACTGATTTATTTTCTACAGAATTTATCATTTTATTTAATAATTCTAGATTTTGTTTTGATAATATCACGTTTAGCTATAAGTTCTTTTTTAATTTTTTATCCATAACACTTTAGTTTCTTGAACAGGTTTTAACAGGTTTTGAAAAGATTTTAGCAGGTGGTTTTTAACAGACCTGTTCTAGATAAACTGATTTATTTTCTACAGAATTTATCATTTTATCAGAAATAGTATCAGGACTTATAAAGTCATGAAATCCAATCCTATATCCTCCTTTGTTAACATCAAAATCTTTGAAAATAGCCAAAAATCCATAGGGATGTTTCCAGCATAGTGAACAAATATATTTAAATTTTGGAAAACTCATATCTGAACTCACATGATCCATATAAATATGTTTTAAATTTAAATCATCTACTTTGAAAACAATTAACGCATTCGAATTGTCCCTTATCAAATGTTTTGAAATTTTTGCATACGATTGATGTAAATAAAAACAATCGATTGAATTATGTCTTCCCATACAGAAATATTCTCTAATTATATTTTGTTTGGAACAGGCAACATCATCAAATATAAATACAGAGTTTTGATTAGCCTTTGATGGTTCTAATATGTCTTCACTATTATCAAAATGAAAACAACGTATACCTTTTATAGGACCTAATAATATATCTCTTAGGTACACATATTTATCTTGATTCAAAGATTTTGAATAGACATATACGTTTTCAAATTTCAATCCATTCTCATGTTCTAATAAGGTGATTATTACATTGGTTTTACCACAATTTGATGGGCCAGTAATTATGCATCTTACTGTGTTAGGTAATAAAACGCTATGTTTCGTTTGTGGTTTTTTTCGAAACAGTAAATCATGGTTGTCAACTTGAAGCTTAACTTTTTGTCTGTTTATCTTCACTTCATTTTTGTCTTTTTTTTCACCCCTCATAGTTTTTTTGATTTCATATTACTATCACAACAACTATCATTTGAAAAATAAATATAAAATTAGTGTTACAAACTATTTATATTCAGTCAATGTATAACCTTCAAATGAAATACTATCTAGGGAATATTAAATCTGGACGAGGTCTCATAAATTCAGCAATAAATAAATTACCCTTTGAGCTTCATATTCCATCATACAACTTTTGTGGTCCGGGTACAAAATTGGAGAAGAGGTTAGCACGAGGTGATAAGGGCATAAACCCATTAGATGACGCATGCAAGGAACATGATGTAAGCTATTCCAAAAATGCAGATCTTAAAAGTCGTCATGCTGCTGAAAAAATTTTGGCGCAAAATGCTTTGACTAGATTTAAAGCAAAAGATGCATCTTGGAAGGAGAAATTGGCAGCACTAGGAGTTGCGGGGGCTATGAAAGCAAAAGTAAAACTTGGTATGGGATATGATAATAGAGAAAACTCAAACATTATGAATAATTGTGTAAGATCAATGGAAAAAGTTAAGAAATCGACTGAAAAATCTTTAGAAAATATTAACGAGTGTCTACAACAATTTCAACAAACAAAACGAAAACCAAGTAAAACAAAAAGAATAAAAAGAGATAAATATTTAACCAATAGTAGCAGTAGTAGTAGTAGTAGTAGAATTGCAAATTTGGATACATTTTCACATTTTAATACACAGCAGCCTTCATTGTTATATAGCAAGATAGAATCTAATTACAAACATAATGATAATAACGATAACAGAAGCACCAACAACAACAACAACAACAACAACAACAACAACAACAACAACAACAACAACAACAACAACATTAAAATTTCTAGAAAAAGAAAAGTAGATGTTGAAAATTATAGTCCTTTTAAAAAAGCACGTATAACAAATATCAGAAGAAAACGAAATATTAATGTAGTGAGAAAGAAAAAGTTGAATAAAAAGAAAATAATGACGACTACTACGATGAAGGGAAAAAAGAGAAAATTAAATATTGAAGAAGAAGGTGATGATAGTCCTTTAAACAAAGTACGTAAGCTGTTGAATATTAAACCTTTTAGAAAGAGAAAATTAAATAATATTAAAGGTGATATAGATGATGAGAACCCTGTTGAAAAAAGGTCAAAATTAAATCATTATGAACCTCTACCGCTGCATCGAAAACGTAAAAGTAATTACGATGGTGAAGATAATTTTAAGGAAAAAATATCAAAGTTAAATCATTATGAGACTCTACCGCTGCACCGAAAACGTAAAAGTAATTACGATGGTGAAGATAATTTTAAGGAAAAAATACCAAAGTTAAATCATTATGAGAGTCTACCGATGGATCGAAAACGTAAATATATCAACGGTAAAGATAACTTGCAGCTGGAACCAGTCATCAAAAAACCTAAAATTATTTAAATAGTAATATTTACCAGTAATAACTTCAGTTTTAAAAAGACGTTGAACAGTAAATATCTAAAAGAAAAATGTGTAGAACCAGAAGGAAAACACAATGCAACAGAAGAAAAAAGGGAAAAAGAAATTTCAAAAGTGTAGCTTTAAAAGATGCAATTAAACAAATTGGAAAAAGTATAGACCGTCATAAACCTAAAACTATGGCTGGTGCAATTTTAGTGGCTATGAAGACATCAAAAAAGATTAAGAAAAAGATCAGACCTTCTCCTCGTATTGTAAACATACCGAAAAGAGGGGGGATATTACCCTTAATACCGATATTTGCTGGACTTAGCGCCTTAGGTGCTTTAAGTGGAGGTGCTGCTGGTATTGCAAAGGCTGTAAATGATGCTAGGGAAGCCAAACAACAATTAGATGAATCTCAACGGCATAATAAAAGAATGGAAGCTATAGCTATGGGTAAAGGTGTCTACTTGAAACCTTATAAAAGTGGTTTGGGGCTTTTTTTAGGCCCACCTCATCAAATTTCAAACAGCTTCCACTAACACTTCCTCGTCGACCTTTAACAAATATCGATATTGATCAAATTGCTAAATCATTGAAAATTCCCCATTTCAGAGGTGTATTTATGAGAAATAAATTACCTCGAAAAATACATGTATATGAAAGCGGAGTAATCAACTTGGATGATAGTGACGGCCCTGGAACACATTGGACTGCTTATAAAAAATATAAAGATCGCATAATTTATTTCGATAGTTTTGGAAATCTTCGCCCTCCTACAGAAACAATAAAATATTTTAATTCAAATGGTCAATGTCATGTATTATATAATCATAAGATATATCAAACCTATAATAGCTATAATTGTGGACATTTATGTTTATTATTTTTATTCAATAAATAACTGAACATTAAAAATATGTACTAATTTGATTATAATCTTTAACAAGTCAACATGTCATATACGTTTACCATATCGAGTAGGACCTCAACACTTTCCTCAAGAATTTATCCTCCTATAGTTTTAAATAAAAGTAATTATGTTTTGGGTCTTATCGATTTTGTCAGTTACAATTCTATTCCAAATGTGGATAATTCTAATAATATATTCTATTATGATGATGATAAGGAAATTGTAATACCTGAGGGGTCCTATGAAGTAAGGGATCTGGAAAAATACATAATTAATCACATATCAGATAAGGAAGAGGAAGAAGTTACAGTTTTGACTTTGACAGCCAACAGAAATACATTAAAGTGTGAAATAAAATGTAATAAAACTATTGATTTTACCAAAGGAAACAGCATAGGGAAGTTATTAGGGTTTAAACCTCGTGTACTTGTTGCAGATATGAAACATACATCAGATTTTCCCATAGACATTTTTAAGGTGAATTCAATTTGTGTTGAGTGTAATTTAGTGACAAATTCATTCAACAATGAAAACGCCGTACACATCTTACACATGTTTTATCCTAATGTTGCACCAGGTTACAAAATTATTGAAAATCCTTCAAATGTTATTTACTTACCAATTAACACGCAATACATTGATGAAATAGTACTTAAAATCTCTGATCAAGATGGTAATCTAATCAATATTAAAGAAGAGTTGATCACGGTAAGATTGCATTTGAAAGAAGTTGTGTAACAAATTTAAGATGGTATTTAGATATATGGATGATGCATTTCCACCTGTTTTCATGCCTCCAAATACAATAATAACAAATGCAGGAAGAAAACCAATTAGTATGAAACGGCAAGTGAAACGATTAATACCTCACAACAAAAAATTTTTACGATTATTAGGATTTACTTTAAGAAAACATTAGTAAATTATTTAGAAAATCTTTTTGGTACAATTTTAAGTTAAGGATAAGTTTAAATATAAAAAAGTTTATCGTATTTTTAAAGTGCAACTGCCAATATAAAAACGAAGAACAATATGAGTTTTAATATTTTAAATATTCAAGAGCATGTCAAAGTAGATAACTCCATTAGCAAATTAGAATATCATACCCATCAACCCTATGCATCAACAAGTTACAATAACAATGACGAAATACGAATACCCATCCAGACTCAGGATATTTACACTTTACCATCACAAAGTTTTCTATACATTGAAGGAAAACTGTTGGATCAAACCGGAGCACCCAGTCCAACTTTAAGTTTCATTAACTGTGGAATCCCCTTCCTGTTTGATGAAATTCGATATGAATTAGGAGGCGTTGTCATAGATCGTGTTCGAAATCCAGGTATAACTACATTAATGAAGGGATATGTTTCCTTTACCGCAAATGAAACTTCAAAACTTAATAATTCAGGATGGGATCACCTACAGAATCCGAAAATAGTAGATGCAAATGGAAATTTTTCCGTATGCTTACCTTTAAGAATGATTTTTGGGTTTGCTGAAGATTTCAATAAAATTATAATTAATACACGACAGGAATTGATATTAATAAGGAGTACCTCTGATATGAATGCTATTCATACAAACAAGGTAGATGAAACCCCTAAAATAGTATTACAAAAAATATTATGGAAAGTTCCACATGTATCTGTGTCTGATATGGAAAAATTACGATTACTAAAATACTTTGAAGCCGGTATAGATCTTGATATACCTTTTAGACGTTGGGAGTTACAAGAGTATCCTCTACTGCAAGAAACAATGACACATTCATGGCCAGTAAAAACCAGCGCTCAATTGGAGAAACCTCGATACATTATCTTTGGATTTCAAACTAATAGAAAAAATACACCAGGAAGATTTATGAGTCAGTTTGATCACTGTAACTTAACAAATATTTCAGTTTACTTAAATTCTGAAGTTTATCCCTATGACAACTTAAATACCAATTTTGATAACAAACAGTGGACTATTTTATATAAAATGTACACGCAGTTCCAGCATTCATATTATTATAAAAATCAAAGCGAACCTTGTTTATCACCAGATACATATCTACAGCTGGCTCCACTCGTTGTTATCGATTGCAGTCATCAAAATGATGATGATGTAATAAAGGGGGGTGCAGTGGATATAAGAATTGTATTTGAAACCAACAAGAATATACCAGCCAACACATCTGCATACTGTTTAATACTACATGATCGTTTGGTGAAGTTTAATCCTCTAGGTAGTGTTGTCAGAATCGTTTAAAAGAACAAAAAATGTTTGTTGTTGACTTTCAAGGATTCCAATATAAAAACAGTGATTTTTATATTAGAGAAATAGCTATTTTAAACATGACAAATGGTTGCATGGTTCATAAAACAATACGACTACCATGTATTTCCTTTTTCAATCAAGATTTTCAAAATCATGTTCCTTGGACTACAAGAAATATACATGGACTAAGTTGGGGCGATGAATTTCAACAGTTCGACTCTGTTCTACACTTGGAAGATATTAGTGATTTTGTAAAAAGTATAGTAAGTGATAAAGATGTTATAGTTAAAGGACTGAACAAAAAAACTGTATTAAGTAAATTTATTTCCAACAAAATAATTAATACGGATGAACTTGGTGGTCCAAATTTAAAAACGTTAAGAAAACAAGTTTATAATCCTTTACCTTGTAATTGTAATATTAAAACTTATCATTGTAAAAATCATTCTTTTAACGATCTAACTTGTGCTTATGAAAATGTTATTTTATTAAATATATGGTATAAATGGAAAAATATTAATTAATAAAGCTATTTAAAAAAAAAAAAATGTATTATATTTTATTTGAAAACTATTATCACCTAATACTTAGAGAATATAAGGCAATTGGTAGAGCACTTGCTTTGCATGCTTGTGGTTCCAGGATCGAGACCTGATGTTGACAATTTGTTCCTATAAATAAAAAATAGGAGGAGGGGATACTTGAAAATATATAAAAAGTGTTGCTTCCTTGAGATATTCATATACAGACAAACATTAGCTTGGTAAACAACAAAAAACAACTATAAACATGTTTTTACTACTCACTTCACTTTTATGCGTAGTAAGTTGCAGTGTCTCCAGAACATTGTATACGAGATGATATAGATATAGGGAATTACAATTTTCCCATTGAAATAAATTTAACCATCAATGTCCCCACTTATTTACGAAATGCTATAAAAGTTGAAAATTATACTATTCCAATAGAAAATGGAATTTTTTATTTGTTTGAAAAATCTGAAGAGAATCTGGTCTTGCAAGAGTACCCCGCAGTTTATTTCCCTGCTACTTCAGAAAATGTATGGAAAGAATTTGCTGTTAATACTACAGTGAAAAATTTAAACGATCAAGTGATTGGTTTTATAGTGGGACATGATGTGTATTATTATCCCATAGTACCAAGAAGAAACACTAAGATGTACTGTGGAAGATATAATTTAGATTCGTTACTACAAAATAGTACATCCATTACTTTTCATGATTTACAATTTAGTCTCCAAGATTTCACACAAAACTTTATAGAGCTTTCAAGTAGAGAAAAGATATGTTTCATATATGTATAGAAATATATTAGGAATATTGTAAAATAATAAAAAGAAACTGAATTATGTTCAAATCATACATGTAAATTGAATAAAAGTGACCTATTATAATTAAAGAAACACTAATATGTAATATATTTTTATGGAATCAATGTTTTTGCTTTCTTTTACACCTCATATATATCAATTGCAATACGAATAAGTTGATCATTATAATAATTCGCTTGTTCTGCAATGGATGTTAAAGAATTTTTAAAAAAATATGGTCAGATAATACTGAGGGAAGACTATTTAGAGCTTCTTCATTATCAAACCCAAGTAGAAAAATTTGCTCATGTTAAAATGAGAAATTCTATATATGGGAATCATTATGTTAGCTGCCCCTGGTCATGTGATATACCAATAAGTGGACCAGATACATGTGAATGTACTTCCAAAGCATTTCTCGATGAAAAAATAAGAAAGAAGATTTATAGCTATTTAAGAATGTTTTGTAAGGATGAGAATTAAATATATATTGTATAGTACAACAGTAAATTAAGTAAAACAACTGGTTCTAAATACCTCATTGTTTATTATTTGAGATCCTAAATTTTTAAATGTTACATATATCTTATTTTATACAAAAATCAATTACACCATTAAAACCGAGAATAACAAAATAACAAGAGCAAAAGGTTATCATTCATATTGAAGTGCAATAAACAGCATGACGTGTATATATTTTTTTTATTATCACATTTAAATTAATATGGAAACAACATTTGCGAACATGGAACAAAATAACAAGGGCAAAACTGGTTCTAAATACCTCATTGTTTATTATTTGAGATCCTAAATTTTTAAATGTTACATATATCTTATTTTATACAAAAATCAATTACACCATTAAAACCGAGAATAACAAAATAACAAGAGCAAAAGGTTATCATTCATATTGAAGTGCAATAAACAGCATGACGTGTATATATTTTTTTTATTATCACATTTAAATTAATATGGAAACAACATTTGCGAACATGGAACAAAATAACAAGGGCAAAAGGTTATCATGCATATTGATTAATTATTTTATTGACGTCAAGTGCTTTTTTATTATCTACAGTATAAATTCTGAATGGTACATCCAATCCAACATATACTTCTCAGAAAGTGCTGTGTAGTGTTGCCAGAATCGAAAAGAACAAAAATGTTTGTTGTTGACTTTCAAGGATTCCAATATAAAAACAGTGATTTTTATATTAGAGAAATAGCTATTTTAAACATGACAAATGGTTGCATGGTTCATAAAACAATACGACTACCATGCATTTCCTCTTTCGATCAAGATTTTCAAAATCATGTTACTTGGACTACAAGAAATATACATGGACTAAGTTGGTGCGATGAATTTCAACAGTTCGACTCTATTCTACACTTGGAAGATATTAGTGATTTTGTAAAAAATATAGTAAGTGATAAAGATGTTATAGTTAAAGGACTGAACAAAAAAACTGTATTAAGTAAATTTATTTCCAACAAAATAATTAATACGGATGAACTTGGTTGTCCAAATTTAAAAACGTTAAGAAAACAAGTTTATAATCCTTTACCTTGTAATTGTAATATTAAAACTTATCATTGTAAAAATCATTCTTTTAACGATCTAACTTGTGCTTATGAAAATGTTATTTTATTAAATATATGGTATAAATGGAAAATATTAAATAATAAAGCTATTTAAAAAATGTATTATATTTTATTTGAATTCATCTAAACTAACAGGTATCCTCTTTAAAAACAGAACTGTTTTTTAGATATCTGCTTGAACACTAATCTATACTACACGTTAATAAAACTTAAAAATAAATTTCTACATCTTTTTTTATTTTAACAATAAAATAAGTATATAACATTTTATTTATTCTAAACTAATTTCTACATAATATCCTCTTGTGAAACGATCATGATATTAAATTTCAATGAAAAACCCCTCCATATACAATCGATCCAAAGTTAAATTATAGAATCTTTCCATACTCAATAGCAGATCTTAAATCTTGAACATTTTATAATTTAAATAATCTGAACCTGTTTTTTACAACGAAAGAAGTTAAATCTTATTTAAATCAATTACACCGTTAAAACCTAATAAAATAACAAGGTCACAGATCAATAATTATCTGCTAATGTTTACAACGCTTAATTAGAGAAGTTACACACATACATCTTTATAAAAATCAATTACGTCATTAAAACCGAGAATAACAAGATAACAAGAGCAAAGGTTATCATGCTGATTAAAAATATACACACTAAGATGGAAGATTTACATTACTTGAAAATACCACAAAAATGCATCATTTTTTCCATCATGTGTGTCACCAACAGGTACAGACACCTTCAGGCTAAACTAACAGGTAAGTAAAGGTAACCATGTGTCACCAACAGGCCAGGCTAACAGGTAAGCAAAGGTAAAAATCCGCGCGAACCTTCTGGTCATTGTCGACCACTTCTTCAAAGGTAAAAAAAATGTCACCAAAAAGACCACCGCTTATCTCTTCATCTAGATATCGCGTACAGCGACGTCTATATCTGGCGCGCGGCAGAAATTTGAACTACACCTTCTGGTCATTGTCGACCACTTCTTCAGATCAATTCCAAGAACTCTTCGGCGACCTTGAGAGAACCCCTCGATCTTTGGACACCTTCGGATGGACATGCCATCGAAGTGTCACAGAACCCCGCCAGCTATACTACTCATATCTTATATTTCTTAAATAAATGGATACGAAATAATTTTACGAATACATCATTACTAAATTGTTATAGTTCATTTGTCACACATCATAAATATCCACCCTATACTTCCTTTCTCCTTGATTTATTTTTTTTAGTAAGTAACTACCTACTTTAACTAGTTTTCATTATACAACTTATTACATATGTGTATTTTATTTTTCCTATAGCAATATTTGCCAGTTAAGTTTATTATAAAGTTAATACAATGTTAAAGGTCTGCCTAGTTCTATAGATAGATAACAATGTACTAATCAAAATTTTGTAGTTAATATTTTATTAGTTATGATTTCGAAATAAAACTAAATAAGATTATGGTAATTTTACGTTAATACATAAAAATACATATTAAAAAATTAAAATTGTATCTAGGTTAAAGTGACCACACGTCCCGAGTTTGGCGGGACAGTCCCGCTTTTTGAAGGACAGTCCCACGTCCTACGATTTTTAAAAAAGTCCCGCTTTTTGGAAAATATCTGCATTTCTTATTTTAAATTTACTATAAAAACATATTATAATAATTAATTGTTATAGTGAATATAAAGAAATAAAAAATACATAAATAAAAAAACACATAAAATACATTTATAGACAAGTACATGAATGTACTTATACAATAAAAAATATCTTATTGAATTATTGGTCTGCTTTCATAACTAAATTATAATTCTCATTTCATCCCATTTGTCCCAATGAAAATGTGGTCACTTTAATCTAAGTATCTACCTTTGCAAATATTATTGACTTCTACAAATTTATGTATATTACTTAAATCTTTAATTTTGGATCCTCTTTCTCTTCAAATCTTTTTCAGTTTCCTTAAATGCCTGTCATTGTTCTTTATAATCGAAATGATTTTTTTCTTCTGCGTTGAGAGGTTTCCAGAAGAACACAATCTTTTCACTTCTTTAAAGAGGGACTGTTTGCCTTTGACAATGTTTGACATACATACTTTAGTTGCAGAACTAGTATCCACAGAAGGTTGAATTGAGGTAAATATATCTGCTGAAGTAGACGGCATATCTTGCTCTTGATCCTGTAGAAGCTGTAAACACATAGATTAATACATAATTATGAAGAAGAATCTTACATTACAATTAATTGCAATGTAATACAATTTGAATACACTCACCGAAGTAATGAAAACAGGTGTATGAACTGCACGTCTTGCATTTGACTCTGTTGAGGCTGTAAATAAGTATTTAATAATTATAAGTAATCTTCATATAATTTACACTCACAGAAAGTGCAGATGGTACTTTTTCATCTGCTGATATAGATGGCATGTCTTGTACTTGACACTGTTGAGCCTGTTAAAACATACATAGGTACTTAAAGAACACTTTTAACAATATAAGGAAAAAAAATTTTTTGTAATAAAGCTATACACATATATTCACCTTTTTTGCTGGTAAAAGAGTTGGAATGGCATCAGAATAAAGCGTCAGTGGAGTTTTAAAGATTTCTTCAGTCAAATGGCAATCACATACCCTTTTACCTCCAGACATATGTCCTTGGTACACCACCCCAAGTGATTCTTTCCATAACTTTGATCTATATAGTAATAATAAATATTAGCAGAGATATTAGGATAGTGTATGTGCAGACATTTGTGTGATTTTTTTGTGAATTATTTACTACCAAGTAATACAATAAATGCACATTTATAAGAAGCAGTATGTGTTAGCTCTTGTACCTAATATGAGTTCATGCATTATACAAAAATCGGTAAGGAACCGGTTTTTCTGTGGGAAGAGATGTAAATACATAGGTTTATGAAATACCTACCTACCTAGTTCTTCAGTGATGAAGATTTATGAAATGAAGACTGTGGTTGGTTACACAAGACCTTTTAAAATGTGTGTATAGTATAATTTATAATACCTATGCAGCATAAAAGCTAAATAACTGGAGGAAAAGTAGTAGAACTTTATACATGTTTCAAATTCTGCATGAATTCAAATCTATAGACATTATCCAATAAATGCTACCTGCAAAGATTGTAACGATTACTACTGAACTTTTTGTTCAGTAGTAATTTAACCAGAATCATATATGAACCGTTTTATTTTAACACACCGTATATAAGTATATAAATATTTTTATGAACAACTTATATCCAAGTAATGCATTAATGTTTTCCAGTATAGTTTTACTATTATAGGACATTTGTTAATATAGATAAGACTATAAACAATAGACATTTATTCTATGGAAACCGGCCGAGATCCAAGAAATTCCAAACGCAGTTTTTACGCCGCTCCGCAGTTTTTGTTTCTAGCGAAATACATGAATATTTTCGAGTTGTAGGTATCCTAAAATATTTATTTAATGCATCGGAACTGGATAATATTTGATTCATTTGCTAGTTAAAAATACTTATGCAACCGCTACTTGAAATTTGATAAAGTCATAATGTAATATACCTGTTAAAGTATTTTATGACAAAGTTTGGAATACATAGCTCTCCGTACAATCATGTTATGACAATTTATTTGTTTATTAATGTTTAATGCACTTTCCGGCAATAAATATTTATCGGACTTAATCGGTTTAATTTACTAAGGGGGATTTATCTGAGACATGTTTGATTTATAATATACCGTATTGGCCTATTGTTGCCGAATTAACTTAAATTAAATTAAGTTATGTTGAATTTAATATTGTTTAATTATTAAATATATTATTTTCGTTATACCCTGTATATATACCCTATAGTTTTGTTAATGATAAGTATTTAAATATGTTATTTTGGTAGAAACCGATATTTAAATGCAGGTTGATGCAGTAAGGCATAAAAGTCAAAATACCTTACTAAATCTGATTAAAATATGTTCTAATTACACAGTAGATTCATATTAATCATTTGCCGATATTGTAAATTAATTTCAAGTAACCATTCCGCAAATTTAATAAAATTTAAGACCTTATTTGGTCATGGAACGAAATCCGCCGTTCTGATTGGTCAAGCCCGCGGCCGAGTACTATAAAAGACGGGCTGATTTTCGTTCAGAGGACAGTATTTTACCGGTCTCCGAAGGGAGCAGTATTTCACCGGTCTCCGAAGAGACAGTATCTGACCAATCTCCGAAACAGCGACCGAAATATAGTTGGCACCGATTACCAATTAGAGTAAGTTCTAATAGGTAGACCTGTCCGATTCCTTTAGGTAAAAGCTAATGAATAACCTGTAGCGTGTGTTCGACCCTCAGGAAAGATTTCTATAGCTATACCTATCCCGAACCCTATATATAAGCTGATGAATAAACCTGTAGCGCGTGTTCGACCCTCAGGAAAGATTTCTAGAGCTATATGTACCTGTAACCCTTAGGTAAAAGCTAATGAATAACTTGTAGCGCGTGTTCGACCCTCAAAAAAGATTTCTATAGCTATGTATATTGCAGCCTTAGATACAAGCTAATGAATAAACCTGTAGCGCGTGTTCGACCCTCAGGAAAGACTTCTATAGCCATATCTATCCCGAACCCTATATATAAGCTGATGAATAAACCTGTAGCGCGTGTTCGACCCTCAGGAAAGATTTCTAGAGCTATATGTACCTGTAACCCTTAGGTAAAAGCTAATGAATAACTTGTAGCGCGTGTTCGACCCTCAAAAAAGATTTCTATAGCTATGTATATTGCAGCCTTAGATACAAGCTAATGAATAAACCTGTAGCGCGTGTTCGACCCTCAGGAAAGACTTCTATAGCCATATCTATCCCGAACCCTATATATAAGCTGATGAATAAACCTGTAGCGCGTGTTCGACCCTCAGGAAAGATTTCTATAGCTATACCTATCCCGAACGTATTATATAATATAATGATTAACCTGTAGCGCGTGTTCGACCCTCAGGAAAGATTTCTATAACTATATATATATTGCACCCTTAGATACAAGCTAATGAATAAACCTGTAGCGCGTGTTCGACCCTCAGGAAAGACTTCTATAGCCATATCTATCCCGAACCCTATACAGGGTGTCCACCTAGTGCGCGTAAGTCCAATATCTGGGTTAATAAAAGAGATAACTTAATTTTTTTTTCTACAGGGTTGTCTAATATCCCGAGCTGCACAAAATGAAAATATATTTACATATTCAGGGTGTTCAGTTTTTCCTGGACAGGTACCAACTTCATTTTTTTAAATGGAAACCTATATTTTTTATGGCATTATCGAATTCTACGTAAAAAATTAGTGGGACTTTGTGCATAACACTGCTATTGAAATATTGATAGTTTTCGAGATATTTGACTTTTAATTTTTTTTTCTTATGTTTCGTCACTTCTAATAGTTGACATAATTATGGTTGTATGACAGCTAGAAATTATTTTTTTTCAGAAACTGTAGAGTGAAGATGGCTCTTTCGAAAAACGTATCAAAAGTTGACCTGCCATATACAGGGGGCAACAGAAATCGTGCCAAACCTGATGGTTTAAAATTTAAAAAATCTCGATTTTTTCAAATGGAACACCCTGTGTTTTATGATTTCATTAGATGCCTTTCTGTAGACTCTACAATTTTATAATAGCTTTCCCTATACCTAAGTTGCGTAGTTTTTGCAAAAAACCCACTTTTATGAAAAATACCCGATTTGCGCACGTTCCTTTCTCGGGAAAAACGCAGTAAGCGTCTGTCACGCAATAAAATTTGTGACAATCAGTTTACATGTCATTTCTTCTTTTACTGAATATTCACGTACGAGTTTAGAGTAAGTACTAAGCGTGCATACAATGAACTATTCAAAAGAAGAATTAGTGAAAATGGTTTATGCCTTAGGAGAAGCTCATGGAAATTGTTTGCTAGCAGCACGTATTTACAAAGCAAATAATCCAGATTTACAGAGATTTCCACGTGCTGACTGTTTTGAAAATGTGAAAGAAAGATTTGAAAGAACAGCAAATGCGAATTATGAGAAAACTACCAGGAGACATGACGGTAACAATGACGATATTCAGTTTAATGTTGTGGCGTCTGCTGTTGAAAATCCAAATATTAGTGTCAGGAAAATCAGTAATAATCTTGGAGTTTCCAAAAGCTTGACAAAGAAGATACTGAAGAAGAATAATTTTCATCCGTATCATATTAAAAACCATCAAGCACTGTTACCTCAAGATCACCTAAACCGCCTGCAATTTTGCCACTGGGCATTGGATAAAATTCAGGAAAGTCCAAACTTTTTTATGAATGTCTTGTTTACTGACGAATCAACATTTTCAAACACATGCTTACCCAATCGTCGCAACTTTCATCACTACGCTGACAATAATCCAAGATTATTGAGGGTACTAGATAATCAGCATCGTTTCAAAGTGAACGTGTGGGCTGGAATTTGTGGAGAACATATTGTTGGACCGTACTTTTTTGAAGGCAATTTAAATGCCAATGTGTATTTGCATTTTTTGCAAAACGAACTTCCCCTTCTACAGCTACAGAATATGCCCGCTGATTATTTGGTTCAACAATGGTTTCAGCATGACAGTGCCCCTCCACATTCCACTTTGGCGGTACTGTGATTATTTTATTGTTGTAGTACTTTTCCTATTATCTATTCATATTTCAGATTAGAGAACACCTAAACCACGTATATCCAAATAAGTGGTTAGGTCGTGGTGGTCCAGTTCCTTGGCCTGCACGTTCGCCTGATTTAAATATTCTTGACGTTTTCTTGTGGAGTTATATCAAGGAGCGAGTATACGAAGTACCACCAACGGATATGCAAGACTTGAAAGAAAAGATCCAAAATGAGTTTCTAACCATAACGCCCGAAATGTTAAGAAATGTTCACATTCATTTTCGTCGTAGATTAATGCTTTGTGTTGAAAACAACGGTGGACATTTTGAGCATTTACTTTAGGTTAGCTTGCTTGTATGAGTATTGCGTATTCTTTTTTCAATACTCTATGTATATTCATCCATTTCACTAATAATTTTTCTAACTACGGTAACACCGTTTGGTTTTCAATATGATACGTATGAAACTTCTTCTTCAATATCTTATTTGTCGAGCTTTTGAAAACTCCTAGATTTCTACTTGGGTAGAACTCCTAAGATTTTTTACTTTTATTTACAAATAATAATAATAATAATAATAATAATAAGTTTATTTGCAAGACCAAGTACATGCAACAGTTAAGTATAAAATTAACTAAGCAAAATAAACTAATAATCGCAGAAGCTGTAAAATGTTTTACTGCTTTTTTGCGATATGTATACACCATACAGTACAATATTAAATACATTCATTACACTTATACATTATATACATTACATATTATTATACATTACATATTATTATACATTACATACATTGCACCGAGCATCACACACATCTCCAAACCCACTTTTTCATATTAAATCTACAAGTAAAAGAAAGATTGCAATTTCACTACACATATTATTTGCTTTTTACACAGAAACATGTCAATGTTAGGTTTTGGAGTTTATCAAATTTCGAAAAAAATTTCTATTTGTGGTAAGTATCCATTCTTTTATTTTTCTTTTATACGCCCTTATATTATGTTCTTTTTTTAGTGTATCCGGAACTGCGTTGTATAGTCTGGGGGCCACAAACATAAAGCATTTCTGTCCTACAGTTTTCCGACAGGTTGATAGTTCTACACCTTTCTCTTTTGTGCGTGTTGAGTCAGTATGAGAAATTTCATTTAACTTTATCTTTTTGTTTTTAATGTTTATTAAAATATTTAAACAATAACATTGCCGTATATCGTTAACTTTGCTAACTTCATAAATTCGATTACTGGAACAGGTCATATGTTTGTTGTATATTATTTTCAATATCCACTTCTGCACAACTTCCAAATTCTTCAAATAACAATCAGCAACTCCCCCCCAACTCAAGATCCCGTAATTCAAATGAGACTGAACTAGCGCCAAATATACCATCCTTAAATGAGACCTATTTAAAAAAGATTTTAAAAAGGCAAATCGCGATATAAATGGTCTAATTTTTTTAGTAATGTTTTTGATTTGTAGGTCCCATCTAAGATGCCTGTCAAATATGACACCGAGGTACTTGACAGACTCGGCTTCCGGAATAATAGTTTGCTCATCGATATTCAGCGGACCCATATTTGGTAGCTTGTTGGTATAAGAAGAAAATGGTAAGTATACTGTTTTATCAGAGCTCAAAGTTAATTTATTAAATTTTAACCACTTACTTATATAATTAAAGTCTGTTTCAGCACGCCTTTTTAAGTTGATCCAGGTAGTGTCCTTATATATAACCGAGATGTCGTCAGCAAAACCAACAATTTTTCGGTTTTCGCCAATTGTGTTCAGCAAGCTATTCACATAGAGAACAAAAAGAAGTGGTCCAAGGACTGTACCTTGGGGTATGCCATATGACACTTCTCTTATTTCACTTTTACTATTTTCGATTTTAACATATTGCATCCTTTGTGAAAGATAGCTGCTAATAAGTCTATACGAGTTTCCCCTAAATCCGTATCGTTTTAGTTTATATCATAATTTGACATGAGAAACAGTGTCAAATGCTTTAGATAAATCCAGGAATATACACAAACTGGGGGTGGTTTTATCTATTGCTTCATTTATACTTGCTGTTACTAATTTTAACGCATCTTCTGTTGATTTCGATTGTCTGAATCCGAACTGCCACTCTGAAAGAATGTTAAACTTCTTTAGAAAACTATTTATTCTATATTTTATAGCCTTTTCAACTATTTTTGAGATATTCGATATCAACGTAACCGGTCTATAATTTTCCATTTGTAATTTATCACCCTTTTTATATAACGGTTTTATTATGCCCATTTTTAAGCATTGTGGGAAGCATCCGACATTGAAACAACTATTAATGATATTAACTAAAGGTTCTGCTATTTCATCAGATATCTCTTTTAACGTTTCAGCGCGTATACCATCGTGGCCAGGAGATTTTTTATTTTTCAACTCTTTTATAATTTTTTTTACTTCTTTTGGGTTAGTTGGAAATAAGTAAAAAGTGTTGTTCACATTATTTATATTTTCCTCAAAATTTTGTATATCCTGTATTTTATCTGCATATTGTTTACCGAGTTCACTATAGTATTTGTTAAACGCGTTACTAATTTCTGTTGAGTCTCCTACTGTCCTATTTCCGATTTTAATTTTTTGTATTTTTGTTTCAGGTTGTAACTTATTGGACAATTTATTCACATGCTGCCAGAGGTGTTTCGCTGAATTATAATTTTTTTCTATTATTTTTTGAGAATATTCCCTTTTTGATTTTTCTACTAATCTATTATATTCTTGTTTTACTGTTTCATTTTGAGTTTGTATAAGTTTTTTGTAGAGTCTATTTTTTTTGTTTATCAACGTTTTTATTTGTTTTGTAATCTAAGGTTTATCATAATTATTTATCTTATTTTTTGTCTGCGCCACCTCTACTGTAGCTTTATTTATGTAATATTGTAAACGATTAATAAAGTAATGCGCTTTTTCGTCTATGTTGTTTGTAGAAAATGTATTCCACCAGTTTTCATTTCTTAACATATTTTTTAAGTTTTTATAATTCACAAACTTCTTGGCTGGTGCATGGGACTTTGTTTCATATCGAAGGGGAACTTGATTTCTTTGAGTCTTAACTGAAATACCAACAGGGGAATGGTCTGTAACATAATATTGGAATATATAGGATTCGTATATATTATGTTTCGATGTACTTGAATTTCGAACATATATATGATCTAAGCAAGTCTTACTGGATGGTCTTGTAATTTTGTTAATGTATGAAATGAACTGAAAGTTACTCATAATATTTTTATATTCTTCCACGTAATCATAATCACTCAATAAATCAATATTTATATCTCCAATCAATAAACAACTATGATTGCCATTTAAAGTTGGAAGGTACCCCATTAAATTCGAGTTAAACAACTTTGGACAAGAATTTGGAGACCTGTATATTGCTACAATGTCAATATTTTGGTCATTAATAGTCGCACAGATTTTTATAGCCTTTATATCTCCTATTTGTTCAATAGCACAGAAATGTTGAATATGTTTTCTTAAGTATACAATTGTTCCATCATTTTTGTTTAATTGGCTTTCGTTATAGTATTGATCATAACCATCAAGCGCAAATAATTGTGGCTCCCATACTACAAACGTTTCTGTTAAAATTATGACATCATATGTTATTCTAAGTTCATCTAAAGTAACTAGAAGTTGTTCGTAGTTCTTTTTAATACTTCTAATGTTAATGTGTATGACTTTAAGCGTCGTTGTAGCAAGCAACATATCAGTATAATCTGTATTACTATCAATTATATGTGTATCAATCTCTTCAATTTCAAATTGCTCAATATATTGATCCATTTTGCTTACATATACACATTAAGACACAATATTTAGGTCAAAGAACAAAACACCCAAAATTACTTAAACTAAATTAAAAACAAAATGAAATATTTAAAAATTAATTAAGTGAATATGATAAAAGCTTTACTTCGTAACCTGTTTCTGCAATCGTGATGAAGATCTTATTATTTTCCTCTTCTTTGATGTGCCTTCGTCTTCTCCATGTTTGCTTAGCTCCGTTTCCGTTTCGTCCTCTCTAAAGATTTCATCTTCCTCTTCTCCTATTTTTTCGACTTCATTTTTCTCATTGTAGTTTAATTCCAGTTCGCTTGCTGTGTAGGATTTGCTCTCGATAAATAGCTTGTTTCCATATATATGTGCCTTTAAATTGTTTTCTTTCGCTTCTTTCAGGTGATGAACCAAAATTTTTTATCTTTACGTTCTTCTTGTATCAGATCTTCACAGATACTTATATTACTGCCTTTCAATTTTTTACAGTTTTTCAAAATTCTCTGTTTATCTAAATATCTGACCAATTGTATAATTATTGGTTTATTATTATCGGGTCTTCCTATTGTATATATGTTATTTATGTCGTGTTCAGTTAAACTTGAAGAGAGTTTTAGAGCTTCGTTTAATTTGGCAAGAGTAAAATTCAGTAAGTCCCCCTCTGAGTAGTCTAAGTTGAATACTATAAGATTATTTTTACGAATCTGCTTTTCAAGTATTTTGTTTTTTGCTTTGATTTGTTGCAGTTCCCTTTCTAATTGTTCATTCTTATCCGATTGTATTTTTATTATTTTCTCAGCTTCAGAAAAACGAGCGTCTATGTAATTAATAAGTTTGTCAGTCTGCTTGTTGTTTTCTTCTAAAATAAACTGTTTCAGACCCTCCAACAAACCGTCATTTACATTCTTCACAGCAAATTTGTATCGCTAACCGACCGTTCTAGAATTGTTCCTATGTTTACTTGTACGTTTTTATGTGTTTTTATACTGATAAGATGATAAAGAGTTGTAGCTCAATTTAGTAAATTAAGTAGATTACTCTCAGAATTTCACTGTACCTTTCAAACTGAAGTCATTCGCTATTTAGCACTTCATTTATTTCATATTTGGCACAACACTCACAATTTTTAAATAAAATTTGACTACTTTATTTGATGTTTTAAGTTTTCACTGAAATTTAGCGACTGTTCAATACTAGTACGGTAGTAGTAGTATAAATAAATGGTAACTTTCCATAAAGACTTGTTTATTAAACTGAAATTATCTAAATTTTTCAGTTATTTTTATTTTAAGAAGTGTAAACTAATACATTTTATAAAAATAAATAGCCTTACAATATTTTTTCCGTCAAAGGAGTGCGCAAATCGGGTATTTTTCATAAAAGTGGGTTTTTTGCAAAAACTACGCAACTTAGGTATAGGGAGAGCTATTATAAAATTGTAGAGTCTACAGAAAGGCATCTAATGAAATCATAAAACACAGGGTGTTCCATTTGAAAAAGTCGAGATTTTTTAAATTTTAAACCATCAGGTTTGGCACGATTTCTGTTGCCCCCTGTATATCGCAGGTCAACTTTTGATACGTTTTTCGAAAGAGCCATCTTCACTCTACAGTTTCTGAAAAAAAAATTATTTCTAGCTGTCATACAACCATAATTATGTCAACTATTAGAAGTGACGAAACATAAGAGAAAAAAATTAAAAGTCAAATATCTCGAAAACTATCAATATTTCAATAGCAGTGTTATGCACAAAGTCCCACTAATTTTTTACGTAGAATTCGATAATGCCATAAAAAATATAGGTTTCCATTTAAAAAAATGAAGTTGGTACCTGTCCAGGAAAAACTGAAAACCCTGAATATGTAAATATATTTTCATTTTGTGCAGCTCGGGATATTAGACAACCCTGTAGAAAAAAAAATTAAGTTATCTCTTTTATTAACCCAGATATTGGACTTACGCGCACTAGGTGGACACGCTGTATATAAGCTGATGAATAAACCTGTAGCGCGTGTTCGACCCTCAGGAAAAACTTTTACAGCTATACCCGTACCAAACCCGGTATATAAGAGTTGAGAAATAACCTGTAGCGTGTGTTCGACCCTCAGGAAGACTTCTACAACCCGTTCCTTTGTTCCGAATCCCTACAAAGCCGTCTGATTTATTGTAAAATAACTTGTTTAATATTTCCACCGCTTCTTCTCTTAAACTGTGATTGAAACTTTACTGCCGCTTTAATGCTTGAATAAAATGCACTACTGCTAATAACCTGGGTTTAATAGATTTCACATATTATATATAATATTGTTGCTTATTACCGGTTGCTGCTTATCTACTGTTGATGATTTAATATTGTTTGCTGCTTATCTACTTTTGAAGGTTATTTAATTTTGTTGCTAATAATTATTTTGCTGTCTGCCTATTATGTTGCTGCTTGCCTATTTAATTTTATTTTAATAAAACCTTGTAGTAACTTCCGAAACCGACTTTTATTACCTAGATTTGAGAAACATTTGACCCTCTGGCATGTGTACTTGTACACCTTCTTCACTGTAGTTACCCAGCCTCTACTCATAAGCGAGTAGAGTCCGCGTGGACCATTCACCACGTGAAACCCATATTTGGTGGCGCCCGATGGGAAAAACCCGAGGATAAATTCAAAACCGAATTAAGGGCGTCACAAATTGTCGCCCTGGAGCAGGGATCGTCACAAATTGTCGCCCTTGAGCAGGGAGCGTCACAAATTGGCGCCCTTGAGCAGGGAGCGTCACAAATTGGCGCCCTTAAGCAGGGACAGTTTTCTCAAACCTAGTGTGATATTTGGTGGTAAATAAATAAATATTTATGTACCGGATAGGTACCGGAGACCCTGTGAAGGTCTGTTATTGAGTGTAGGTAGTAGTGCTTGTGAAATATTGTGTTTGATTCTTTTAGCCTGTGAGGTTTCTAGCGAATTTTTAGTTTACTGTTTTATTTAAATGCAGTGTGTATTTTTTAAAGGTAAACACCCCTGTATCTCCGCTATTAAAAGATTTACAGTATATGTTCTTTGGAAATTTTTTCATAATTTTTTATAAACTATTTGATAATGTGTCGACTTACGTTTCATCACTTCCGGTTTCACCGGAAGTAACCCCAACTTTCAAAATTTAAATGGGACACCCTGTAGATCTTCATCCAGTATTGTTTATCATTCAATTTGAAATAAATTTGCAAATAGAACTACATTTCTAAAATCAAAAACAACGGTACTTTTTTAAAAAAATTACTAATTTCTATTTAATTGCAGTAACAAATTTGAAGTACATAGTAGGCGTAAAATAAATGAAGGATAGGTTGTTTGGTTGTCAATAATAGTTTTATTAGTTCTATAACTGCTGTCACTTTGTAATAATTCGTGTATTGTGTAAAAAGTTAAAAATAATAATGGAAGAAATTGCAGAAAATAATAGTAACGAAGATATGTTTGAAATAATTGTTCTTTCTGGTATGTGTAAGTAGAATAGCTCCAAAATTCAAGATGGCGGCTGGAGCAGGATCGGCATAGCTTTTCACCGACTACGTTACAGTCCAAGTAGGCTGGCAGGTGCCACGCTTCACATCGCGTCTGGAGACTGTTCGGTGGATGTTGATGAGCTGTACTTATTTATTACTATAATTTTGAATTTATCTTGGGTTAATGTTCTATATAAAATACTGCAATATATAAAATCATTTATTTTGTTTATTACAATTCATATACAATAAAACATGTTACAATCCATTGTCCTTATTAATCCAAGAATTATGTTTATCATCATAACCTAACCATTTGATAAATACTCTGGTTCTATGTTTTTTGAAATTAATTCTGGCAGGCTTGTGTAGTTCATTGACAATATCATCTTTCACACTTGTTGCATATTTATTAAATTTGTTAGGAGATTTCATATTGGATTCCAAGTAATATTTGCTTTATGCATTCCTCCTTCTTATATATTTAATCCCACAGGAACTCATATAAAGAATTCTACAAATAAATTTCTGTTCGTAGTTTGCGCATCCTTTCCTCCAAACAAGATATTCAGCCCAACCGCGTATCACTTATGTTACCGTAATCAAATGGCTTTTGATGGGACATTAAATTTAGTTTTGATGCAAGAAATGCATGAGTAGCAACAAATGTATTGCAATATACAGCACCTTTCGTATTTTTTAATGGAAGTTATCTTTAATAAAGGTACAATGAAAAAGTACAGAGACGTATTTTTTATAAGTTATTACGATTGTCTAAAGATTTTCTGTCACAGAACTTTTATAGTCCCTCTCTCAGACGGGTTTGTTTTACCGGTGATCAGTAACTTATTTTCTTGAATAAATTGTAGTACCAAGTTGTTCATATTGGGCCTTTGTTTTCTTTTGCCTTTTTCCTTCCATAATTTGGACTATTCACACAAATACACAAATTAGGCCTTAATCTGATTAAACGTCAAATATGTCACTCTAACTGTAAACCCTAGTCTTTTATAGTTCTGTAACATCTCGGCGGATTATCCTTGTCTTGCACAAGAAGACATATTAAGCTATTTCACTTTACACGAACATACACGACTTTATACCTGTTATGAAAGAGTCATAACATGCGCAGTATAATGGCCCACGTTATTCGGAGATACCCGGTACGACTTTCGGACTTCCACGTTATGAAACATGTTATTTTTATATGTTATCATAACATAACAGGCGTATGTTAAATTTATTGAATATGATACGCGGTTGGGCTGATTGTCACCGCGACGTAACTGTACGTTGACTAGTTCTGTCAAGTTAAACTCCTTCTCATTTATAATAGTTATGATATCATTAGGATAACCCAGTACATATTCAATCATAACTGACTCGTAGAAGAAAACGTGGCATGTTTTTATATTAGATATTAGATATTTCTTACTATTCTCTTGAAAGGCCCCGGACTAAAATGTTAAAATAACATTATAATAAAGTTCCTTTACTATGTTTTCTGCAATGTTTGTAGACATTACATCAAAATCTTCATGATCCTCAAAGGAATGTTTTGGTTGACTTATGTGTCTACCAAATTTATCGATTGTCATTTTTAAGCTAGTTACAAGTTTGTCCTTATGACTCAATAATTTTAGATTCACGCAACTCTTCGATAATAGACACGATCTCGTTAGTATGACCTGTATGACTAGCGGTTTGAGATGAAACTAAAAGCCGTAATCTATCAACAAATTCATTAGGAGTCTCAGTATACGTAATCTATTGGACTATTCGAGGCTTTCATTAACATACCAAGACCCAACCTCTTTCGAGTTAGAGGTTGTATGCTACTAGGTCTTCGTGGTGTTAGTGGTTGTATGGTCAAAGCGGAGATGATTTTCTTATATTTGTAAGATCCATTACCTTGAATTTGTTCATTTTCAGAGTAGTTTCTTTTATTAGCATTAGTTCGTTTATCAATGTCTAAGTAGTTTTTTCTATCACCTTCTGTGAAACCAATTGGATGTGTCTTAAAAACCAACTCGTATAGTCCAGGAGTCCCCTTATAAGTTAATCCACCTATAATTAAATCATTACCATCGAATTGTAGAGATGCGTTGCCAATTTTTAGCTCATCAAGGTCTGGATCATATCTAACACCATACCTAAAGTCAAACTCAATATGTACATCACCAATCATTTTATGAACATATTCTCTGGGTAAGGGATCCCGTTTATCCAAATAGTACAATGTGTCGGGTGCTTACTTAAGGTTTGAATGTAGTCTTTTGCTTCTTGTATATTTTAATCTAGTGCTTCATTACTTTCCACATTATCTCCGTCAGCGTTAAAAATCCTCGAGCTGTTATATTTTGCTTTGCTTTTTTTCGGTGAGCTAAAGGAGAAATTAGATTTTACATCCTTTTTTACAGGCTCCTCACTTTTTATGTTTGACTCTCCATCAAGTTTCTCAGCAATTGTTTGTAAACGCTTCGTGATAGGAAGAAACGATTGTTCTTGAATTATACTTCCTTCTTTCAGACCATTTAGCTTTTGCTTTAGTACGTTCCTACTTTGTATTAACAATTTTTTTACTTCAACCAGTGACTATAGAAAGAATAAGACGGTCAACGAAGCCTACTTCCACATACCCGCACAAAATCGACAAGTTTCAAAACTTGCTTCAAAACTAGCTCAGGAAGTGCTGCGCCCTATTGAATTTTCACACAACTCGCGCCAAGCTAAAGCAATTTACTGTAAAGCGCGTGTTGACATTGAACGTCATATGGACGAAATAAATTGAGACAACGCTGTGTTGCCACTACGTGCACGGCACGGCAGAACAAATTTAAAAAATTAATAGTGGAGTATGCTACATTTTCTATGTGGAGCAAACTTGCGAACAGTCGCTTGAGTATAACCAAATCAGACAAATAGTATTATTCTATAAGTTATTGGCTATGAGGAATGGTTAATTACGACATTTTTTATTGGGCAGATCTTTTTATTAACAAAAATAGACCTAACTGATGCATTTGCTTTCACCACAAGTATATACTTATGCTTTCACTGTATTTTTTACATATATCACGTAATATATCGTCAACCATTTGACGTAGCGACATGATTTTTTTTTAATTTTAAAGCAGAAACGTAAGCGATCATTACGATGTAATACACGTCTCCAAAAATAGATTAGTTTTTTCGTAAAAAGGATATTAATATAAAAAATCACCTGTTAGGCAGCCTAATTTTGACAAAGCGAGAAACTTTTTTATTTTAAGAAATTTTTATGTACCTACATGCAGCGAGTAAAATTAACGTAAGACATTAAAAAGTTTTTGGAACAAAAAAAGGTTGTATAGACCCTGATTTCAAAATAAATCATTTTTAAATCTAAGCAGCACGCGGTTTGTCACCCAGCCGTCCTTTATACAAAATAAGAAGCAGTAGATGCGACACGATTTTAGCGCAATCACAATTAAAAATGTTATGGCTAGCAACAAGAAAATATTTCAGATAGTGATAAAATTTTAAATCTAGTTATACCACAGCTTACCATATGGTAAGCTTACCACACTTATACCACAGCTTACCATATGGTAAGCTGTGGTTATACCCTTCTGTGTGCGAATTTTTTTACTGGCAATTCGTAAGGTCGTATTGTCAATTTTTATTTTAGAGCAATAAATTATAGTTTTATTGTAATTCAATATAAGTATAATAAATATAAAATGCGACATGGAGTGTTTAATTTTGGAAAAAATAGTTTTACAAGGCCGGGCAGTAATTCTGTTTACAGACCTAGAAAACAAGGTTAACACTTATTGTAGCGGTTAAAAAAAACTAGATAAATACGGTGAAAGAATATTACAGCATAAAGAAAGTTTTTTTGTTTTAAAAACTTTTTCAATGTATTACCTTTGTTTCATTCCCGGCTTGTATTTAAAAATGTTCATAAATAAAAAAGTTTGTCGATTGGTGAAATTTTAACTACAAGAAATGGTAATTCGTACATTAACATTTTTTTTACAAAAAAAATTTGGTATTTTTTGGCAATATATTATTTTTAATGTTGTATGTCAAGTCAAGTATCCACTTTCAAACAAAAATAAATATGTTTCGATTTGCCAAGTGGCAGTGACTAATATAGTCACTGCAAGTAGTTATCTAGATATCGAATGATATTTATAAAGAAACTATGTACGCAGATTTCCTGAATTATACATATTTTTTTAATACAAAATGTCGGTCCTAATGAAAAATATGGTAAATCGCCATTTTTGATGCACAATAATATACTAAACAAAACTATGTTGGTTTCATTTGGTTATATGTAACTCTCAAAAAAAGTCACAATTTTCATCAAAAATTGCTCCGCTATAAGAAAAAAATATACACGGTGTCCCACCGGGAACCGCCTCGATCTATACAGGGTGGGCGAAATTCGAGGCTGACTATTGGGATCTCGGAAACGGTAAGAGATACGGGAACGGTTAAATTGGGGCAAAGTTGCGTAATTTTGTGACCAATAATATACCGTCAGGAAATCCAGAATATCTACATTCGTTTTTGAGTTATTTCAAAAAAACCAAAATTTTGAGTTCGTTTTTAATTTTTCTTAGCTTTATTTGAGACGATATCAAAAAACTGACAAGAGTTTTTCATTTCCACTTTTTATGCTGTGGCAGTACAAAATTTCCGTTACGGCGTTTCGTCCGATCAGGACCAACTTCAACTTTATTTTTTTAAATAGTTACTTACTTTGTTATCATTATTTTAAATTTAATTATACGGTACAACTTGTCTTACCATATAAAACCAAATTTGCACATTCAATAACATGATTTGGACTATTATTTTGTATTCTCCTGTAAATACTGCTATGTTCAAAACTACCGTTTTCTGTCAATTGTCTGTGCAGTTTCGAAAATGTCGTTCTATGTGGTTGTAGCCTTTCTGGGTACGTTTCAAAATATGATTGTTCAGATCTGGTTGAATTTTTGTAACATTTATAATAAATTTCAATCATATCACATTATTCTTGATTTGTAAACGGCATAATTACTTATTATTTAAAGCGAAGCTCTTTACGTCAACGTCAAATTGTATTGACAATTAAAATTGTTTTATAACAAATGTCATCAGCCCAAAGCATACTAGATTCGATCGTCTTAAAAGTTATTCCTAGTATTTGAGCAAAAATAATAATTAAAACTATAAAGTATCATACATCATTGGAATCAGAATAAAAAATCCTATCGTTTTTCGTAAGAAACATTATTGGTCCCTATTTAAAAAAATAAAGTTGAAGATGGTCCTGATCGGACGAAACGCCGTAACGGAAATTTTGTACTGCCACGTTATAGAGCATAAAAAGTGGCAATGAAAAAGTCTTGTCAGTTTTTTGATATCGTCTCAAATAAAGCTAAAAAAAATTAAAAACGAAAACTCAAAATTTTGGTTTTTTTGAAATAACTCAAAAACGAATGTAGATATTCTAGATTTCTTGACGGCATATTATTGGTCACAAAATTACGCAACTTTGCCCCAATTTAACCGTTTCTGTATCTCTTACCGTTTCCGAGATCCCAATGATGAGCCTCGAATTTCGCCCACCCTGTATATGGCTACAATTAGGAAAAAATTAAAAATTGGGCAGTGTACCAAAGTCACTAGGGGCAAGCGATCTAAAATATTTTCAAGATGGCCGCACTTCCGGTTATACCGGAAGTCGGTGTCAACTTGCTTATTTCAAATGAAACATCCTGTATATTATTAGATTTTTGAATTCTACTCAAAACTTTAAATATATTTCATGTAGGATGTCCTATACCTATCTTCAACCGTTTTTGAAATATTGACAGGTGAATATTGACATTTTTCAACTTTGACACCCTGTAAAATCTAAACGGTTTGAGATCGAACAAAACGGTTTGCACATTCCTATCTTAACTTTTCTTAAGCTATCGTTTGATACTAATTTCAGATTTTCTAGAAATTAAAAATTTTCGATTAAATTTAATCTCTTGGTTAAATCTGAAATTGGTATCAAACGATAGCTTATAAAAAGTTAAGATAGGAATGTGCAAACCGTTTTGTTCGATCTCAAACCGTTTAGATTTTACAGGGTGTCAGAGTTGAAAAATGTCAATATTCACCTGTCAATATTTCATAAACGGTAGCTTATAAAAAGTTAAGATAGGAATGTGCAAACTGTTTTGTTCGATTCAAACCGTTTAGATTTTACAGGGTGTCAAAGTTGAAAAATGTCAATATTCACCTGTCAATATTTCATAAACGGTTTAAGATAGGTATAGGACATCCTACATGAGATATATTTAAAATTTTGAGTAGAATTCAAAAATCTAATAATATATAGGGTGTTCCATTTGAAATAAGCAAGTTGACACCTACTTCCGGTATAACCGGAAGTGCGGCCAATTTGAACATATGTTAGATCGCTTGCCCACAGTGACTTTGGTACAGTGCCCAATTTTCAATTTTTTCCTAATTATAATTTGCCATGTAGATCGAGGCGGTTCCCGGTGGGACACCGTGTATAAGTACCATTATTTTGTATTTAAGACAAAATGTTTAGAAAATAAAGTTGTTTATAATCCAAATTACAATTCTGTAAATCCAACTTTTGAATTTTAAAATAAATAATTATTTACGTTCTCGAGAATTATCATTATTTTTTATTTTAAACCAAATGTTTATAAAATCAAGTTGTTTGTAATAAAAAATGCCTAATTACAATTTTTGAAATTGTAATTGATCTAAAAAATCGGATGGTCAAGTAGTAACTTGTTTCAAGACATCCATTAGACAAATTCTTATTTTTATGCATACTAATTGTAAGCCCTAATTAATATCTCGGTAATTACTCATTTTAGCAAAGTCTAACAAGAATACATTATTTACGTATAAAACACTGGTGAACTTAAAAACATAGGAAAAACTAGGATTTATTAATTAGGCAATATAGGAGTTATGGGAAACATAATTTATTATTTTTAAACTTCAACGCTAGGTTTATTGCTTTTGAGGTTACAGATTTGGTTTTCTCTGAAACCTCAAAGGCAATAAAGTGACGCCTTCTATGTATAATGATTTTGTTGTCACTCGGTATATTATTTATGTGGACAAAATTCTAATTTTTCTCTGTGGTTTTACTGTTTTGTTTGGTGGTTTCTTGGTATTTTTCCTCGGGTTTTGCTTCTGGCCTCGGAAAACCATTTCATAAAACGAAAAATTTTTTATTTTAATTAGATAATCTATTAGAATTCCAAAATGGTAAGTGCAATTCTTAAACAATTCGTTTCTATATTTGTCCGCCGTCGTTGCTAATAATTCTTCTCTAATTTTATGTACATACCTACTACCACGTATTAATATTTATGTCTATTAATTCCATCATCAAAAGTATTTATTAAAATAGAAACCAATTCAAGTAACTTTCTAGATTGTTCCTATGAACCATAGGTCCGTAAATGTTTTATATTTCCTAGATTTCCTGTTTATTTTTATATATAATTAATATTTCAATCTAAATTACCTTTTTATTCATTCCTTAACCCTTATCCATAACACCATTCCTCGGCAACTAACAATCATTTTAAATTTAATATTTGCCATGCAAAATAATATAAAAATAATACCTATATTTAATAATATTTGTCAATCTATACATAAATATCAAAAAATTTTAAGTGTAACAACATGCACCTTACTCTAGGATGGTTAAAATAATTTCCGGAAATTTTTTAAATTACGATGGCTACGAAAGAAAATATAAGCTTCTAATTCGTTAGAAAACGCTGTGAAATTTTTATTAGAATCCCGCGTACGGGAGTATATCCAAGTCCAAATTTAAATTCGACTTCAAAATTCGGCAACGTTGCGATCTCCGGTTCGACGATCTGTTTACCGATCCACTGAATTATTAGCATAACTGCCGCATCTCCCTAGCGGAGACAACAATCGAAGAGCTTCCCATTATAATTTTCTGTTTCAGAGATGTCGCACCCTGAGCGGACGTTAATTTTATAAGCTCATAATTTATTTAGGGGCTGACCGTCTTATTCTTTCTATAGTCACTGCTTCAACTTCCTTTCTATTCATATCGAAATCACAAATTCTTCTTAACTTCAGTAAAAGCAGTAAAAAACAGGTCTCAGGCACTATAAAACAGGTCTGATGCAGTAAAAAACAGGTCTCGGGCAGTATAAAACAGGTCTGATGCTGTAAAAAACAGGTCCCATGTAGTAATAAACAGCATAGTGCTGAGTGCGGGTCTAACTCTATGAACATTAATAATGATGAACATTATTATCTCTCTTTATAAATGTATGTAATGATCAAATCCTTTTCTATATCTACCATTACTAATATCACTATCCTTATCAATCACCATAAAACCATATTTGTCTTTCCAGCATAGTGAACAAATTTCTTCTTCTAGGTAAAACTGTTGATTGTTTTACAATGCGCATGACGGAAGCAATATTTTAAATAAAGCTTAGCCTATGATTGTATACATAAATATATATATACGCGTAAAACAACCAATGACCAAGAAAATATCAGGCCAGAATTTCAAAGTAGACTTTTTATGTGCCAAGAAGTCATTGGACAACATTTTGAATAACTTATTTAATTCTTTTATTTTTTATTTTAATAAATATTTGTTCAAAATTTGTTGTATTAAAATATTAATTAACATTTTATTCAAGCATCAGATTTGAAACAGAAACGCTTGTAACTAGATAACGGCTAACTCGATTGTCATTTTTCAAAAACGAGAAAGTAGAGAATTTAATTATCTTTTAAATGAGGTGCAACACGGCACACTTTGCCATTTAAAAAAATTGAGTTGACAGCGCCCGTGGCGCCATCTTTGAATTGGAAGAATCGAATTTATCGTCAGAATCAACTTCATTTTACGTGATTTACCCTGTATTTTGTTAGAACTCTCTAACTCGATTCGTTCAAAAGTTAGCAGGGGGGGGGTTACTTTATGGACAGACTGTATATATATATATATATATATATATACGCATAAAACAAAGTGACACCAAATAATAACTAGACCTTCTCGCACCCAATTTTTTTCTAAAAATGCAACTAAGTGACTCCCTATATATTCTTTCTCTATATATGCGTTTTGGCACCACTATATATATATTATATATAGGTATAGTGAAAAATATTTGTAGCGAGGTAGAACAATAAAGGATCAGCGTGGTGCAGTGAAAATAATACCGTTCTCTCACTGCAATCCACGGCAGCATTGTGTTCGAAGTTTTTTCGAGACTGTCAAGTAAATACTTTACCGAAATAATCTTGAGTCGCTCCCACGGCACCATAACGATGCTTAACTGCAGATCTTCTTGTATTTTGATACGAGAAGCACTGAAGATGCCATCTATAGATATATGGCAAAACGTCTGCAGTTAACCATTGACTAAACTGGGCTAAACAGCCCAGAAAGTATGTAAGAATGTATGAAGTATGAAAGTAAGATACATCATTCAATTGACATCGGCCGTGAAAACCTACGAATTGCTTAAGTTCAGCTAATATAAGGATAAATTAAAATAAGTCAATGTCATGTCACTTCTTTCAATGATGGTCATATTTTTAAATACTTCTGTCATTTATATTTCCAATATCTTATCATTGATTCATGACTTAACAGTTAAAAAACCCATTATTTTGCTGATTTAGGGGAAACGGGGAGACTAATCTGGGTAACAATTAATGAAGTAATTCAAAGCATAAAATTAATTTCGCATACTTTTTACACATACATCAAATCACAAATCACTGTAATCACACTGTGACACACATTACGCCATTCACTAATGCAGTGATGTGTTATCACAGTGTGGTTACAGTTATTTTGACGTACTTATATTCCTTTCTTTTAATTCAAGTAAAGGTGAAACAAATGTACTTCTTTGCTGCCAGGATTTGTGATTTCCACTTTTATTTTTTGTTTTTTTAAATATTGCAACTTACTTTTTATTTGTGCAAGCGTTCTATCAGAAGATATATATTTTTTTGAAAATGAAGCTATTTCAGTTGTGGATGGATATAACGAATCGTTGTTTAAATATTTCTTTAAATGAACCCGTATTAATTCTATCTCATTTGAGAACCAAGGTTTCCTAGCAACTATTAAACGTGGCTTCTTGACAGGAAGAATATTTTCCGATATTTCTTCCTCGTCGGTAGTCACGAGTTTATCTCGTCGGTCTCGATTTTCTAATTTTCCTCTTCTTCAGAAGGTGCACAATCATCTGCTTAAGAAGTTTTGGATGCTCCTATGCAGTTAAGAAAATAAAAATATTACTAATAACAATTTGAAAGGCCGTTAAATGATAACTCTTATAAACAAGGAAAATATATTATGATGCAAGAGTTAAGGTATAAAGTAATTAAATAAACTGTATTCTTTTCAAA
Organism: Pogonocherus hispidulus; assembly: GCA_963924545.1. Classification (NCBI taxonomy): domain Eukaryota; kingdom Metazoa; phylum Arthropoda; class Insecta; order Coleoptera; family Cerambycidae; genus Pogonocherus; species Pogonocherus hispidulus. The sequence goes on from OZ004699.1 coordinate 46,836,273, forward strand.
TCAATAATTAAGAAACAATAAACATAAAATAAAACTGACTAATTAAATATTCAAAAATCTACCATTAAATTTTAATAAGTCACATTAATTATGATATAGGGTGGGCCAATGAAAAGTAGTATTGACCTCATTTTTACTGGAAGACTATTTATTAAAAAACACCTTTCACCTTCCTTAGTGTTTATATTTAGATAATAAATATTGGTATTCGTTTAGTATAAGCCATGGCGAATATTTTGCAGACTTTAGTGAAAATAAGAGTATCTTCCAAAGGGTTTACATTTAGATAATAAATATTGGTATTCGTTTAGTATAAGCCATGGCGAATATTTTACTTTATATAAATGTTTTAATAATAATAGTTTCTAAGCACTTTTGGGAAACTTGCAGGACCAATATCTCGTTTATTTTAAATGTAACCTCTGTATATTTTTAATGGATCAGATTCAGTGTTGAAAACTATCGATCTATTATCCAAATATTTTAAATTTCAAAATAACTCAAAAACTATTACCTTTGGGTATATAACATACTAATATAATATAATAATAATAGTAATAATAATAATAATAACAATAATAATAATAATAATAATAATAATAATAATAATAATATCTCTACCCCTCATTCTAATCACAAGGATTAGCCCGAAAGTCTGAGACTTGTGTGGGAGAGGGGTAGGAATATTATTATTTCGCGGGCCGCATTTGCGTCTCAGGAACGGCTTACGTTGGTAGGCCCTAACCACCATTCAGTGCTGGAATGAGAGAAACCTGGAAAACCTCATTAGTTAGGGGGACAAGTCAAACATCAACTGATTTTAATCTCTCACATTAACACCAAGTTGACATTCTTCCCATCCTAGGCCAATCGCCAGGATGGTTGCCAAGCCATCCCTGCGAATAAGCCTTGATCTACGAGTAAACAATTTAATTAAAAATTGTTGGTGGAATGGGAATTCGAACCCACGACCTCTGGGTTGAGTGATCGAGACGCTAGCTCCATAGCTAGCTAGATCCATATTACCGAGCCACCGGCTCGGTAATATGGATCGATAGTTTTCAATTCTGTATCTGATCCATTAAAAATATACAGAGTGTTCAATTTCAAATAAACGAGATATATGGCCCTTAAAGTTTTCCAAAAGTGCTACGAGATTATTAACACTTTGTATAATTTATAAAACATTTATAAATATACTATTGGCCATGGTATATATACCATGGCTTATACTAAACGAATACCAATATTTATGTGGAAATGTGAAAACTAAGGAAGATACTTATTATTTTCACTAAAGTCTGCATTTGTCATTTTTTACAGAAAATATTAAATACCTTGGAAACTATAAAGTTTAGCTATAACAAAAAATGTTATGTGGAATCCAATAAGCTAATAATATACATGGTGTTGCATTTAAAATAAGAAAGTTTGTATGGGTTGGAAGTATGTGAACGCTCTGTATATCTGTAACTAATTTCAAAGTATAGCCCTTATTATTTCTGAAAACTTTTGTAGTAGATATTTTTTTCTAAAGTTGATAATAATAGTGGAGGAATAAAGGAGTCTCAGACGAATGGGTCACCCTGTATACTATAATTATTACATATAAATTGTGTGATAAAGAAACTAAGCTTAATTTTAATTCAAATTTAGCACGTACAAAATATTTTTGTAACCGTTTGAGCAATTTATATTGATTTTTGTCAGTTCGTAGATAAATAGTAATGACACTATTGAGGCTATTGAAAAGACGTTAATTAAGGCATATTTGTCGAAAATTCTTGCAAAAACCAATAGTCTGTCTTCTTTTTTGAGAAAATGTCTTGTTTAATTGGTTATTTACTGGAAAAATGTTTTATATACTTACCAACAATTGTTGTAACAGAGTTAAAAGGTTTAGGTATTATATTTCTAGATTCACATAAAATACGAGCACATTCTCGCATTTTATTTCTAGCTAAAGCAGTTCGTTTTTTTATATTCTTGCTCGTTTGCAAAAGCTGCACGCCATATTCCAAGATAATAGAGTCTGATATTACAATTTTTCCAATTTCGTCCAACCTATTAATAAGTAAAATAGGAACTGATTGAGGTGAGTTCGTGAAGATGAATATAATTAAATAAGACAATGCACCTTACTTCACATATATATATATATATATATATATATATATATATATATATATATATATATCTATTAGCAATGCTAAATATATACATTTCGAGTACCAGTACATCGTCGGTAGCTTAAACACTAACAAGTTTATAAATAAAGTCACCCAATTTATAGAGGATGAGGCTGTAAAATAAATGTATTTAGGTAAACTGCAGATCTCTGCCTGCCTGCTCTTTTTCCAAATTGTGGTTGGATATTTAGTATTATTGCTTATTTACTATTGTTGACTATTTTTAGCACCGACAATAGACAATAGACAATATTGACGAAATTGTGTATACACCAAAACGCATTTACCTTCAACAACAATATTTATAAACAAACACATGGCACAGCCATGGGCAATCCTCTATAGTCTTTTATTGCAGATTTATTCCTTAACCATTTTGAAAATAACGTCAAAAACACCGCATTAGAATTCCCCACAGTATGGAAAAGGTATTTAGATGATGTATTCGCAGTTGTAAATAAAAATTTCGATATACACAATTTCGTCAATGTACTACTCTCAGTACGATTCCATTAAATTTACCTTTGAATTAGAAAACAATTATTCATTACCTTTCTTAGATATTAAAATAATCAGACTTGACGAATCTTTGACTTTTGACATTTACAGAAAATCGACACACACACATAATTACATACAAAACTCCTCAGTAACATACTGTAAATATAAAATGGCTGCATTTAATAGTCTAGTTTTTAGACTATTAAATGTACCACTCAATAATACCAACTATAACAATGAACGTAATAACATTGCTAATGATAACGGTTATGAAAAGAAACAAATAGATAGAACCTTTATAAACAAAAGTGAAAATTATTAATTAAAAATTATACCACCTTAAGTCCAATAGATGAAAGAAAATATATGTATAGAAAATTCACATAGGTACCATCCTCAAATCAGTCATAAATTTGAAAATTTACTGAAGAAAGTCAATATCATCCGTGCATTTAAATCTGGGATATACAAAATAAACTGTAGTAATTGTAACAAACTATACATCGGCCAAACAAAAAGAAATGTAATAACTAGACCATCCATATCACACAAAAAATTTTAATGTAGATAAGTCGGCTCTAGCCTTACATAGTTACGAAACGAGGCACAAATTTAATACAAAAAAGTAGTGTATAAATGACAATTTATAGACTAGATAGTAGTGATCAGTGATCAGGCCATATGAAATTAAATGCGTCATTTGGTCGATGAGTCATGCACATCTGGCATACATCCGTGTCATTGACCTCGATCTAAAAATAGAATTGGCCATCTGGGGTCCAGTCGCACATCTGGCATACATCCGGGTTATTAACCTCGATCTAAAAATAGAATTGCCCATCTGGTGTCTGGTCGCACATCTGGTACACATCCGGCTGATCTAAAAAATGTATATCTGACCGCATCCGGTCGATGAGTCATACGCATCTGGTAAAAATAGACTTTTTTGTACACCATAAGTGGGGGTAATCACTATAAGTACCTAACGGAGCAATTTATATTCAGAATTATGGAAGAGTTTCAAGTTGAAACATCTGGTGAAGTAGAAGTTGAAGAACGTATTATTTTGGAAGACATAGAATTTGAAATTGGAAAAGATTTGTCTGGTGAAGTAGTAGTTGTCACCTGTTTAGAGTGCCATAGCATTGTAAAAGTATGCTATTTATCCAAAAATAAGAGGTGGTTAGATAGACGAGCAACGCGACGGAAGTTTTGCTTGCGCAACTGTAAAATAATAACAGATGTGCATAGTGAACTAGTTTGGAATTTTGATCCTCTACGTATATTATTCGTAGACGTATGATGTACACAGTGGAAGTCAAAAAGTGTTATGTGTGCAGAAAAATTATTGGTGTACGCTATTGGCCCGGCTATTATTGGTTAAAAAAATTTAAGCCTAAAATAGCTTATTGTGCCGGTGACTGCAAACAAATGAGACCTATTGAAACTGTTCGATCTTACAAATCTTAATAAGAATAATGGTGGAAGCCGGCGGCCCAACAAAATGTTTTTGTTATTAACAGGAATAGTTTGTATTAATAGTTTAATAAAATAGATTAAAAAAAAAACTTTTATTACCCCCCTCCCGCTCTTAATGATGAAAAAGATCCATTTGCCTACACCGGGTGTTGGATGGAGATCTAGAACAATCGATGTAAAGCCTCTGATTGATCAACTTTAAACTATATATATGTAATATAAAACATAGATATAATCTACTACAACTTTAGTGTCTAGGCAGATATAACAATGAATGCTTCACAGCTTATAGTGTTACAAGCCATTTCTCAGAATGTGCTTTTTGTACAGTACCCTTATAATACAAAGGAGGTTTTTGTATGCTTTGACAGTAATGGAACGAGAAATGAAAGCTGGCCCTCTAAATGGGGAAGGATGGAGCTATATGCAAGCAAATACACCACTTCGTTGAGTTATCCAATACCTACCAACAGCATCGAGTACAAACTACGTCTACGGAAAAGAGATAATATAATGGAAGACTCTGATTGGCTGGACATCTACAGCAGTCTCCCCACCAATACATCCTCGACAAATATTAACTGTGATGTGGAATATTCAGCAGATGATCTCTTGTTTTGGTATATAGCAGTTTGCTCTTCGCTGTTGTTGCTCAAAGTGATTATTACAAGTCTTCCAGCACCATGTCCCACCAACTGTGTTGTTCGAAATGTCTAACAACTGAGCTGATAGATAGACACAAAAACAATAAAAGCTTGTACAATTTTACTCAAGAAGAGTTATCGCACTTTCCCTTGGAATATCTAATTGCAAACGTGACCACTGTGGCACTACTACATGCATGGCCTAAGCTTCCACGAGAGTACACCCAGAAATTTGAGCTTCAAATTCAACTACCCTGTTTCGTGCACTACAACCGACCAGAATGGGAATCACATATAGATGGTCCGCCAAGTTCACAAGCAACTTGTCACATATGTAAATGGGGGCTACAAAAATGTAGTCGATATGTTTCATATTAATTATTATATTTTATGATGGAATAATAAAATAAATATCCATTCACTGGTAGTTTTGTTAACTATTAAACTTGTAAACACCTGTGAGAATGATTATTCCCAATTATAAACAATAAAACATATATATATACAGGCTGATTCACTTAAGGAGGCTCACCATTGGGATATCAGTAATGGTAAGAGTTACAGGGTGGCTCAAATTACAAAAAAGTTGCGCAATTTTATGACGAATATTTTGGTAAAAGCAAACCTGAAATATCTTTTTTAATTTCTGAAATATTCTGAAAAAACTGAAAATTTAGATTTTTTTATTTTTGCCGTAATTCATTTGTTTTTCAAGATAAGTTCATGAAATTCGGTTCCCAGGCATAAAATGCTCTATTGATTGCATTGGCGAAGTTAGATCACCTCTATCTCTTATTGTTTTTGAGAGACGATAGTCAACTTTTTTTTTTCTTATGGGCGCCATATTGAATTTTTATATTTTCAGATAGCTTTTCTCATTCTCTTTACGACGATGTATCATAGTATGGGTAAATTTAAATTATTAGGGTAATAGTCATAATTTTTTTTTATTAGGCTGTTATGACATCGGTCTTTTGAGAAAAGACCTTTTTCGTATTCCCGACCAGTGTTCGGCTTTTTCTGTTAAACTCAAAGTAAAATAAATAAGTTGATGTGATTATAACTTTGCAAATGAAAAAATCTGTAGTAAAATGTTATAAAATTTATTTAGAATTGGCTCCCTTTTTACAGGGTTATTTAAATAATATAATACATAATATTGTTTTTATTTAGCCGCGGCGATAGCTCATTCTGTTAGATGCTGGGTGATAGCTTGTAACTAATATAATGGTTATACCATTCTATTATGGATGGAATATTGCTGCGCGAGTTCGAATCTCGCCAGGGGAGAAATGGGACCTCTCCCAGGGAATGGTTGTGTGTCTGTGTTTTTTTTTTATTAATTTTATTAAACCTAATAACGTTCTATGTGGTTGTTCTCTTTCGGGATACATATTTAAATACATCTGCTAAGCTAATATAGAAACTTTTTTCTGCACTGAATATAAATAGAATACATATTTTTCGTCGTTTGAAAACATTTTAATGGTAACAGTAGCAATACAAATATGAACGAATTAGTGCAACGATGCTAGAATAAACACTTTTGATAATCAATGAACTGACAAGTTTTAGTTTAATTTCATAGCAGTCTAATCAAAAATATTTTTTTATGACTATTACCCTAATAATTTAAATTTACCCATATTATGATACATCGTCGTAAAGAGAATGAGAAGAGCTATCTGAAAATATAAAAATCCAATATGGCGCCCATAAGAAAAAAAAAGTTTACTATCGTCTCTCAAAAACAATAAGAGATAGAGGTGATCTGACTTCGCCAATGCAATCAATAGAGCATTTTGTGTCTGGGAACCGAATTTCATGAACTTATCTTGAAAAACAAATGAATTACGGCAAAAATTAAAAAATCTAAATTTTCAGTTTTTTCAGAATATTTCAGAAATTAAAAAATATATTTCAGGTTTGCTTTTACCAAAATATTCGTCATAAAATTGCGCAACTTTTTTGTAATTTGAGCCACCCTGTATCTCTTACCATTACTGATATCCCAATGGTGAGCCTCCTTAAGTGAATCAGCCTGTATATATATATAACTAGTAGTTTATTTACATAATTGGATAATAAGCTAATATTTATTTTTATAATTACATATCAAATAAACTTAAATCAAAATCCCATTCCATATTTTCTAACTCCTGTCCCTGCTCATCAGCTGTCTGTTCCTGCTGTTCCCCAGCAATCAAAGTGTTTGCTGCTTCCAATAAAGCAGCCAAGTTTCTTTCAGCCGTCACATCCACATGACCCCAGGCCAAAGTATGTATACCGTCAGCTCTAACATACCTTTTGTCATCGGCGGATGACAGTGCCACTTTATTTTGAAGTTCTGTGTGGATAGTGTGCAAAGTGGAAGTAAATATTTGCATTTTGCGGAATATTGTGCCACCGTTTTCAACAATTTATGCATAGTCAGTAAAGTCCAATTCATGTTTAATTACACTTTTAGAGACACCTTTTGCCTTTTTCATGACGTCGCCAGCTTTGACACAGTATGCCTTGGCACCGGTACCGTAGAAACTTTCTATCGGTCGTCCACCATATTCATCCTTCATCTTTCCAACCACAGATTTTGTGATGGGCATTTTGTGAATATTTGGGTTTGGAAAATTTGAAGTATCGAAAAAGTCAATGTTCTGTCTTATGTCTTCGTACACATTTTCAGTAAACAGTTCTAAGATTAGCGAATCCGTGTCCGTATAAAGCACTGTTGCATTGTTGCCATACTTGGGCTTGATGTAATCGTACAAAAATCGTAAATAATAGTTTTTGAAATGTCCAAGATTGAAAAACCCACGTAAAGTGGTTTGTCGTATATAATTTTTAACTTTTGCAATTGAACCGCTATTAAGTTTTCATCGAAGATGGAACACGATTTGAAATGTGGAAGAGCTATTAGCGCCCCCGCACCAGTAACACCCTTTTTATTTTCCCAACACGAACATAGTTTAATATTTTCTCTTTTGTCCACATTCTCCATGGTTTTATCAAAAATAGAGTTCATCATCAGTTTAAACAAATCCTTTTCAAATTCGTTTTTGGAAGAATTACGTAGTCTAGTGTTCAAATCGATATATGATCCTAACCATGTTGACTGTGAAAATTCCAATACCCTGTGAATTTTCTTCAATTTTAATCCGTATTTTAAGTACTGTTTCAGGTTCCTGTAGTGAATAATATATTTGTACTTGTCGTTTAAATTTGGTATTAATTTAGCAGTTTTACTAGCTGGTGGTATCATGCTCTCAGGACCTAAAGGTAGATCGTTGTGATAATAATGCAGACTGGTTGGATATTCCAAGTCCACCTCTAGGACATAACCTTTATCTGCATTGTCATCGATAACTGAAACACTAAAGTTCTCAATCTCATGTTTCTCCAACCATCTAAAACCTCTCGTTGGTAAAGACTGTTTCATCGCTGCACCGTACAAGTTTGTGGCATCCAAGTACATAATGTATGAGGTAGGTTTCAAAGGATCATAATTTGGAATAAATTTGTTATTTGCTACTGCTTTTCTTTTGCTACACTGAGACACGCCACCTCTAATCCCTTTTCTGAAGAAATGTATAGAATCTATGTCAGTTAACAACTCTAACTCTATTCCAGTATAGCGCAACATCGCGTCCCAACTTAAAGATGGCGCTGTTAGGTATTGACAAGGATCTAACTTATATTGCTCCAAACAAACTTGTCTAAAATTTTCAAAGACATCAGCCAACAAAAGCACATCTGATTTCAGGTAAATGTCTGCATATTGTTCCAACGTTTCACATTTGAAAATATTCCATACTTTTTTAGCTCGTTCGTAGTCTTCATCAGAAAGGGCTTCCATAGTCATACTATTATAAAACATATCAATTGGTGGTAGATTGATATCTTGCAATTTTTCAAAACTGTCCACATAATTATATGGAAAAACACCTTTTCTTCTTATTAAGTCAAATTCCTCATCTTTTTCAAAATATTTTCTGGTCTCCACACATTGCTCAGATGTTAATGTTTTACTTAGTTTATCCAAGCTTTTAGCTAAGAATCGAAAAGAGTCTACAAATTTCAATTTCAGGTATGTATCTGGTATTTTTGGTTCCTCAGATTTTTCTACAAGTATTGATTTGTAGAAGGAGATGTATTTTTCCTTTGTTTGGGCAATGACTGACACAGGTTCATTTTTAAGTGCTGATTTCTTGATAAATAAATGACCATCATAATTACTCAGGCAATGGAAGAAAACTGGTATAAACTTTGATACCTTAAAGTTTAAATTGCACACAGAATGAGCAGCACCACGAAAGCGACCTGTTAAGTGGCAGTGGTCACGCACTTTTACGTCTTCTAGTTTAAAAATTTTGCTGCAAATGTGACAGGATGGGGCAGTCTCAAATTCTGTTTTTTCTTGGTCAGACAGAGGCAACATTTTTTTAACATGTTTGAGATGGTTGTTGTATACCTCATGGACTGTCTGATCCAATTTTTTCATAAACACTTCAGCAGCATCGGGTCCTCGGTATGTTTCAAATTTTGAGAACGTGTCATCAAACGTACACTTTAGGTAAAAGGCAAAAGAATACGGCTGGTGTTCTGATACCTTTACGGTAAACGATTGATCAACATTGGGTTCATTGTGGTGAATAGGTTTCAGCAAGCTTTCAAAATCGGCATAAATGACAAAAGGAACCGGCAACTGCTTTTCAAAATTTACAAATTTTAGTATATTTTCCGGAACTGATTCTCCATACTTGTTTAATTTTAGATGGGTAGATGGTATCTTGACATAAACATGGTTACAGTCATTTTCTTGGTGTGCTTTCAACTGTTCTTTTTTTCTAAACGATTGCAGGCATCCATCACAAATGTGTATCGCTCCATCATGTCCAGATTTTTGGTTCGAAACTAATCTTGATAGGTTATTAATTAGGCAGTAATGATTGTTGCCAGAGTCATCAGATACAAGCAATAAATTAACATGTGTCGGCTTACGATACCTAGTAAAATGTAGAGGTCCCACAACTTACACAACTTACTTATTTATAAACAATATATTTTACTAACCGAAGTGTTTTTCTGTTGGTGTTTACGTTAAGATGATTTTTATTTTGATAAGGTAGGTTACTTTCTTGTCTGGCTCATCCTGCTTTTTAATTTGACACTCTATGTATACTAATTTTTGAATTTGCCTCTATTTTAGAATGTTTTTTCTGTTGGTGTTTACTGCGCATGATTTTTCCTCTTATCAAACCATACATTTTTAAATAACACAATTTAGTGCGCATGTTTTTTCTTTCATACTTTATTGTTTACCTCACCCTGTTTTATTCTTGATACGTCCTGTATCCTATGATTTAAAATTTCCCTCTATTATTTTACTGTCTGCAATGTTTTTTTTTCCTCTTATTACATCGTACATATTTCTGTAAATAACACAATCTAGTGCGCATGTTGTTTTTCTCTCATGCTTTATTATGTGATTCACCCTGCTTTTAATTTGATACGCCCTGTATCCTAATTTTTGAATTTGACTCTTTTATTTTACTAATCGCCATGTTTTTTCTTTCATATTTTTTTGTTTAGTTTACCCTGTTTTTAATTTGAAACGCTCTGTATACTAATTTTTGAATTTGCCTCTATTTTTAGAATGTTTTTTTTCTGCTGGAATTTACTGCGCATGTTTTTCTATTATAGTAGAAGATATATTGCGCATGATTTTTCTTGAAATAGGCAGGTTACTTCTTATTTTGGCTCCCCCTATAACTAACATTTTTCGGACACCCTGTATACTATGAATTTGAATTTCGGGGGTCCTTTTCTAAATTTCCGGGTCCTCTTCTAAATTTGGGTAGTCCTTTTCTAAATTTCGGAGGTCTAAATTTCGGGGGTGTCGTCGTGGGGTCTCATTATGTTCTGTGGTTCAATGGCATCGTTCTGTGGTTCCATGGTATCATTCTGTTCTATGGTTCCATGGTCTGAAGTTGGCACCTGTGACCGGCCGGTAATGCAGATCATATGATCATACCCAAACGGCTCTCTAGCGTCGAGACAGCGCACTAATTTTTAAGAAGTCTTGCTTAGTACCATGGATTTTAGGCCTTTTTGACATGTACGTAGAGAACTAATGATAATATATTTTGTGAGGTTATGTTAGAAGTCGCGTTGGCCCCATAGAGAACTACTGATAATATGTTTTGTGAGGTTATGTTGGAAGTCGCGTTGGCCCCATAAAGAACTACTGATAATATGTTTTGTGAGGTTATGTTGGAAGTCGCGTGGACCCCATTTACGCTTGTGAAGGGCTGTATACCGGTTTGACAGTCGAACGTATTCTTTTGGTATTCAGTTCACCTCGGATCACTTCAGATCAGTTCAGAACACTTCGGATCACTTCGATTCGGTTCAGATCACTTCAAATCATTTCGAATCGGTTCAGATCACTTCGAATCGGTTCAGATCACTTCGGATCACTTCAGATCACTTCGGATCAGTTCATTTCACTTCGAATCAGTTCAGTTCACTTGGTAGTTCCTCATTCTGTTCTGGTTTGTAGTTCAATGGTCTCATTCTGTTCTGTGGTTCAATGGTCTCATTCTGTTCTGTAGTTCAATTGTCTCATTCTGTTCTGTGGTTCAATGGTACTCATTTTGACAGCTGGGGGCCCCTTTTTGTTTTTGACAGCTTGGGGCCCCGTTTTGTTTTTTGACAGCTGGGGGCCCTTTTTTTGACAGCTGGGGGCTCTTTTGTAGCGGAGCCCTACAGAGGCCTCATTATTACATCCGGGGGTCCTTTTGGGGCGGAGCCCTACGGGGCCCCAGGAGCCCTATGGGGGCCCCCTTGTTGGGGTGGAGCCCGGGCTCAACCGTCGCCTTACCTTAAGTTTGTTACTTATTGTTCATTAGCTTTTACTTAATTTAAATGACGCAGGATATTAAATATAATATTTTTTTTTTTAATAGCAACATTGTTTTTGATTTTAGAAATGTAGTTGCATTTGCAAATTTATTTAAAATTGAATGATAAACAATACTGGATGAAGATATACAGGGTGTTCCATTTAAATTTTCAAAGTTGGGGTTACTTCCGGTAAAACCGGAAGTGATGAAACGTAAGTCGATACATTATTAAATAATTTATAAAAAATGATGAAAAAAGTTCCAAAAAACGTATAGTGCAAATCTCTTAAAAACGAAGATACAGGGGTGTTTACCTTTAAAAAATACACCCTCTATATGTGTACTAGATATTTGCCCAAACCGAAAAAAAACCATACCGATTCCGACCGATTACTCTTAGAAAAAAAATAAAAGAGTACCTGCCGTATTTTGAGCAAATTTTAGTAACATCCGATTTTTTATTAAATACAAAGTTGTATTATTAGTGGTAGCTTAAGAATCTGACACAATTATTACAACCTACTAAAGTAATTTGCTTTTGTAGAAACTTCCGTATAGTAGAGACAGACAAAGATAGGTTTTTTGTGTGAAGTTGATAGTAGTTTCTTTAAAAAGGACCGTAGTTTTTTTTATACAGATAAGGACCGTAGTTTTTTATACAGAAAGGGACCGTAGTTTTTTATACAGATAGGGACCGTTTTATTTGCCATACATACAAGAATTGTTTGCTTTGAGATATTAAATATTTTACAGGTATTAGTAAGATTTGAAAATAACTGTTGTTACAGTTGACCGACACCGCGGCAACTGATAAAAACAACTCTTATTTGTGTAAAGGCTAACTTGTCATAGGCTGGTGACAGTAAAGCTAAGTGGGACTTGCCACTGTCGTTGAATATTCACTAAATATTGCCGTTGAATAAATTGTATTTGGTGTTGAAGTATTTCACCTGGATAACATAAAGCAAACGTATTCTTGTGTGGTATCCGTTCAATAAGACTTAAAGTAGCTTATAGTTTCCAAAAGCCGACAAATTTAAATAAAAGAAAGTAGTTTGATAAACATAAAATAAGTTTGATAACTGTAACCTAAAAACCTAAAGACCGACTTAGGTACTGATACCTACTAGTAGAGCAAGTTTTTTTTGAGTATTTATATGAATGTAAATAGATTAAAGTAAATAAAAGTTTAGTTTGAAGTTTGCCTGGGAGTATACCGACCTGAAAACCGATCGTATTACCGTTTTAGAAAAAAATATTGAGTCGTACTTACCACCAGAATGCCGTCCGATTCAGAAACTAATGTAGTGCCACCTCCAGTCATGCCTCATGAAACCGAGGATTCCGATGAGAATCCCCAGCCAGCTAAAGTGAGCTGGATTTATACATTAAAAAAAGATGAGCTTATAATTGAGTTAGAGAAATTTCAGTTGAGTAGTAAAGGCACAATGCCAATATTACGTAAGTGTTTGGTCACTTTCTTTACAGAAGGGCTACCGAAAAACAAAAAGCTTGGTCTACAGTATTAGGTCCATCTACCGTTTCCACGGCCGACAATATACCGCCCCCTAGTACCTTTAATGAATCTAATAACTCCGGTGATGAGGTTTCACATCCGCTTATAAGGGATTGGGTTAAAACTTTAAGTAGGGAAGAACTTGTAACTAAGTTAACCAAGTTCAACCTAGATATCCAGGGAGAGACGTCTGTCTTAAAAGAAAGACTAGCCGCTGTCCTCTGTGAACCAATTCCAAGGGCACATTCACCGCCGCCGTCACCGATTTTAACTCCATCGCCCTCCGAGCCTCGCCTAGTACCGTTTCAACCAAATCACGAGTCTACTTAGAGATCTACAGCGTACCGCCTCGGCGACGATGTATGTACTAGAGTTAGAAAGTGGGGACTTAAGTTTAATGGTAAAACCGACGCTCTAGAGTTCCTGGAAAAACTGTGTGATTTCCAGGAAAATAGCGGGATAACTACTATTGAATTATTACTGTAACGTTTGCTTAACCTCAAAATAGGTTTAAACTCGAACTCTCCGGCAAAACAACAACAATCTTTATTGTCACTAGATATAACTCACAGATATAACTGTAATCACAAAATTGTCAACTATATTCAATCTTCACGTTGACGTTTCAATGTATCGCGAGCTTCAGATTGAAATTCCCTCCCAAGTTGAGTCCGCGGGTATTTATATATTTTTTAAGCTTCTGGAAGGTTCGAGAGTAGTCTTTTCTAGTTCCGGATTACAATGGAATGATTCTGTCACTGCGATGAAAATTCCAGATGAGAAACGTCAACCCAAAGATTTGACCAATATTAAAGTACAAACAATAAGAACTAAATTAACGAAATAGATAAGCTTATAAACAAGGTAGGTGAGCTTCCGTAACATTACCTTGTACGAAATTTTTCAAGGAAATGCCCTAGCCTGGTACCGCAATAACCGAGCATCTTGGACTAGTTAGCAGGATTTCCTAATCGATTTTAAACATTTCTATTTACCAGCCGAATATCAAACATTTTTAGAGAAGCAGATACATAACCGCCGCCAGACACCTGGTGAATCTGGCCGCGACTACGTAGTCGCCATGCAAACGTTAATTCCAAGGCATGGTGAATTCTCGCAAGAAAGAACCTTGCACCGTCTCTATGGAAACCTGTTACCCGATTATCGACAATACATACGGCGGAGCGATGTGCAAAGTATCCGGGACCTGGTGATCCGTATCGAAGAGTTTGAAACTCTTCAAAAAGAACTCCACCCACGTGGTGATAGTCCGTCAACTAACCAGAGTCCGGTGTTACCTGTTACCGAACACCGCTCCACGCCGCCTGTTCGAAAGATTCCTTTGAACACCCGTCCCCACCATACCGCGCCAAGTAGACCACCTGAAGGAGCCCTCCGAGGTAGTGTACCTAACCATACCTTTGGAGAGGGCATCCAGAGTAGTAACACCGTCCGTCCTGAATCTGTAAACATGCCCAGAGAGGCGCATGCGCGCCCTCCTGCGCGACATACAAGACAACCGACTACCCCTACCCATAGACCTGTCTGCTGGAGGTGTGGACAGTCCGGACATTTCCGAACTGATTGCCGAGCACCTCCGAGGCTATTCTGTTCACGCTGTGGACGAAATGGAATTATGAGCCGAGACTGTAATTGTCGCAATCCGGAAAACTAAACCGGAGTCGTACTGCTGCGAGGCCCGCACACTCCCGGACTATTACAGCCCCGCCTAATGTAGCCGTTCTCGAAATAGACAACCGACCGCACGTCACTGTCAAAATAGGAGACAGGATGTTCTCTGCACTCGTGGATACCGGCGCCGTCCAATCCTATGTTGGCGACAAGTCGCTGAATACTGCAGAGAAATAGAAATCCCGTTCCAAGAAGTTTTGACGCCCGCTGCGAAACTGGCAAATGGATTAACAGTAAACATACAGGGTGGTTACTGTTTAGAATTTTCTATAAGTGATATTCACTTTTCCGAAACAATTGCATAATTGCCAGATTTGACGTCCGATCTTGTGTTAGGCATGGACATCCTTGGTAAGAAGAAGTTTACCATGGGCATGTTGACCAAGACACTGTATCTAAATGACCAAGTAGTCTTTAGACAACAGCCGATACCGTCACGTAGTCCTTTTGAAAAACTTAAGATACAGTTGAGCGACACCGCGGCAACTGATTTAAAAACTAGCCTCCAAAAGATAAAGTTAAAGGGAGAAACAGAAGTTGTGTTGCCACCCGACTTGCCCAACCAAACCTTCTGTCAGTAAGGATATCGAAGAACTAAGTGCCGTAGAAGGTGCACTTAGATGTTCTTGGTATCAACGGAAGAAGGTAGATGTTGAAAATAACCCAAAAATATTTCCAGATTACTGTGTACGTAATGACTGGTTGTATCGGTACTTTTCGAATTCTAAAGGCATGTTCAGACCGAGCAATGCATGGAAACTCTGTGTGCCGAAACCGATGCGTGAAACCGTTTTAGCCAAAAATCACAGTGACCTTGCTATAGAACACATAGGGGTAGCTAAGACAACAGCACGCATGGCACTCCGCTATTACTCGTCAGGAATGTTTCGTGAAATAGCAAAATTTGTAGGAAATTGTATGAATTGTCACTATAAACTATCCTTGCCTCCGACTCCCACAACTTCCAAGAACTTCCGATATCAAAAACCGACACCCTCCGTTAACGACCAACAGTGGAAAACTATTAGTATCAGTTTGGTAGGTCCCCTACCCAGTTCCGCTAATGGAAACCGTTTTCTGGTAGTTTTCCAAGACTGTGTTTCAAAAAGGGTTCAGTTAAGACCGTTGCGTAATGCAAAAGCACAAAGTATCGTTAAAGCTCTTCAGAAAGAAGTTATCTATCGTTTCGGCTGCCCCTGTAGGATTTTCAGTAATTATGGCACCCAGTACGATAGCCGTCAGTTCCGTAAACTTCTAAAGGACTTTGATACCGCTTAGTTGCATCACACCGTCTACGCCACAGACTGATTTAATAAAAAGGGCAAACCGTACTCTAAAGAAGAGTGTAACAAATTATTGTAGACCGAATTTGAATAACTGGGATGAGCAGCTGGATGTATTCCAGAATAATATTACCAGTCGTTCAATCATTAATTAAATCAAGGATTAGACTTAAACCGAATAGAGATGAGCCGTTTACCGACAAGAAAATGAAACAGCAGGTGATGCTGTACTCGATGAGACACCGACCCCTAACGCCGACTACACCGACCGCCTAGCTAAGTTGTAGATATTTTGTAACTTGGTAAGAGTGAATATGTCCCGTACGTACATTTACCACTCAAAGTCATTATTATAACTTAAGGCGACGAGAATGAAGATGCCACGTAGGCGACCGAGTCATGAAGAGAGAACACCCGATATCGTCAGCTCTTAGAGGCTTCGAATCTAAGCTCGCTCCGAAATATTTGACTCCGGTAGGAAAATAAATAAGGATTCATATAAAGGATCTCAAAGCCGTTACCCAGAACTTAAATATCGAGAGCCATGCCGTATGCGTAACCATAACCGGACCATGAAGCCCATGCACATGAGATGAAGAAAATAGCCGTCCCCAAGAGATGACCTAGGTATAATTCTACCCATTGAAGATACCGATTTATTTATCCCAAGGACTGAGATCAGTTGCAGTCACAGGGAAATGACTATAGGGATATCCATGAGTAAGAATTTTCTATTTTATTTTATTTTGTTAAAGGCTGTACACACCCCTAATAAAGTATTTTTATCCGTTTGGGGTATGCACCTTGTTAGTTGTTTATGATATAGGTTAAAGTAAACTAAGGGTAGTTTAGAGAAAAAAAAATAAGATTCTTTTATTTTTTTTACCGAAGTAAGAGGGGGGTGTAACGAAGTTACTTTTTGTTCAGTAGTAATTTAACCAGAATCATATATGAACCGTTTTATTTTAACACACCGTATATAAGTATATAAATATTTTTATGAACAACTCATATCCAAGTAATGCATTAATGTTTTCCAGTATAGTTTTACTATTATAGGACATTTGTTAATAGATAAGACTATAAACAATATACATTTATTCTATGGAAACCGGCCGAGATCCAAGAAATTTCAAACGCAGTTTTTACGCCGCTCCGCAGTTTTTGTTTCTAGCGAAATACATGAATATTTTCGAGTTGTAGGTACCCTAAAATATTTATTTAATGCATCGGAACTGGCTAATATTTGATTCATTTAATAGTTAAAAATACTTATGCAACCGCTACTTGAAATTTGATAAAGTCATAATGTAATATACCTGTTAAAGTATTTTATGACAAAGTTTGGAATACATAGCTCTCCGTACAATCATGTTATGACAATTAATTTATTTATTAATGTTTAATGGACTTTCCGGCAATAAATATTTATCGGACTTGTTTAATTTACTAAGGGGGATATATCTGAGACATGTTTGATTTATAAATATACCGTATTGGCCTATTGTTGCCGAATTAACTTAAATTAAATTAAGTTATGTTGAATTTAATATTGTTTAATTATTAAATATATTATTTCCGTTATACCCTGTATATAGTTTTGTTAATGATAAGTATTTAAATATGTTATTTTGGTAGAAACCGATATTTAAATGCAGGTTGATGCAGTAAGGCATAAAAGTCAAAATACCTTACTAAATCTGATCTAATTACACAGTAGATTCATATTAATCATTTGCCGATATTGTAAATTAATTTCAAGTAACCATTCCGCAAATTTAATAAAATTTAAGACCTTATTTGGTCATGGAACGAAATCCGCCGTTCTGATTGGTCAAGCCCGCGGCCGAGTACTATAAAAGACGGGCTGATTTTCGTTCAGAGGACAGTATTTTACCAGTCTCCGAAGGGAGCAGTATTTCACCGGTTTCCGAAGAGACAGTACCTGACCAATCTCAGAAACGGCGACCGAAATATTGTTGGCACCGATTACCAATTAGAGTAAGTTCTAATAGATAGACCTCCTGTCCGATTCCCTTAGGTAAAAGCTAATGAATAACCTGTAGCGTATGTTCGACCCTCAGGAAAGATTTCTATAGCTATACCTATCCCGAACGTGTTATATAATCTAATGAATAACCTGTAGCGCGTGTTCGACCCTCAGGAAAGATTTCTATAGCTATATATATTGCACCCTTAGATACAAGCTAATGAATAAACCTGTAGCGCGTGTTCGACCCTCAGGAAAGACTTCTATAGCCATATCTGTCCCGAACCCTATATATAAGCTGATGAATTACTCAGCTGATGAACTCAGGAAAGACTTCTATAGCCACATCTATCCCGAACCCTGTATATAAGCTGATGAATAAACCTGTAGCGCGTGTTAGACCCTCAGGAAAGATTTCTATAGCTATACCTATCCCGAACATGTTATATAATCTAATGAATAACCTGTAGCGCGTGTTCGACCCTCAGGAAAGATTTCTATAGCTATATATATATATATTGCACCCTTAGATACAAGCTAATGAATAAACCTGTAGCGCGTGTTCGACCCTCAGGAAAGACTTCTATAGCCATATCTATTCCGAACCCTATATATAAGCTGATGACTAAAACTTTAGCGCGTGTTCGACCCTCAAGAAAGATTTCTATAGCTATACCTATCCCGAACGTGTTATATAATCTAATGAATAGCCTGTAGCGCGTGTTCGACCCTAAGGAAAGATTTCTATAGCTATATATATTGCACTCTTAGATACAAGCTAATGAATAAACCTGTAGCGCGTGTTCGACTCTCAGGAAAGACTTCTATAGCTATATCTATCCGAACCCTATATATAAGCTGATGAATAAACCTGTAGCGCGTGTTCGACCCTCAGGAAAGACTTCTATAGCCATATCTATCCCGAACCCTATATATAAGCTGATGAATAAACCTGTAGCGCGTTTTCGACCCTCAGGAAAGACTTCTATAGCCATATCTATCCCGAACCCTATATATAAGCTGATGAATAAACCTGTAGCGCGTGTTCGACCCTCAGGAAAGATTTCTATAGCCATATCTATCCCGAACCCTATATATAAGCTGATGAATAAACCTGTAGCGCGTGTTCGACCCTCAGGAAAGATTTGTACAGCTGTACCTATCCCGAACCTGTTATATAAGTTGATGAATAAACCTGTAGCGCGTGTTCGACCCTCAGGAAAGACTTCTACAGCTATACCCGTCCCAAACCCGGTATATAAGTGTTGAGGAATAACCTGTAGCGTGTGTTCGACCCTCAGGAAGACTTCTACAACCCCTTCCTTTGTTCTGAATCCCTACAAAGCCGTCTGATTTATTGTAAAATAACTTGTTTAATATTTGCACCGCTTCTTCTCTTAAACTGTGATTGAAACTTTACTGCCGCTTTAATGCTTGAATAAAATGCACTACTGCTAATAACCTGGGTTTAATAGATTTCACATATTATATATAATATTGTTGCTTATTACCGTTTGCTGCTTATCTACTGTTGATGATTTAATATTGTTTGCTACTTATCTACTTTCGATGGTTATTTAATTTTGTTGCTAATAATTATTTTGCTTTCTGCCTATTATGTTGCTGCTTGCCTATTTAATTTTATTTTAATAAAACCTTGTAGTAACTTCCGAAACCGACTTTTATTACCTAGATTTGAGAAACATTTGACCCTCTGGCATGTGTACTTGTACACCTTCTTCACTGTAGTTACCCACCCTCTACTCGTAAGCGAGTAGAGTCCACGCGGACAATTCACCACGTGAAACCCATGTTTGGTGGCGCCCGATGGCAAAAACCCGAGGATAAATCCGAAACCGAATTAAGAGCGTCACAAATTGTCGCCCAATTTTTCACAGCCAAAATTAGAGTGTAATCTAATAGAAATGCTCTAGGTATTAATTAACAAAAAACAATAATTAATATAAAGTTAATTAACACTGTGCATTATTAGTTCGTTTGATTCAAGAATCCGATTTTAATAAGTAGAAGTAGGTAGGTATATAGGTAATATATTAGGCACTTACCTTTCAGTATTTCGAGGAAAACAAAACAACTTTTTTCTACGACTGTTTAATAATATGGTTATTATTCACTAGTTTTGAATAGATAATAACACCTATTACCTACCCGTGAGTAATAATTCATTAGTCAGCGGTTTAATCCATAGACATTGGTTTAATCCATTACTCACAGGTTATTACTTACGAGGATGAATGTTGCGACACGAGCCGAAGGCGAGTGTCGTAATTCATCAGAGTAATAGCTATCATTACATGCGATCATTACATGAGAGTAATAGCTATCATTACATGCTCGTTGACTAATATACTATTTCACCTCGTTCTCTGAGCACCCACCCCACAAATAATACAATCATAATAGTCATAATACAATACCAAGGTTAATCCTAATATAACCTCTAACCTCTGCGTAATATAACCTTGATACAATACAATACAACGGGCAAATTTTTAAATTCATCAATTGCTTTTGCGCATCCATCGATAACTAGTTCCCTCTCTCTTGTTAGTCAAAGGAGCAAAAGAGATAGCAGAACATTGATGGAATCCATCGATGAATTTAAAAACTCGCCCAACGTCATTATTATTCAAATTTTAAAATATTTTCGCTAACAGACTAACAACACAAAGCGACAAACACTTTAAAACAATAATGGTGGTTGGCGGTATGTGTTCGGAAAACAGTACTTAAATTTACTTCACTCAAGTTAAATAATTAATTTAAACTGTTTCGAACATATATTGGTGATATTAAAATATAATTTATTATGTTATGAAGAAGGACGTATTCTCCTTTTATTTTTTAAAGCTGATTCCTAACTTTTCTTCGAAATAGGAATAATTCATTAATCATTACGGAGTGATTAACTGAACATACCACCCTCCATAAAGTAATGCACCCTCTGTGGAACATACCTTGTGGTATATTTCTGTAAAGTACCAAAATCTTCCTAAGACTTGTACTGTCATCTATTATTTCTAATTGGAAACTCAAAATTATAGGTATCGTACGTATCGCCCAATTATACTAGCGTCATCTACAGAACCTTTATGTAACTACGTGTTTCGGTAATTTTTCGTAAATGAATTCTTTATAAATTTGAGCACCTTTATCATGTGTTTTATTGTGTGCAACAGAGTAAGTATTATAGAGAATTTTATATATTAGAAAGAGATAAGACTATTTCTATTTTGGGTGCTAATTTTTGTATTCACTGAAACCTGCTGAAACCTCCATGAGAAAGTTAGTCACATAGAGTAACTGTTTAGTTAGTCTTATGGTTAGTAATTTGTCTTCTTTGTATCATGCTTGTAATTAATCTATGAAAGTTAGTAGCGTTAGTACTTATATATATTCTTTAGTTAGTACCTAGTACCTAGTCAATAAGGTCAATAATCTGTGGAGAAAGTATTAAGAAGCATGATACAAATAGTGTATCATGCTCCTTAATAATGTACAATGAATTAACTTTATATTAAAACTTTTGTGCGTTGTGTAGTTTATATAGGAAGGCTGTACCTACAACCTACAAAACGTGACTGCACTTTGCTCTCTCTTAGTGGTAGGTTTAGAGTTTGAGGCTATATAATCATTCACTTAATGTTACACTGTTGACCGGGCTAAAGACTAATACTTATCGATTCTTTTAAGTATGGTAGGTATGGTTAGTATTGTCACAGTATAAGACCTACAGGTCTTAAAATGTGGTATTGTTTCAGTTTAGAAGCAGTCTAAACTGTGCAGTTGGGCGAGAGGCATGTAATGAAGCTAGTTTTATGCATCCACATATTGTTTTTTCTAGTTGTATCTCGCACGGGAACCTTTTTCCTCACCTTGTAAATACCTATTTACATGAATCTTTTTTTTTTTTCGTATAGATATTCATCAACTAATCTTTATTAATATAAACAATAAATTCGTAGTATATCTTACTTATCTGTGCGTGTTGTTAAACAACACGCAAGTACCCAAGTTTATTTTATTTTACTATTATCCCAAGATAATTCACCGGTGTGAAGGTAGCAACGGTTTTTCCAGCAACGGTTTTTCTCAGCAACGGTTTTCGCCGGCAACGGTTTGGGAATCTACCATGTCGATAAAGGCGTATGCATTAAAAAATGCGGCGAGAGATATAATAAAACGTCCAGCAAAAACATAGTTTACGTTGTCGAGTGACTATTTAGCCAGGGAACTGTCACACGAGATGTGTTTAAGCCGTCCCACACAGTCAAATCATTTGTACGTCCGTACCAGTTGCGTAGTAACTGAATAATGAAAAAATAATAAAAATCCCGGTAGAAATACAGTTTACGTTTTCGAGTGTCTATTTACCTAGGGAACTGTCAGTTGAGATGTGTTTAAGCTGTCTCACACGGTCAAATCATTTGTACGTCCGAACCAGTGGCGTAGTAACTGAATGATGGAAAAAATATTAAAAAACCCAGGAAAAATATAGTTAACGTTGTCGAGTGACTATTTAGCCACACGACTATCAACTGAGACGTGCTTAAGCCATTCCATACGGTAAAATCATTTGTACGCCCGTACCAGTGGCGTAGTGACTGAATAATAAAAAAATAATAAAAAGCCCAGGAAAAATACAGTTTATGTTGTCGAGTGGCTATTTAGCCAGGGCACTGTCAATTGAGACATGCTTAAGCCGTCCCACATGGTCAAATCATTTGTACGTCCGTACCAGTGGCGTGCTAACTAAATTATGAAAAAATAATGAAAAGCCCAGGAAAAATACAGTTTACGTTGTCGAGTGTCTATTTATCTAGGGAACTGTCAATTGAGACGCGCTTCAGCCGTCCCACACGGTCAAATCATTTGTACGTCCGTACCAGTGGCGTAGTGACTGAATAATATAAAAATAATAAAAAGCCCAGGAAAAATACAGTTTATGTTGTCGAGTGTCTATTTAGCCAGGTGACTGTCAGTTGAGATGTGCTTAAGCGGTCCGACACCGTCAAATCATTTGTACGGCCGTACCAGTGGCGTGGTAACTAAATTATGAAAAAATAATGAAAAGCCCGGGAAAAATACAGTTTACGTTGTCAAGTGTCTATTTATCTAGGGAACTGTCAATTGAGACGCGCTTCAGCCGTCCCACACGGTCAAATCATTTGTACGTCCGTACCAGTGGCGTGGTAACTGAATAATGAAAAAATAATAAAAAGCCCCAGAAAAATACAGTTTACGTTGTCGAGTGTCTATTTACCTAGGGAACTGTCACTTGAGATGTGCTTAAGCTGTCTCACATGGTCAAATCATTTGTATGTCCGTACCAGTGGCGTAGTAACTGAATAATGAAAAAATAATAAAAAGCCCGGGAAAAATACGGCTATGTTGTCGAATGACTATTTAGCCAGGGAACTGTCAATTGAAACGTGCTTAAGCTGTTTCACACGGTCAAATCATTTGTACGTCGATACCAGTTATAACTGAATTATGAAAAAATAATAAATCCAGGAAAAATTATATTTTACGATATAAACGACTATTACAAATATTATAACAAGATATGAACAAATTCTCACAAACATTGGAGACCCCTTTATAACACAATGTATTGCTCAAGGAGACGGACCATTCCAGCAGTATTTATAATGTTATATTAGAAATTAATTGTATTAGCAAAGTTTTTGTAAGTAAAAGATTGTGTTGTTTCATCCCTTATTATTTTTTGTAGGTATTTGGTTTCCTTAATTTATTTAATAATTTAAATTGTTCAGCCTTCAGAAGATTCCTATCAGGTTTCTTATATATTTTTCCTGCGCTTTTTATTATTTTTTTCATAATTTAGTTACTACGCCACTGATACAGACGTACAAATGATTTGACCGTGTGGGATGGCTGAAGCGCGTCTCACTGACAGTTCCCTAGATAAATAGACACTCGACAACATAAACTGTATTTTTCCTAGGCTTTTCATTATTTTCTCATAATTTAGTTACCACGCCACTGGTACGGACGTACAAATGATTTGACCGTGTGGGACAGCTTGAGCACGTCTCAATTGATAGTTATTTAGGTAAATATACACTCGACAACGTAAACTGTATTTTCCCGGGCTTTTTATTATTTTTTTATTATTCAGCTACCACGCCACTGGTACGGACGTACAAATGATTTGACCGTGTGGGACAGCTTGAGCACGTCTCAATTGATAGTTATTTAGGTAAATATACACTCGACAACATAAACTGTATTTTTCCCGGGCTTTTTATTATTTTTTCATTATTCAGCTACCACGCCACTGGTACGGACGTACAAATGATTTGAGCATGTGAGACAGCTTAAGCACATGTCAAGTGACAGTTCCCTAGGTAAATAGACACTCGACAACGTAAACTGTATTTTTCCCGGGCTTTTTATTATTTTTTCATTATTCAGTTATCACCCCACTGGTACGGACGTACAAATGATTTGACCGTGTGAGGCAGCTTAAGCACATCTCAAGTGACAGTTCCCTAGGTAAATAGACACTCGACAACGTAAACTATGTTTTTGCTGGACGTTTTATTATATCTCTCGCCGCATTTTTTAATGCATACGCCTTTATCGACGTGGTAGATTCCCAAACCGTTGCCGGCGAAAACCGTTGTTGAGAAAAACCGTTGCTGGAAAAACCGTTGCTAACTTCACACCGGTAGATAAACCGGTGTGAAGTTAGCAACGGTTTTTCCAGCATTTTCATACTTCAAATCAACAACAAATCATATGTAATAGAATTCTAACCATAATACAAAAAAGTATCAATGAGCAAAACAGGTAGAGGTACCTACCTGTTAAGATTTCTTAACTATAATTTGTTTGCATAGGTACTGTCATTAACTCATTATTGCAAATGTTGTCGTTATTGAACTCATTGAACACAAATATACAGGGTGTCCCAATGTGAACGTACAAAAATTTACCAAAATAAGAATAAAACTCTTATAAAAACAGTTTCTCTGATGCACGCCTAACGAGTTACAGGGTGTTATTTTGAAAAAAAAAAATCCGCAATAACTTAAAAATCGTTAGGTAATTTTTGGGAGACGTGTTCATCTAAACATCTACACACATAGTGTTTGTTTAACTCTGACACCTGTGGTGGCCTAGGCCTACTCTTCCTTATGACTTCCTTTGCATGTATTTTTCTGCATGAAGAATGTAGTCGGTGCTTTACACTCAATTTACTCGAAAATGGTTGATTTTAGAGCTACGTAACAAGAGTACCTTTTTTGTTCAGAATTGATAGCCGATTAGGGAAAACTTAGTTAATCCACGAAAAAGTAGGATATGCAAGAGTTATGAAGACAAAATTATAAGGAAGAGTAGACTTAGGCCACCACAGGTGACCAGAGTTAAACAAACACTATGTAGTTTTAATGACCTTTATTAGATGTACACGTCACCCAAAAATTACCTAAATTTACGGAACGGTTTTTAAGTTATTGCAGAAAATTGTTTTTTTTTCTCCAAAATAACACCCTGTAACTCGTTAGGCGTGCATCAGAGAAATTTTTTTTATAAGAGTTTTATTCTTATTTTGGTCTGCTCTACCCCCAACTAAATTTTTGTACGCTCACACTGGGACACCCTGTATACCTATATTCATCAACATCTCTCTGTTCAAGAAGCGGTGCAGTAGCCAGAAACATTTTTTTGGGACTCTTCGGAATACGCGGATACCTACGTATGTATGTGTTGAAAATCAAGAATAGAAATTCACCATAGAGTACGATCACAAAGTTGGGAAAATATTGAAAGTACCTATTTATTTAGATTCATATATTTTGAATTGTATTATAAACTACAGGTAATATAAATCTGTCAATTACTTATATCACAAAACTATAAACCGTGGTGGATTATAGGTATTTCATAAGAGATCTCTGCATTACCGACTTAAGTACTTAAAGTGAGGGGTATGTACTGATATCGTATATAAATATACGATATCAGTACATACCCCTCACTTTAAGTACTTAAGTCGGTAATGCATAGATCTCTTATGAAAATATTGTTACGGAAGCTCACCTACCTTGCTAGTGAATCTGCCTGTTTTGTGAATTCATTTATTATTGTTTATAAATTACATTTGTAAAATCTTTAGGTTGACGTTTCTAATCTAGAATTTTCGTTTAAGTCATAGAATCGTTCCATTATGTTCCGGAATCCAAAAAGAGGCTCCCGAATATTCCAGAAGCTTGAAAAATATATAAATACTCGTGATTTCAAGAGGACGGGGAGTTTTTAGTCGAATGCGTGAGCGCGTTAAACCGAAACGTCAAACTAAGGAATTTGTGTTGACAGTTGTGAAAAAGAGTTGAAGTTTGTATCTAGTGACAATAAAGATTTGTGTTGTTTTGTCGAACAAGCTGGTTTAAGGGTCGATTCTGTATCACTCCCTTAAATTTTAAAGACCGTTATAATTTTAACGACAGTTAAAATTAAAATAGTATTCAGTACCATGCAAGTCATTTAAAAATTTAACATATTTCCCTTAGTTTTACCTTCTGGCTGTTAAGTTTTAAACCCTGCTATTGATTACCTGTTAAATTTTAAAAGGATGTTTAACTTTAAAATCTGTCACACAGTTTGGTCTAGAAATTAAATATATCGCAAAAAATAGGTAGAAATATTAGGATTATCCATAATGTCAATAAAATGTCCATTTGTGTTTTATTTTAATAAGATCCAAATTACTAGGTTTTACTTCCAACAAATCTCTGTTGTTTCCTACACAATCAGTTTTTCTTTTTGTTTCTTTGTCAAGCCAGACGACCTACATGTCATCATGTCAACATGTTTTACCACTGTTACCTTGGATTTATAAACTTTTCGTTCGCGCTGGCGTTGGCGTTGGCAGACCGACCTTGACGTTGTCGTTGGCAGAGCGACCTTGACGTTGTCGTTGGCAGAGCGACCTTGAAGTTGTCGTCGTAGCAAACCAAACACGCGATTAACCCTGGATTTATAAACTTTTCGTTTAAAAGGATTTATAAACTTTTAGTATTTATAAACGACGGGCGAAAAAGTTGAAATACAAGTAGTTATCTTCTAACGCCGATGAGCGCCAACGCCGTGTATAAATGACTTATATGAATATACCTAACCAACCTAACATCGCCAATCACTTATTTATGGACTATATTTTAAAACATTGTTTTAACTTTGGACGCGAACGCCAGCGCCAGCGCCAACGACGAGTTTATAAATCCAGGGTTACAATTGATCACATTCACATAATACTAGGGTTTAGTTCCTTTTTACTTTAAGTACCTACCTACTACTAATAAAGCAGTAAACAAATATTGACAAGAGTGACAAGACAAGTACATACAAATTATTTTGAAAATTGAGGTTATATCTGGTTTGCTATTTATAAAAGCTCAGTGTTACCAATGGTATATTGCAGAAAATCCAGACAGTTGAACTACTACACTTGATTTTTAACCCCCTGTTAAAATAATTTCTTTTCAACGGATCCGTTTAATTTTGCGATATAGAATACAGTTTTATTATTTAGAATTAACAGATCCGTTAAAGACAACATTTTTAGCGGGTCTTTAAGTTTTAACAAAGTGATACAGAATTGATCCTTTAATCTGTTTGGAGGTTAGACAAACGTTACATTTGGTGTCAGAAGTGGGATCAAATAGTAAGTGTATGCCAGTTACCAGATCGAAATCGATAAAAATGGATGAGATCTTGACACAATTAATGGAAATGATGAAGGAAATCAAGAATAACCAAGAAGAATTAAAAGTTGAAGTGAAGAACAGTTTAGAAAAAAGTAATAAAAAGTTAGAAGAGCTAATGAAAGAAAAATTCCAAGATTTTGAAGAAACTGTAGAAGAAGAAATAAATCAATTGAGGAATAGTATGCAAGACGAAGTCCAAATTGTAAAAGAAAGTGTGAGTACGCTGAGGTGTGAAGTCGAAGAGAGAGTCAACGAAATGCAGAAAGTCAACAGTACGTTGAAGTGTGAAGTCGAAGAGATGCAGAAAGAAGTCAACCGAAAATTCACACAGCTGTCCACGACAGGGGTTATTAAAGTTGAAGGTAATTCTGCATCTTCGAGGGTCAAGCCACCAACATTTGATGGAAAGGTACCATGGAGCACATACTTAAAGCAATTTGAGGCGGCTGCCATGGCAAATAACTGGTCCGAAGGTGAAAAGGCGATATCGTTAACTGTAGCTCTAAGAGGTGAGGCTATGGGAATCTTAAGAACGATGCCTGAGCAGAACAAAACCGAGTATGAAATGCTGAAAAGTGCTCTCGAAATGAGGTATGGTGAAGCCAAAATTTGGCCCCAAAATCACATGTGGGGTATCAAACGATTCGTCTCAACGCCAGCTGCCTAGACCAAGGCCCCAAACAAACCATAGACCCCAAAAGACAGAACGAGAGCCGTTTGGGCAAGGTTCTGTGGTCTGTGGGTATCAGGAAAGCAGAAAGGTAAAGGAGGTCGCACATGGCGGCGCATTGGTACGGCACATAAAGAATTTAAAATTCTAAGAGCGAAAACAGCCGTTTGGGACTCAATATTTGAATTTAAAGTATATGGGCGTGTTCCCCAACTCGAAACAAGCTAGAATCCGTCTACTTCCGGTCTCCATTTCCGGTCTCCCAAATCACATGATGTGGGATATCAAACGATTCGTCTCAACGTGTAGAACACTAATTTAGCGTTCTAAGAGCGAAAATAGCCATTTGGGACTCAATATTTGAATTTAAAGTATATAGGCGTGTTGCCCAGCTCGAAACAAGCTAGAATCCAACATAAAATGGCCACTTCCGGTGTCCATTTCCGGTCTCCCGAATCACACGATGTGGGGTATCAAACGATTCGTCTCAACGTCTAGAACACTAATTTAGTCCAATTTTCTTTCTAAGAGCGAAGACACCCGTTTGCGACTCAATATTTGAATTTAAAGTATATAGTCGTGTTCCCCAGCTCGAAACAAGCTAGAATCCATCTACTTCCGGTCTCCATTCCCGGTCTCCCAAATCACGTGATGTGGGGTATCAAACGATTCGTCTCAACGTCTAGAACACTAATTTAGCCAAATTTACGTTCTAAAAGCGAAGACAGCCGTTTGGGGCTCAATATTTGAATTTAAAGTATATAGGCAAGTTCTCCGACTGATCACCAACACAGCCGACACCAGCGTGATATCTCATTATTAAATGCGATCGAACTCAAATAACTTAACCTAACTTTTTGTGGAACAAGCACGACCGACCGATCACGAACACAGACCACTGTAGACTGCATGTATGTAATATAATATAATAATAAATATCTAATTATCTCCATACTGACGAGAGCAACGACAATTTAAAACCTAACCTAACTTTTTTTTTGTGGAACAAGCACGACCGACCACCACCAACACAGACCACTTTTTAGACTGAACCACATACAACTGCGCGCGCGCGCGTAATATAATAATAATAAATATCTAATTATCTCCATACTGGTGAGAACAACAACAACAATTTGAAACTATGCAAAATAATAACACTTGCGAAATTATTGATATCTCTATACTGATGAGGGCAAACAAGATCGAGCACCAGCACAAACCGCTGTATACTGCGCGCATGTATAATAATAATAAATATTGCTCATCTCCATAAATTAATGAGCTGCCTGAGAGAGAGCGAGCATCTGCGGTCTCAAGCCAGCGTATTTTTCCGACGCCTTGCTGAAATCTCTACCAGATTTGTTGCAGAATTTTCAACGAAACGAGCTCTGGTAACAGTTACGAACTCGCGGTGATAAAAAAACTGCGAATAAATATTAATAATTTCAAATATATATATTATCATCCGGCGTCTCTGCAAAAAGATATCGGCGCCACAGAGGATTGTTTTACAAAACGAGCTCAAACCAAATACGTAGATTTAAAAAAACATATTTTCGTTAACTTATTGTGGCCTCTCTCTCCAGGCTACCGATAAACACTTCCGACCGATAAAAACTACGAATAAATATAATTTCAAACATCTAGCGTCTTTGCAATGTCCTTGACGAATATGATCTGGGTTATCAGGAACACACAGGTAGAAGAGTAGGTATACTATAGGGTTTCTGGACCACAAACCCCATGTAAAAGCCCATAAGCCAAAAACGTGGTAAAATTTGTTCCCAAATGAATGCGCAGACGCTCTTGAGTTAACTGCGCATGTCCCCACGCATTCAGGCCTCGCCCCTCAGCCAATCAGCCGTCAGACCACACCCCACAGCCAATCTTTCTTCAGACCTCGCCCCCCAGCCTACCAGCCGTCAGACCACACCCCACAACCAATCACCCTTCAGACCTCGCCCTCCGGACATTCCGGCCTTTGAGCTACATTCCATAGCCATTACAGCATTCATATCACACAACCAATGGGAAATTCAAAAGGTGTCTCTTAAATAAGCTAGTGGCGAGCCAATAAGATGTAGTATTAAAAAATAATATGTAATAGATAGATGTAGGTAGGAGTATGGCAGGAAAGAGCATGCACAGATCCTCTTTGCTTAAATTTAATATGTATCTAAAATAAAACGCTATGAACATTTCAGAAAGCTTTTTATTTTGAATTATAGGGCAGGATATTTATTTTTATGTATAGAATATGACATAAGTAGAGATTATACATAAGTAGAGCATTATACATGGTATAGACCAGGGTATTTAGAGATATTTTATATACAGGTATATAAAATTATCTAAAAAAATAGCCATAATAACTAATCTAATACATAATTAATCTAAATAATTAATCTATACATAATTAGACAATACTAAAAACAAATATATACAAAATAATACTTAATTAACAACAACAAAATATAAATTATGCTGGCTCGTCGTTCATGATGGAGTAATGGCCCCAAGGAAGCGTTTCATACGATCCCCTAACTAAATACCTCTTATCGTCGTGGGGACTCAAGGCAATTTTTTCTTGAGTTATGGAATAGACAGCATGCTTTTCGGATTTGATTAAGTTTTGAGTGATGTATTTAGCTTTAAAATTGTCTACACATTCTATGAAGTCATCCAAAGTAATAACGTTTTTAATAACCGATTTTTTGATTCCCTTTATTTTCTTCGTCAGCCCGATATTGTTCGATGAAGTCCCAGACTTATCAATACTGTTCACAGCTTGTTTCACGGTATACATTTTCGCTCTAAGCCCCACAAAATATTCTATAGGTGTACCGCTAAATTCGTCTTTCATCATGCCTAAAACTTTTTTATTTACTTGTGGGATGTTGTACTGGTTGTTTTTAGGGTAATCGCTCGTATCAAAACGGGAATGACAGTCGCGACGAATGACCTCATATATATCTTTATCAGTAACTTCATATATAAGTGAATCGGTGTCTGTATAAAGAACTGAGCAGTCGTCACCAAACTCGGGTTTCATATAGTCATAATGAAAATCGTATATGGTGGTTTTTGCCAGATCCAAAATTGCTTGTCCGACATATATAGGTTTATTAAAATATACTTCGGTCTTGTTTAATTCGATAGCAACCAAATTCTCACTGAAAATTGTGACTGCTTTGAACTCAGGTTTTGCTATTAAACTCTCCGCACTGTAGCGCCCCTCCCAGCTGTTGACTAATTTTACGATAGAATGTTTGCGGATGTTCTCCATTGTTTTACCAAATGCAGCATTATTCATCAACTTAAACAAATTTTTTTCAAAATCATTTTTGGCCGCCTGTCGTAATTTTGTATTAAGATCGATATATGCTTTTAACCAGGGAGACTGACTAAATTTCAAGACGCGATGAATTTTATCTATTTTGAGACCGTGCTGTAAAGCTTGTTTCAGGGCTCTGTAATGAATAACATATCTATTTTTGCTGTTTAAAGTAGCCAAAAGTTTAGTGTTTTTACAACCAGGGGGAGCACTATGTTCGGGACAAAATGGCAAATCTCGATGTAGGTCGTGCAGATGTTCCTGATAACTAAGGTCGACCTCTAATAAATAACCTACATCCGAAATGTCTGATACAGTTGTGACATCAATGTTTGGATCAACCCACTCGAACCCGCCGTAAGGTAAATACTGGCTCATAGCCCAGCCGTATTGATTGTTGATATCGAAATAGGCCAAATATTTTGATGGTTTGCTAGGATCGAAATTTGGAAGGTACTTGTTGTTTGCCACACTTTTACGTTTGGAACATTGACTTAGTCCGCCGCGAATACCTCTTTCAATAAACAAAATCATGTCAATGTCAGTCACAAGTTCAAGATTAATTTTCGTAAATTTTAGCATACAGTCCCACGTGTAGCCGGGTAGGGTGTAATAATGCGCGGGATCTAAACCGTATGTTTTGTGAGAGCTGCTTCGGAATTGTTCAAACACGTCAGCTAAAAGTAAAACGTCCGTCTTCATGTACAAGTCTGTGTATTCACCCACATTTCGAATGTTAAATGCAGCCCATACGCGTTGCGCATGTCCATACTGCGTGTCTGATATATCACTATTTTCCAAGCGATTATAGAAATTTTGTTGTTCAGGTAAAGACTCAAAATTAAATTTATCAAAATTGTCCATAAAATCGTAAGGATACACGCCTTTTTTCGTCAACAAGTCAAATTGTGTGTCGTCTAGTTCGGTAAACTGCGTTTTTAGAATCGGGAATTGTGTCAAGTAGGAAGATAGTGTGTCTAATGAAGAGGCCATGAAACGGAAAGAGTCAATAAAACGGAATTTAATTAAATTTTGATCAATGTGTTTCGTAAAACTAATATATTTTTCTTTGGTTAAGGGTAGTAAATCAACACGGCCGGGCATGTCATTCGCGATATTTCCCAGAATAAAATGAGCATCATACCCACTCAGGTTGTGAAATACAACAGGTATAATCACTTCATCTTTGTAATTAATATTACATGAGTTGTGTGCAGCACCCCTATAGTTATTTTTAGGACTTAAATGAAAATGGTCTCGTACCTTAACATCATCCGGACCGAAGGGCTGTTCACAGATGTGACAGTGCGTGACTTTATCAAATTCAGCCTGTTGTTCAGGTGTCAAGACCATATCGTGCGGACAAAGAAAAACTGTTTCTACATCTTCGGCAAATTGGTTCATTTGTTGAGCAAACCAAGACATACAATCTTCACCCCGATATGAACGATAAAAGGATAATGAGGAATCGTATGAGCACTTAACATAGTAGCCGACAGCAGCAGGTACATGTCGTTGATATTTATTCTTGGAGTCCACCGGTTGAAGAACACTCTCCATGTCAGCATAAATAATAAATGGTACCTTTTCCTTGTTTTTAAAGTTTTTAAAATTCACATTTTTCTTGTCTTCACTCGGTAGCCTGACTTTACAATCATTCAGGATTTTGCAGTCTTCATAATGTTTGGCTAATTTTTCTTGACTGTAGAAATAATGTAGACATCTATCGCAAAAATATTTCTTAACTCGCATTTTGCTAAGTTGTGTGGAGAGAAGTCGGGAAAGGTCCTTGATCCATACATAATGGTACCTCACATGTTGAGAAATTGATTCATCATCATCATCATAGGAATCCTGGATCATGAGAAGATTAACGTGCTGATCCCGCTTATTTTTAGACAAATAGGTTGGTAGAGTAATGAATTGCTTTTTAGATTTTTTTAAAATGTATACATTAACTGATAGATTATTATTCTTTTCGAACTGCGGTATCTGCCTTATAGACATTGGAAATTTTGTCCCTTCCAAGTTTAACACTGTTGACGGATGCGAGTACGAAGAAAGTCGGTCAGAATGTTTATTTACAGGATACAGAGCACTGACAATTGCCCAAGCGAAGCAGGCCTCATCATCATTTTTCACATTAATGCATGCGTATTTTTTCTTTATTGATTCGGGTAGATCAATGTATGATGAACCAAGCTGAGGCGTAAATTTATTTATATTAACAGCTAAATTGCTAATAGATTTTAAGGCCCAACCCGAATCTCTTTCTTGGAACTCCTCTAGCTGCGTTAAAATTGACACTGTAACATGTTGTTGAAACCATTCATCTAGATTGGTGTCGCGATATATTGGGGCGTTTTTGGTGTTGCAGTATTTAAATTCCTCCATAATCCTATCAGATTTTTGAAGAACAAACTGTCCACAGAACACTGCGTTGACCTTTATCATCTCCTCTTTTTTCAAAACATTATTCACACGCCTCCTGAATAAAGCGAAACAATCACTAAGGAATTGGCGGGGGTCCTTGTGTTTTAAATTGGTAACAATTCCAGTACGAATTCGGCTATTGAACGCGTTATCCGAATCGTCCCAATGAACACGATGTTTAGCCGTTTCCTTTCCACTGCCCGCACCATGTTTTCTTAGGGCTTTTATCTGTTGTCTAATACTTTTCACATTAGCCAGAGTTGATAGCAGTTGTTGTTTTTCCCCGACGGTCTTGGCAGTCTTCAGCTGCTTTTTGATGTGTCGCACAGCCTTAGTACAATTCCTCAGTCCAGCGCCAACGTTTTCTTCTGTGTACGAAGATCGGAGAATGGATAGAATGCTAGTTATTTGTAGCCACAAGTACTTCATAAAAGCAGACATGATAAGAGTTAGCTATGTCCGCTCTCAAGCAAACTAACAATAAGACTGAGAAACCAGACGCTAGCATTCACTTTTATATCGACCGTTATAATCTCGAAATCAACACGTAGCCTCGAACCTCCGACTTTGAGACGCAGGGTGGGGGTGACCTTGAATGACCGTGACATTGAGATGTCCTTGACCTTGGGATGACCGCGACATTGATATGTCCTTGCCATTGAGCTGGGTGACCTTGAGTTACCTTGAGCTACTTGGGTGGTCCTGGGTGACCTTGAGTCACCTTGGGCTACTTGGGTGGCCTTTTTGGTTCTCGTATGACCTTGAGCGATAGATTGTGTGTGTGTACTCGATACATGAACAATTAAAACGACACGTCGCCATTTATTTCTTGACATTGAGATGCCCGATATTGGGACGACTTTGTTGCCGCAAACATGCCACAATCTTGTGTCGTCTTGGGCCACCTGGTCAGGAAGCTGATTGATCTTGAGACGCGGGGTGGGGATGACCTTGAGATGCCCTTGACTTTCGATGGTGATCGAAGGTGATCTTGAGTCACCTTGAGCTACTTGGTGACCTTAACATGACCTTGATACGCGGGGTGGGGGTGACCTTGAAGGGCATTGACATTGAGATGCCCCTGACTTTGGACGGCCTTGACATTGAGATGACCTTGACCTTGGGATACCCATGACATTGGTATGCCCTTGCAATCGAGCTGGGTGACCTTGAGTCACCTTGGGCTACTTGGGCGGTCCAGTATTATTTCTTGTTGGTAGCATTAGGTAGTTAATAAATAGAATATAGTGAAACAATCTTAAAATCGTAAGACTTAACACATTATTTGAATTACACATCTGCTCATTTTGCCGTAATAATATATGGGTGGGGATGACCTTAAATGACCTTGACATTGACATGCCCTTGACATTGAGACGTCTTTGACCTTGGGATGACTTTGACATTGGTATTATCTTGACTTTGGGATTACCCTGATATTGAGCTGACTTTGGATGGTCCGGGTGACCTTGAGTCATCTTGAGCTACTTGGGTGGTCTTGGACGACCTCGACATGACCTTGAGACGCGGGGTGGGGGTGACCTTGAATTTTGCCTTGGCATTGAGATGACCCTGTATTTGATGATTTTTTTCATATTATATAAATCGATTAAGACATATCATGCGACGATTGAGACGTGAGGTGGTGGTGACCTTGAATTTGTCTGACATTGAGATGACCCTGACTTTGTACGACCTTGACATTGAGATGCCCTTGGGATGACCTTGACATTGAGATGCCCTTGGGATGACCTTGACGTTGAGATGCCCTTGGGATGACCTTGACATTGAGACGATCTTTGCTCGGGTGACGTTGAGTCACCTTGAGCTACTTGGGTGGTCTTGGACGACCTCGACATGACCTTGAGACGCGGGGTGGGGGTGACCTTGAATTTTGCCTTGGCATTGAGATGACCCTGTATTTGATGATTTTTTTCATATTATATAAATCGATTAAGACATATCATGCGACGATTGAGGCGTGAGGTGGTGGTGACCTTGAATTTGTCTGACATTGAGATGACCCTGACTTTGTACGACCTTGACATTGAGATGCCCTTGGGATGACCTTGACGTTGAGATGCCCTTGGGATGACCTTGACATTGAGACGATCTTGGCTCGGGTGACGTTGAGTCACCTTGAGCTACTTGGGTGGTCTTGGATGACTTTGACGTGTCCTTGAGACGCGGGGTGGGGGTGATCTTGAATTTCCTTGACAT
The DNA here is from genome assembly GCA_963924545.1 of Pogonocherus hispidulus. Lineage (NCBI taxonomy): Eukaryota > Metazoa > Arthropoda > Insecta > Coleoptera > Cerambycidae > Pogonocherus > Pogonocherus hispidulus. Next base: position 46,872,887 of record OZ004699.1, read on the forward strand.
TGAGATGACCCTAACTTTGAACGACCTTGACATTGAGATGCCCTTGAAGTTGAGATGCCATCGATCTTTGGATGACCTTGACATTGGGATGACATTGACATTGGTATGCTCTTGACATTGGAATTAGCTTGATATTGAGTTGACTCACCTTGGATGGTCCGGGTGACCTCGAGTCACCTTGAACTACTTAGGTAGTCCTTGTATGTGCGACCTTGATTTGGTCAGGTTAGAATTTTCCGACCCTGCTTTTTCAGAGCAATCTATTTGTTTTTCGTTAAACAGTAAGATGCTCTAACGGGGATAAGTGACGGAAAATTCTAACCTGACCAAATCAAGGTCGCACATACAAGGACTACCTAAGTAGCTCAAGGTGACTCGAGGTCACCCGGACCATCCAAGGTGAGTCAACTCAATATCAAGCTAATTCCAATGTCAAGAGCATACCAATGTCAATGTCATCCCAATGTCAAGGTCATCCAAAGATCGATGGCATCTCAACTTCAAGGGCATCTCAATGTCAAGGTCGTTCAAAGTTAGGGTCATCTCAATGTCAAGGAAATTCAAGATCACCCCCACCCCGCGTCTCAAGGACACGTCAAAGTCATCCAAGACCACCCAAGTAGCTCAAGGTGACTCAACGTCACCCGAGCCAAGATCGTCTCAATGTCAAGGTCATCCCAAGGGCATCTCAACGTCAAGGTCATCCCAAGGGCATCTCAATGTCAAGGTCGTACAAAGTCAGGGTCATCTCAATGTCAGACAAATTCAAGGTCACCACCACCTCACGCCTCAATCGTCGCATGATATGTCTTAATCGATTTATATAATATGAAAAAAATCATCAAATACAGGGTCATCTCAATGCCAAGGCAAAATTCAAGGTCACCCCCACCCCGCGTCTCAAGGTCATGTCGAGGTCGTCCAAGACCACCCAAGTAGCTCAAGGTGACTCAACGTCACCCGAGCCAAGATCGTCTCAATGTCAAGGTCATCCCAAGGGCATCTCAACGTTAAGGTCATCCCAAGGGCATCTCAATGTCAAGGTCATCCCAAGGGCATCTCAATGTCAAGGTCGTACAAAGTCAGGGTCATCTCAATGTCAGACAAATTCAAGGTCACCACCACCTCACGTCTCAATCGTCGCATGATATGTCTTAATCGATTTATATAATATGAAAAAAATCATCAAATACAGGGTCATCTCAATGCCAAGGCAAAATTCAAGGTCACCCCCACCCCGCGTCTCAAGGTCATGTCGAGGTCGTCCAAGACCACCCAAGTAGCTCAAGATGACTCAAGGTCACCCGGACCATCCAAAGTCAGCTCAATATCAGGGTAATCCCAAAGTCAAGATAATACCAATGTCAAAGTCATCCCAAGGTCAAAGACGTCTCAATGTCAAGGGCATGTCAATGTCAAGGTCATTTAAGGTCATCCCCACCCATATATTATTACGGCAAAATGAGCAGATGTGTAATTCAAATAATGTGTTAAGTCTTACGATTTTAAGATTGTTTCACTATATTCTATTTATTAACTACCTAATGCTACCAACAAGAAATAATACTGGACCGCCCAAGTAGCCCAAGGTGACTCAAGGTCACCCAGCTCGATTGCAAGGGCATACCAATGTCATGGGTATCCCAAGGTCAAGGTCATCTCAATGTCAAGGCCGTCCAAAGTCAGGGGCATCTCAATGTCAATGCCCTTCAAGGTCACCCCCACCCCGCGTATCAAGGTCATGTTAAGGTCACCAAGTAGCTCAAGGTGACTCAAGATCACCTTCGATCACCATCGAAAGTCAAGGGCATCTCAAGGTCATCCCCACCCCGCGTCTCAAGATCAATCAGCTTCCTGACCAGGTGGCCCAAGACGACACAAGATCACCTTGCGGCAACAAAGTCGTCCCAATATCGGGCATCTCAATGTCAAGAAATAAATGGCGACGTGTCGTTTTAATTGTTCATGTATCGAGTACACACACACAATCTATCGCTCAAGGTCATACGAGAACCAAAAAGGCCACCCAAGTAGCCCAAGGTGACTCAAGGTCACCCAGGACCACCCAAGTAGCTCAAGGTAACTCAAGGTCACCCAGCTCAATGGCAAGGACATATCAATGTCGCGGTCATCCCAAGGTCAAGGACATCTCAATGTCACGGTCATTCAAGGTCACCCCCACCCTGCGTCTCAAAGTCGGAGGTTCGAGGCTACGTGTTGATTTCGAGATTATAACGGTCGATATAAAAGTGAATGCTAGCGTCTGGTTTCTCAGTCTTATTGTTAGTTTGCTTGAGAGCGGACATAGCTAACTCTTATCATGTCTGCTTTTATGAAGTACTTGTGGCTACAAATAACTAGCATTCTATCCATTCTCCGATCTTCGTACACAGAAGAAAACGTTGGCGCTGGACTGAGGAATTGTACTAAGGCTGTGCGACACATCAAAAAGCAGCTGAAGACTGCCAAGACCGTCGGGGAAAAACAACAACTGCTATCAACTCTGGCTAATGTGAAAAGTATTAGACAACAGATAAAAGCCCTAAGAAAACATGGTGCGGGCAGTGGAAAGGAAACGGCTAAACATCGTGTTCATTGGGACGATTCGGATAACGCGTTCAATAGCCGAATTCGTACTGGAATTGTTACCAATTTAAAACACAAGGACCCCCGCCAATTCCTTAGTGATTGTTTCGCTTTATTCAGGAGGCGTGTGAATAATGTTTTGAAAAAAGAGGAGATGATAAAGGTCAACGCAGTGTTCTGTGGACAGTTTGTTCTTCAAAAATCTGATAGGATTATGGAGGAATTTAAATACTGCAACACCAAAAACGCCCCAATATATCGCGACACCAATCTAGATGAATGGTTTCAACAACATGTTACAGTGTCAATTTTAACGCAGCTAGAGGAGTTCCAAGAAAGAGATTCGGGTTGGGCCTTAAAATCTATTAGCAATTTAGCTGTTAATATAAATAAATTTACGCCTCAGCTTGGTTCATCATACATTGATCTACCCGAATCAATAAAGAAAAAACACGCATGCATTAATGTGAAAAATGATGATGAGGCCTGCTTCGCTTGGGCAATTGTCAGTGCTCTGTATCCTGTAAATAAACATTCTGACCGACTTTCTTCGTACTCGCATCCGTCAACAGTGTTAAACTTGGAAGGGACAAAATTTCCAATGTCTATAAGGCAGATACCGCAGTTCGAAAAGAATAATAATCTATCAGTTAATGTATACATTTTAAAAAAATCTAAAAAGCAATTCATTACTCTACCAACCTATTTGTCTAAAAATAAGCGGGATCAGCACGTTAATCTTCTCATGATCCAGGATTCCTATGATGATGATGATGAATCAATTTCTCAACATGTGAGGTACCATTATGTATGGATCAAGGACCTTTCCCGACTTCTCTCCACACAACTTAGCAAAATGCGAGTTAAGAAATATTTTTGCGATAGATGTCTACATTATTTCTACAGTCAAGAAAAATTAGCCAAACATTATGAAGACTGCAAAATCCTGAATGATTGTAAAGTCAGGCTACCGAGTGAAGACAAGAAAAATGTGAATTTTAAAAACTTTAAAAACAAGGAAAAGGTACCATTTATTATTTATGCTGACATGGAGAGTGTTCTTCAACCGGTGGACTCCAAGAATAAATATCAACGACATGTACCTGCTGCTGTCGGCTACTATGTTAAGTGCTCATACGATTCCTCATTATCCTTTTATCGTTCATATCGGGGTGAAGATTGTATGTCTTGGTTTGCTCAACAAATGAACCAATTTGCCGAAGATGTAGAAACAGTTTTTCTTTGTCCGCACGATATGGTCTTGACACCTGAACAACAGGCTGAATTTGATAAAGTCACGCACTGTCACATCTGTGAACAGCCCTTCGGTCCGGATGATGTTAAGGTACGAGACCATTTTCATTTAAGTCCTAAAAATAACTATAGGGGTGCTGCACACAACTCATGTAATATTAATTACAAAGATGAAGTGATTATACCTGTTGTATTTCACAACCTGAGTGGGTATGATGCTCATTTTATTCTGGGAAATATCGCGAATGACATGCCCGGCCGTGTTGATTTACTACCCTTAACCAAAGAAAAATATATTAGTTTTACGAAACACATTGATCAAAATTTAATTAAATTCCGTTTTATTGACTCTTTCCGTTTCATGGCCTCTTCATTAGACACACTATCTTCCTACTTGACACAATTCCCGATTCTAAAAACGCAGTTTACCGAACTAGACGACACACAATTTGACTTGTTGACGAAAAAAGGCGTGTATCCTTACGATTTTATGGACAATTTTGATAAATTTAATTTTGAGTCTTTACCTGAACAACAAAATTTCTATAATCGCTTGGAAAATAGTGATATATCAGACACGCAGTATGGACATGCGCAACGCGTATGGGCTGCATTTAACATTCGAAATGTGGGTGAATACACAGACTTGTACATGAAGACGGACGTTTTACTTTTAGCTGACGTGTTTGAACAATTCCGAAGCAGCTCTCACAAAACATACGGTTTAGATCCCGCGCATTATTACACCCTACCCGGCTACACGTGGGACTGTATGCTAAAATTTACGAAAATTAATCTTGAACTTGTGACTGACATTGACATGATTTTGTTTATTGAAAGAGGTATTCGCGGCGGACTAAGTCAATGTTCCAAACGTAAAAGTGTGGCAAACAACAAGTACCTTCCAAATTTCGATCCTAGCAAACCATCAAAATATTTGGCCTATTTCGATATCAACAATCAATACGGCTGGGCTATGAGCCAGTATTTACCTTACGGCGGGTTCGAGTGGGTTGATCCAAACATTGATGTCACAACTGTATCAGACATTTCGGATGTAGGTTATTTATTAGAGGTCGACCTTAGTTATCAGGAACATCTGCACGACCTACATCGAGATTTGCCATTTTGTCCCGAACATAGTGCTCCCCCTGGTTGTAAAAACACTAAACTTTTGGCTACTTTAAACAGCAAAAATAGATATGTTATTCATTACAGAGCCCTGAAACAAGCTTTACAGCACGGTCTCAAAATAGATAAAATTCATCGCGTCTTGAAATTTAGTCAGTCTCCCTGGTTAAAAGCATATATCGATCTTAATACAAAATTACGACAGGCGGCCAAAAATGATTTTGAAAAAAATTTGTTTAAGTTGATGAATAATGCTGCATTTGGTAAAACAATGGAGAACATCCGCAAACATTCTATCGTAAAATTAGTCAACAGCTGGGAGGGGCGCTACAGTGCGGAGAGTTTAATAGCAAAACCTGAGTTCAAAGCAGTCACAATTTTCAGTGAGAATTTGGTTGCTATCGAATTAAACAAGACCGAAGTATATTTTAATAAACCTATATATGTCGGACAAGCAATTTTGGATCTGGCAAAAACCACCATATACGATTTTCATTATGACTATATGAAACCCGAGTTTGGTGACGACTGCTCAGTTCTTTATACAGACACCGATTCACTTATATATGAAGTTACTGATAAAGATATATATGAGGTCATTCGTCGCGACTGTCATTCCCGTTTTGATACGAGCGATTACCCTAAAAACAACCAGTACAACATCCCACAAGTAAATAAAAAAGTTTTAGGCATGATGAAAGACGAATTTAGCGGTACACCTATAGAATATTTTGTGGGGCTTAGAGCGAAAATGTATACCGTGAAACAAGCTGTGAACAGTATTGATAAGTCTGGGACTTCATCGAACAATATCGGGCTGACGAAGAAAATAAAGGGAATCAAAAAATCGGTTATTAAAAACGTTATTACTTTGGATGACTTCATAGAATGTGTAGACAATTTTAAAGCTAAATACATCACTCAAAACTTAATCAAATCCGAAAAGCATGCTGTCTATTCCATAACTCAAGAAAAAATTGCCTTGAGTCCCCACGACGATAAGAGGTATTTAGTTAGGGGATCGTATGAAACGCTTCCTTGGGGCCATTACTCCATCATGAACGACGAGCCAGCATAATTTATATTTTGTTGTTGTTAATTAAGTATTATTTTGTATATATTTGTTTTTAGTATTGTCTAATTATGTATAGATTAATTATTTAGATTAATTATGTATTAGATTAGTTATTATGGCTATTTTTTTAGATAATTTTATATACCTGTATATAAAATATCTCTAAATACCCTGGTCTATACCATGTATAATGCTCTACTTATGTATAATCTCTACTTATGTCATATTCTATACATAAAAATAAATATCCTGCCCTATAATTCAAAATAAAAAGCTTTCTGAAATGTTCATAGCGTTTTATTTTAGATACATATTAAATTTAAGCAAAGAGGATCTGTGCATGCTCTTTCCTGCCATACTCCTACCTACATCTATCTATTACATATTATTTTTTAATACTACATCTTATTGGCTCGCCACTAGCTTATTTAAGAGACACCTTTTGAATTTCCCATTGGTTGTGTGATATGAATGCTGTAATGGCTATGGAATGTAGCTCAAAGGCCGGAATGTCCGGAGGGCGAGGTCTGAAGGGTGATTGGTTGTGGGGTGTGGTCTGACGGCTGGTAGGCTGGGGGGCGAGGTCTGAAGAAAGATTGGCTGTGGGGTGTGGTCTGACGGCTGATTGGCTGAGGGGCGAGGCCTGAATGCGTGGGGACATGCGCAGTTAACTCAAGAGCGTCTGCGCATTCATTTGGGAACAAATTTTACCACGTTTTTGGCTTATGGGCTTTTACATGGGGTTTGTGGTCCAGAAACCCTATAGTATACCTACTTAGAAGGCTGCCTGCAAAGGTACCGCGTTATAGAATAAATAATAATAATAATTGCGCGACGCCGATAAGGCAGATAAAGATTGTTTTTGTCGCATAATGACGAACCAGGCCGCAATAATAGAAAACCCTGTACTTGTAATATATTGATCTCAAACTAATTACGTAGATTTAAAAAAAAAAACATATCTTCGTTAACTCATTGTGGTCTCTTACAGATAAGAAGCCGATAAAAACTACGAATAAATATAATTTCAAACATCTAGCGTCTCTGCAATATCCTTGACGAATATGATCTGGGTTATCACTTGCGGTGGTCGTAGAAGGCAGCCGCGATAAAAACCCAACATAATAACAAACTAATTGCAAACATTTTGCCGCCTTGTCTCTTACACCGGACCTTACAGATAAGAAGCCGATAAGAAGCCACAAATCAATATTAATATTATATTATATTAATATATTAATATTTATCAAGGCAAAAAATAATCAAATATTATGTATCTCCATAAATATTCTAACTCTGTAGTACGCCTATTGATGTCAAATAATAGTTCGACAAACAAAAAATATATACTGATTTATTCTATGTATCTTCATAAATATTCTAGTTCTGTCGTACGCCATATCACATAATACCCCAAAGCACAAAAAATTATTTAAAAAAAGATAGGGCGAAACCATGATATTGACCAGATATTAAAATAATTATCAGAAAGACAGGTTGAAAAACCCGAACCAAATTGAAATAATTACTTGTATCTGAATTATCACATTGTTTTGTAGAATCGAAAATAAACTTAAGCTTAATGTTTTGAAGACCAAATGTATGATTGTTACATCTAAAATTTAAATACAATCAAATCAATTTAGAGACATTAATATTCAAATTTATTAAGAGAGAATTGGAGTTGTTGAGGTAATTAAGTATCTAGGATTTATGGTGGACAATATCTTATCGTTGAAGAGTCATTTCAGCTATTTTTATAGAAAGATTAGCAAAAAGTTGTTTTTCTTTTCACACTCCTATCTCTTCAAAGCTCTATAAAAGTTTATCAGACTATAATTCAGCCACATTTTGACTACTGCTATACCTTGATGTCGATTTTTTTTTATAACAGCTGTATGTATTCATTGCAAAAACTTCAGGGTATGCGTATTGTTCTCAGATGCAATAGGTACCCTTGTATAAACTTGATGTTAGGTATGTTGAATTGGTTATCAGTTAAGGACAGGTTTTTCTATTTTTCAATGATATTCATATACAAAATTCTTAGTGGAATGTTTCCAACTTACTTTAATGAGTTTATTACTTTTAACTATCTGATTCACCGCTTTCCTACTCGAGCAAACCATGATTTACATGTAACTCGTACTAATTAAAAAAAACAATGAATTCAATATTTCACAACGGTTTAATTCAGTATAATCAGTTACCTTCTAAATGGAAACAATGTACATCTTTAAATTTGTTTAAACACCACCACCTCCTTCAGTATATTTGCGGGTCCATTTAATTTGAATTGCTGTTTTCGTGTTGGTTGAACAATTATTGCTTTATTTAATATTATTATAACTTTCACATGAATTATTATTATCTACTGTTGGTATTTGTCTTTTCTTCTATGTTTGTATATTAGTGCTACTATTTAAATAAACAATTTCTATTTATTCAAAAGATGACGGGCTGTAAGGGGGTTTAATAATTTTTGTAAACGATATCGGTTAATAAAACGGCATATACACTATACAATCAAGCCCATGTCACGTAAAGTATTTATATATATACGGAATAATCCTGTCCTAAACGCACGGATATTTTTATTGCGTCAACTAGGATCAGTATTGCTTTCCCAGGCAAGTACCGCGTCTTTTCTATTACGAGTATATTGATTCATATTGTGGCTTTCAGGCCGATAAATATATTTTCTGATAGGCTGCTGATATTTATTTACATCAGCAGATGTACTTTCAGACCAATATTTTCTATTGGTTTGTTTGCTGCAGCTGCTACCATCTTTCTACGGGTGGTATTTTATGACATCGTTAAGGTTTCGTGCCTCATTGGTTTTTGTTTCGTATGGAATTTTATCATCTGGCCGATGAATGTTGCTATGAAAATTTAAGTTGTCTCTTCTTGTAAATTTCCTGCCACACAAATTGCAGGGGAATAAAACAGCTTTGTGTTTGATAGTGTGGCGACTAAGTGTACTTCTATGTGAGAAAGTTTGTGAGTAAATGTTGCATGCATACATGTTTACGCTTTGAATAGTAGACGGTACATGGGTGTGTACTTGGGGCGTATACTCTTAAATACTTTTGCTAACCATGGCTCAAAATAAGGCTAACCGATACGAAAATAAGGCTAACATTAAGGGTAATAAGGCTAACATTAAGGCTAATAAGGCTAATTTTAAGGCTAACCGTCAGGAAAATAAGGCTAACATTAAAGCTAATAAGGCTAACCTACACGATTATAAGGCTAACATTAAGGCTAACCGTGACGTAAATAAGGCTAACCGTGACGTAAATAAGGCTAACCGTGACGTTAATAAGGCTAACCGTGACATAAATAAGGCTAACCGTGACATAAATAAGGCTAACCGCCAAGTAAAATAAGGCTAACCGTGACGTCAATAAGTGCCATAGCTGGTCTGTAATAACATAAGCCCTTAACTTCGGCTCACAATAGTTCGTCGCACAATCCTAATCGCAGCCGTTTAATTATAATAATTAGTCTCTGTTCTGTCTACATGTCGCGCGAATTTAGCGTTCATATTTACGTTGACTCCAACATATTTGCCGGGGAACATATTGAATTTTGTGGTGTCAGACAGGTACTTTTTTCTCAGACCTTTAGTTCGAGAATTATGTACACACACAGGGCGACCAAGGCGGGCGCGCACACACACACACACACACACATTCCAGTAATATCGCCTTATTTGATAACATAAAAATATCTAGTATCAGGTCGTGGTTAAACTCAGAGGTATACCCGTTTGAAAATCAAAACCTTGATTTCGATAAAAACAGGTACACAGAAGCCTTTCAAGCATATTGCGATTTTCAAAAAAATTTCCTGGGAAGGAGCTTCTCACTACCTCTTTTAAGTTACGCATTATTCCAGAATAGAAGCCTATTCGTTATCGACTGTTCGAGACAAAGCGAAGCTATTAAATCTTCCACTGTTGATGTGAAACTCGAAATTGATGCAAAACAAAATTTTCCCTTGAATACTAGATGTTACTGCATAATCATTCATGACAAGATAATCGAGTATCAACCAGTATCTGGCATAGTTAAGGATGTTTAATGTAAAATGGGTACCGATGTATAATACCTATACTATGATATTGAAAAAATATTTCTATATTTACTAATGTAAATGTAGGGTAAGGTACATAACACAATACATCATACGCACATGATAATGTCATAATGTCTGTGGTAATTTTTACATCTATTATACAAAATATCTTATATATTTATCGTGTCTCAAATGTGGAGGAAGCCTTCGTCACGCTCAATAGAAAAAATGAAACTTGGCCTTACAATTGGAACAGAATGATCCCGAACTTATTCAGACATTTCAGTTTTTCAATATCCTAACATTCATAATTTTACTGAAAATACTCTATTAAATTATAAATTTAGAATTGTTTACAGAGGACGAGATTATGAAGATTTTGAATGGTATTCTACTTTAATAGGTCCAGGGTCATCGAAATTAAATCATATGTTAAGAACAACGACTACGAAGGGAAGCGATAACCAAACACCGGAATATGATTTTTGTTATCTCGCGGTAAACTATGTTTATATTATTTTTACAGTTATTGCTGCAATTGTTATTCTGATATCGCAAGCTTTAAAACTTATAAACTTTATTAAATCAAGAAACAAAAATTATATACCTGTTGTAGTAATGTAAAATAAAAAATATATATCTATATAATAAAATAACTAGACATACAGAGTACATTGTTGGAGTTTTTGATCCTTTTTCCTAATTGTTCACTATATTTTTTCTATTAGACATATAGATAAACAGGTACACATGCGCGCGCTTTCGATTTACTCACTTTCATTGGCTACTTTGAATGGCGGCGGACCGGTGGCGCTGCCGGTGGTTGCGGACCACGCGACGACCTATCGGCCGCCGCCCCAAAACGGCGCGGCGGTCGACAATTTCTAGCGCAGCTCCGAAGCCGGGAGGGGACGAGTCGGGGCGACGAGTGCCGAGCGGAAATATAGTGAACAATAAGGAAAAAGGAATAAAAACTCCAACAAGGTACTCTGTATGTCTAGTTATTTTATTATATAGATATATATTTTTTATTTTACATTACTACAACAGGTATATTATTTTTGTTTCTTGATTTAATAAAGTCTATAAGTTTTAAAGCATGCGATATCAGAATAACAATTGCAGCAATAACTGTAAAAATAATATAAACATAGTTTACCGCGAGATAACAAAAATCATATTCCGGTGTTTGGTTATCGCTTCGCTTCGTAGTCGTTGTTCTTAACATATGATTTAATTTCGATGACCCGAAATTCGCGCGACATTTAGACAGAACAGAGACTAATTATTATAATTAAACGGCTGCGATTAGGATTGTGCGACGAACTATTGTGAGCCGAAGTTAAGGGCTTATGTTATTACAGACCAGCTATAGCACTTATTGACGTCACGGTTAGCCTTATTTTACTTGGCGGTTAGCCTTATTTACGTCACGGTTAGCCTTATTTATGTCACGGTTAGCCTTATTAACGTTACGGTTAGCCTTAATGTTATCCTTATAATCGTGTAGGTTAGCCCTATTAGCCTTAATGTTAGCCTTATTTTCGTGACGGTTAGCCTTAACATTAGCCTTATTAGCCTTAATGTTAGCCTTATTACCCTTAATGTTAGCCTTATTTTCGTATCGGTTAGCCTTATTTTGAGCCATGGTTAGCAAAAGTATTTAAGAGTATACGCCCCAAGTACACACCCATGTACCGTCTACTATTCAAAGCGTAAACATGTATGCATGCAACATTTACTCACAAACTTTCTCACATAGAAGTACACTTAGTCGCCACACTATCAAACATAAAGCTGTTTCATTCCCCTGCAATTTGTGTGGCAGGAAATTTGCAAGAAGAGATAACCTAAATTTTCACAGCAAAAACATTCATCGGCCAGATGATAAAATTCCATACGAAACAAAAACCAATGAGGCACGAAACCTTAACGATGTCATAAAATACCACCCGCAGAAAGATGGTAGCAGCTGCAGCGAACAAACCAATATAAAATATTGGTCTGAAAGTACATCTGCTGATGTAAATAAATATCAGCAGCCTATCAGAAAATATATTTATCGGCCTGAAAGCCACAATATGAATCAATATACTCGTAATAGAAAAGACGCGGTACTTGCCTGGGAAAGCAATACTGATCCTAACGACCTAGTTGACGCAATAAAAATATCCGTGCGTTTAGGACAGGATTATTCCGTATATATATATATAAATACTTTACGTGACATGGGCTTGATTGTATAGTGTATATGCCGTTTTATTAACCGATATCGTTTACAAAAATTATTAAACCCCCTTACAGCCCGTCATCTTTTGAATAAATAGAAATTGTTTATTTAAATAGTAGCACTAATATACAAACATAGAAGAAAAGACAAATACCAACAGTAGATAATAATAATTCATGTGAAAGTTATAATAATATTAAATAAAGCAATAATTGTTCAACCAACACGAAAACAGCAATTCAAATTAAATGGACCCGCAAATATACTGAAGGAGGTGGTGGTGTTTAAACAAATTTAAAGATGTACATTGTTTCCATTTAGAAGGTAACTGATTATACTGAATTAAACCGTTGTGAAATATTGAATTCATTGTTTTTTTTTAATTAGTACGAGTTACATGTAAATCATGGTTTGCTCGAGTAGGAAAGCGGTGAATCAGATAGTTAAAAGTAATAAACTCATTAAAGTAAGTTGGAAACATTCCACTAAGAATTTTGTATATGAATATCATTGAAAATAGAAAAACCTGTCCTTAACTGATAACCAATTCAACATACCTAACATCAAGTTTATACAAGGGTACCTATTGCATCTGAGAACAATACGCATACCATGAAGTTTTTGCAATGAATACATACAGCTGTTATCAAAAAAAAAGCGACATCAAGGTATAGCAGTAGTCAAAATGTGGCTGAATTATAGTCTGATAAACTTTTATAGAGCTTTGAAGAGATAGGAGTGTGAAAAGAAAAACAACTTTTTGCTAATCTTTCTATAAAAATAGCTGAAATGACTCTTCAACGATAAGATATTGTCCACCATAAATCCTAGATACTTAATTACCTCAACAACTCCAATTCTCTCTTAATAAATTTGAATATTAATGTCTCTAAATTGATTTGATTGTATTTAAATTTTAGATGTAACAGTCATACATTTGGTCTTCAAAACATTAAGCTTAAGTTTATTTTCGATTCTACAAAACAATGTGATAATTCAGATACAAGTAATTATTTCAATTTGGTTCGGGTTTTTCAACCTGTCTTTCTGATAATTATTTTAATATCTGGTCAATATCATGGTTTCGCCCTATCTTTTTTTAAATAATTTTTTGTGCTTTGGGGTATTATGTGATATGGCGTACGACAGAACTAGAATATTTATGAAGATACATAGAATAAATCAGTATATATTTTTTGTTTGTCGAACTATTATTTGATATCAATAGGCGTACTACAGAGTTAGAATATTTATGGAGATACATAATATTTGATTATTTTTTGCCTTGATAAATATTAATATATTAATATAATATAATATTAATATTGATTTGTGGCTTCTTATCGGCTTCTTATCTGTAAGGTCCGGTGTAAGAGACAAGGCGGCAAAATGTTTGCAATTAGTTTGATATTATGTTGGGTTTTTATCGCGGCTGCCTTCTACGACCACCGCAAGTGATAACCCAGATCATATTCGTCAAGGATATTGCAGAGACGCTAGATCTTTGAAATTATATTTATTCGTAGTTTTTATCGGCTTCTTATCTGTAAGAGACCACAATGAGTTAACGAAGATATGCTTTTTTTTAAATCTACGTAATTAGTTTGAGATCAATATATTACAAGTACAGGGTTTTCTATTATTGCGGCCTGGTTCGTCATTATGCGACAAAAACAATCTTTATCGGCCTTATCGGCGTCGCGCAATTATTATTATTATTTATTCTATAACGCGGTACCTTTGCAGGCAGCCTTCTACCTGTGTGTTCCTGATAACCCAGATCATATTCGTCAAGGACATTGCAAAGACGCTAGATGTTTGAAATTATATTTATTCGTAGTTTTTATCGGTCGGAAGTTCTTATCGGTAGCCTGGAGAGAGAGGCCACAATAAGTTAACGAAAATATGTTTTTTTAAATCTACGTATTTGGTTTGAGCTCGTTTTGTAAAACAATCCTCTGTGGCGCCGATATCTTTTTGCAGAGACGCCGGATGATAATATACAGGGTGTCCACCTAGTGCGCGTAAGTCCAATATCTGGGTTAATAAAAGAGATAACTTAATTTTTTTTCTACAGGGTTGTCTAATATCCCGAGCTGCACAAAATGAAAATATATTTACATATTCAGGGTGTTCAGTTTTTCCTGGACAGGTACCAACTTCATTTTTTTAAATGGAAATATATATTTTTTATTGCTTTTTCGAACTAAACCCTTGATTTTAGTAGGACTTTCATCAGCCTTCCCTATACCTAACTTAAACTGTTTTTGAAATATTGACGGGTGAATATTGACATTTTTGCAACTTTGACACCCTGTAAAATCTAAACGGTTTGAGATCAAGCAAAACGGTTTGCACATTCCTATCTTAACTTTTCATAAGCTATCGTTTGATACTAATTTCAAATTTATACAGGAATAAAAAATTTTCAAAATTTTCAGAAAATTTTACATTTTTGGATAATTCTGAAATTAGTACCAAACGATAGCTTATAAAAAGTTAAGATAGGAATGTGCAAACCGTTTTGCTTGATCTCAAACCGTTTATATTTTACAGGGTGTCAAAGTTGCAAAAATGTCAATATTCACCCGTCAATATTTCAAAAACAGTTTAAGTTAGGTATAGGGAAGGCTGATGAAAGTCCTACTAAAATCAAGGGTTTAGTTCGAAAAAGCAATAAAAAATATATATTTCCATTTAGAAAAACGAAGTTGGTACCTGTCCAGGGAAAACTGAACACCCTGAATATGTAAATATATTTTCATTTTGTGCAGCTCGGGATATTAGACAACCCTGTAGAAAAAAAAATTAAGTTATCTCTTTTATTAACCCAGATATTGGACTTACGCGCACTAGGTGGACACCCTGTATATATTTGAAATTATTAATATTTATTCGCAGTTTTTTATCACCGCGAGTTCGTAACTGTTACCAGAGCTCGTTTCGTTGAAAATTCTGCAACAAATCTGGTAGAGATTTCAGCAAGGCGTCGGAAAAATACGCTGGCTTGAGACCGCAGATGCTCGCTCTCTCTCAGGCAGCTCATTAATTTATGGAGATGAGCAATATTTATTATTATTATACATGCGCGCAGTATACAGCGGTTTGTGCTGGTGCTCGATCTTGTTTGCCCTCATCAGTATGGAGATATCAATAATTTCGCAAGTGTTATTATTTTGCATAGTTTCAAATTGTTGTTGTTGTTCTCACCAGTATGGAGATAATTAGATATTTATTATTATTATATTACGCGCGCGCGCGCAGTTGTATGTGGTTCAGTCTAAAAAGTGGTCTGTGTTGGTGGTGGTCGGTCGTGCTTGTTCCACAAAAAAAAAGTTAGGTTAGGTTTTAAATTGTCGTTGCTCTCGTCAGTATGGAGATAATTAGATATTTATTATTATATTATATTACATACATGCAGTCTACAGTGGTCTGTGTTCGTGATCGGTCGGTCGTGCTTGTTCCACGAAAAGTTAGTTTAAGTTATTTGAGTTCGTTCGCATTTAATAATGAGATATCACGCTGGTGTCGGCTGTGTTGGTGATCAGTCGGAGAACTTGCCTATATACTTTAAATTCAAATATTGAGCCCCAAACGGCTGTCTTCGCTCTTAGAACGTAGAGGCTAAATTAGTGTTTTAGACGTTGAGACGAATCGTTTGATACCCCACATCACGTGATTTGGGAGACCGGAAGTAGATGGATTCTAGCTTGTTTCGAGCTGGGGAACACGACTATATACTTTAAATTCAAATATTGAGTCCCAAACGGCTGTCTTCGCTCTTAGAAAGAAAATTGGACTAAATTAGTGTTCTAGACGTTGAGACGAATCGTTTGATACCCCACATCGTGTGATTCGGGAGACCGGAAATGGACACCGGAAGTGGCCATTTTATGATGGATTCTAGCTTGTTTCGAGCTGGGCAACACGCCTATGTACTTTAAATTCAAATATTGAGTCCTAAATGGCTGTTTTCGCTCTTAGAACGTAAATTTGGCTAAATTAGTGTTCTAGACGTTGAGACGAATCGTTTGATACCCCACATCACGTGATTTGGGAGACCGGAAATGGAGACCGGAAGTAGATGGATTCTAGCTTGTTTCGAGCTGGGGAACATGACTATATACTTTAAATTCAAATATTGAGTCCCAAACGGCTGTCTTCGCTCTTAGAAAGAAAATTTGACTAAATTAGTGTTCTAGACGTTGAGACGAATCGTTTGATACCCCACATCGTGTGATTCGGGAGACCGGAAATGGACACCGGAAGTGGCCATTTTATGATGGATTCTAGCTTGTTTCGAGCTGGGCAACACGCCTATATACTTTAAATTCAAATATTGAGTCCCAAATGGCTGTTTTCGCTCTTAGAACGTAAATTTAGCTAAATTAGTGTTCTACACGTTGAGACGAATCGTTTGATATCCCACATCATGTGATTTGGGAGACCAGAAATGGAGAGCCCATTTTGGGGCCCTAAGGGGGTCCCCATCTGGGGAGCGGAGCCCGGTCTCAATCGCCGCCATGCCTACTTCCACATGCAACATGTTTACCAGGCTCAATTAAAGGGTAGAAGACAACGATTCGAAGAAAATATTCAGCAATATGAGGCCGATATAGCCCGGATGGTGAATCTAGCTTACCCCACTGCCCCTGTAGAGTTCCAAGAGCAATTAGCTGTAAGTAGCTTCATAGATGGACTGCGAGACCCTGAAATCAGTCAGGCGTTGAGGTTATCCAGAAACAAAACCATTTCCGAAGCTTTGGCGCAGCCGTTAGAAATTGAAGCTGCTCAACAAGCATTCAGACTGGGTCAAGGCAGAGCAAAGCTAATTAAATATCAGCCAGCCGACTATCGAAGTAATGACAAAAATGTGGAGGTATGGCTGAAAAATGTTCAAGATTTATTGAACAATTTCCAAATCGAACTGAATCATACCGACTCTGCTACATTTAGCAGACGTAGACCCATACGATGCTGGAATTGCGGGGACGAATTCGATTAGGACATCGATTCTCAGTAATCGATGTCCTAAAAACACATCGGAATAGGACCAGGGAAACGCCAACTAGCCAGCTTTGAGAGGCGAAAGCTGATGAGGTGCTACCAAGCCCCACCAACCATGAGGAGCAAGGTTACCCGGCTGCAGAACAACGGCAACAGCTTGGTAGTACCAGGGCGAATATGCGGCCGGGAATGCGAAATGGTCCTTGATACTGGCTCAAGTCACATCATAGTAAGGTCAGACATCGTAGCCCATTGTAGAATTCAGAAGCCGGACAGAAACTTCATTTTGGAAACAGCAAATGGGGAAGTCATACCAGTAAAAGGCATCCATGTGGCAAACATCTGTTTAGGAACAAATACATTCCAACAAGACATCCTTGTAGCCGACATCACCTATGACGTCATTCTTGGTCTGAATATCATGACTGAGCATAATTTTATCCTGGATCTGGCTCAGAGACTACTAAAGACAAAAGATGAAGAAATTTTAATGCTTTATCCTAAAATGAGAAATCTACCCATTAAAACCGTTAAAGCATTAGAAGACATTATTCTACCGGCGGAATCAGAAGTAACTATTGAGGCAATTTGTAACAGTTCGGCGGCTTTTGAAGAAACAGTAATGGTGGAACCAGAACCGGAGAGCAATCTTCCCAAAAGAGGAATTTTAATAGGAAAGACTGTAGCATTTCATGAAGGGCTAAGGCCAGATTCAATTATGTTCAATGTAAATTGTACTGTATCCTTCGTTATTAGGCTACCTAAAATACATCAACCAGTATTGTTGGTTGCTCAAAAATATCATACACCAAGGGTTTGTGTATTTACAAGTCAAAATTTATTATAATAACATGTACATTAATCTATATTAATTTACATACATCTGATGCACTAAAACATTTATAAAAACAAATATCATAACAACTATTACCTAACTATTAATGCCTATAGTTCTTTCTCAATGTTAGTTAACAAATTCAAGGTAATGCTCTACATCAAGGTGCATCCTTTTATCTTGTGGAGACATGATATTATTTACATTCTTGAGCCCAGATGTATGACACAGTTATGATAAACCATTAGATCATTCCTCTGATCTTCCAGAACACCGCTGTGATAGTCCTTGTAGTCTATCTTCCACATTTTCTTTTTGAGATGCTCCAAGCTTACATAATTCCTGTTGATACCTCGATTGCCAAGATTTTCCGTGTTTGACATACTTCCGACTCTTGAAGTCTGTCAACACAAAAGGTTAAAATTCCCCAACCCAGATTTCCGCGTAGGAGGGACGGCTTCCGGCTTGCAAATACGAAAGAAGGGGGAGACGAGTTTCTGTTGGTGATAAGGTCGGGTGTATAGTTAGTGCTCATCACACAATTTTTCCATTTTTGGGATATAGAAAAAACTACCCTCATGATCTACACCTTCCATTAAGTTAAGGAGTTTAGATTTGTTGTCCTAGTAGAAGTTTTAATGCTTTCTCGACAAACTCCTCAACACGTGCCTCTCTTGGATTTTGTCTTATTATTCCGGTACGTTGATGACGTCCCCAAATTTAATTAGTTATAATTAGTATTTAAAACCCTTCTGGAGAAGGTGAGTTTCCATTTATTTTAGTTAATATTACCTAAGATAATAATAATAATAATAATATGTTTTATTTTAATAGCATGAAATACAATATATTACAATAGATAATGTATTATAAAATAAAACAAAGAGTAATCACGGAAACTACACATGTGCAGTTTGTGTGTGATGAAAATATTTTACTTAGTTCAAAATACAGATTAGTTTACATTAGTTTACATTAACACTATAATTACAAATAATGCATATTTTAAAAATTATGTCAAGTCCAGGAAAATTCCAAATTTACAAATATAAGTGTCCATTTAATGTGTTCATATTCTGGTAAGTAATTTGTCAAATTCAAGTATTCAATTTCTCATTATTAAGTTTATAATTTCTTTACTGGCATTGCCTACCCATTCTTTTACTTTCTTTTTAAAATTCTTGCTGTTAACTTTTAATTTTATTTGTTCGGGTAGAATATTGTAAAACTTTGGAGCTAAATATTGTGCATGTTTTTGTCCTACAGTTGTTATGGTACGCGGAATACTAACACAATTATCTTTATAACGCGTGGTATAGTCATGAGTGACCGATTCAAGTTTAATTTTATTTTTGTGAATATTTAGTAATATTCTCAGGCAGTACATTGGTCGACTATCAAAAATTTTGCTCTCCCTATACAACAACTCTGAAGGATATCTAATTGTTTTATCAAAAATAATTTTTATGATCCATTTTTGTATTACGTTAAGACTCTTTAAATGACTGTCACTCACTCCACCCCAACTTATAATACCGTACGTTATAAGCGGCTCCACTAATGCGGTATAAAGAGTCTTTAAATAGTCAACATTCAGGTAGTCCCTCAAGTAGTGAAATCGATAGATGAAACATTTTATTTTTTGAGTAATATTTTTAATTTGCAAGTTCCACCTCATATGTCTGTCTATTACGACACCTAAGTATTTCATTGAGTTCGCTTCAGGGATATTTATATTGCTATTTATTTTGATTGGCCCTAAATTAGGTAAGTATTTAGCGTAAGATGTAAAAACCATATATTTTGTTTTATCACAATTCAGCGTAAGTTTGTTGCTACTAAACCATCTGACTATCTCATTAAAATCATTTTCCACTTGTTCCTTCAGAGTTTGCCAGCTATCAGAAGTATATATCACTGCAGTATCATCCGCGTAACTAATAATCTTGCCTTTAGAATATGACGTCAATAAATCATTTACATAAATAGTAAACAGAAGAGGACCCAGAACAGTGCCCTGTGGAACTCCCCAAAACACGGTTCTGTCGTCACTCTCTGTATCTTCTATTTTAACTCTCTGTTTTCTGCCAGTTAAATAGCTACTTATGATATCTTTGACTTTTCCTCTAAGGCCACAGGATTCCAATTTTCTAACAAGGCTTTTATGACATACCGTGTCAAATGCTTTTGACAGATCTACAAATACGCACATAGCTGACTTATTTTTATCTAAAGCTTCATATAAAAGCGATGTTAAATTATAAATTGCGTCCTCTGACGATCTCCCCTCACGAAATCCATACTGGCAATCAGATAGTACACTAAACCTATCAAGGAATTTTACAATTCGCTTTTTCAATATTTTTTCTATAATTTTAGAAAAATTAGAAATTAAGGAGATGGGTCGATAGTTACTTAGTTCTTCAATTGATCCATTCTTATATAGTGGTTTTACAATACCCAGTTTTAAGACATCCGGAAACTCTCCGTCCTTAAAACAACGATTTATTAAAATAGTCAAGGGTATCACAATCTCGGCGGATATCTCCTTTATTGTCTCCGACCTGATATTATCAAAGCCCGGAGACTTTCCAGATTTTAACTCTTTTATTACATTTAGTATCATCGTGCCATCAACAACATTCATATTTTCTACAAAATTTTGTGGCATTTCAATATTTTTTGCATAATTTTCACCAATTTTACTAAAAAAGGTATTGAAGGCACAACATATATCCATTTTGTCAAAAATCAAATCCCCATTATAGACTTTTATTTGATTTATTTTTGTTTTAGGCGGAGATTTATTACATATTTGATTTACACAATCCCATAGAGTTTTAGACTTATTTTTATGTTTATTAATTAACGATTGCATATAGTTTTGCTTTCTTTATACATTTTGTTACATTTTGCTTACACATGTTGTAAGCTTCTTTCAGACGTTGATTTTGCGGTTCCCTAATCATTTGCTTATATAAATTATTTTTTATGTTTATATCTTTCAAAATGCTATTTGTAATCCATTGCTTCTTAGGAGTGTTTTTGTTATTATAATAAACTGTTTTTGTGTTTTTATTGATGTAATAGTTAAGTCTATCTATAAATGATGTTGTTGCTCTATTTACATTAATTTCATTATATATAATATTCCAATCCTCATTTGTAAATCTATTTTTAGATTTCTGTAGTTTATGAATTTCTTAATATTTTTATGTTTTTCTTTTTCTTGTAAATCAATATTATTGTCCTTTAAATTAATTATGAGTGAGACTGGTGAGTGATCTGTAATGTTATATTCAAAAATGAAATACTGGAAATCATATATATGATCATTATTTCTTCTTTCTTTAACAAATATCATAACAACTATTACCTAACTATTAATGCCTATAGTTCTTTCTCAATGTTAGTTAACAAATTCAAGGTAATGCTCTACATCAAGGTGCATCCTTTTATCTTGTGGAGACATGATATTATTTACATTCTTGAGCCCAGATGTATGACACAGTTATGATAAACCATTAGATCATTCCTCTGATCTTCCAGAACACCGCTGTGATAGTCCTTGTAGTCTATCTTCCACATTTTCTTTTTGAGATGCTCCAAGCTTACATAATTCCTGTTGATACCTCGATTGCCAAGATTTTCCGTGTTTGACATACTTCCGACTCTTGAAGTCTGTCAACACAAAAGGTTAAAATTCCCCAACCCCGATTTCCGCGTAGGAGGGACGGCTTCCGGCTTGCAAATACGAAAGAAGGGGGAGACGAGTTTCTGTTGGTGATAAGGTCGGGTGTATAGTTAGTGCTCATCACACTATACACTTATACGATACACTTATATGATCATTATTTCTTCTTTCTTTAACAAAAATGTGATCGAGACACGTTTTACTTTGCGGACGCGTACATTTATTCACGTATGAAGTGTAGCCAAAATAGTTTAATGTGTTTTTATATTGTTCTGTCTGTTCGTCGTCTGAAAAAAGGTCCACGTTGATATCCCCTATTATTATATGTTTTTGTATACTATTTTTATCATGAAGGTAGTTAAATAAATCGGTGTTTAACATTTGTACGTCTGAATTTGGTGATCTATAAATGCAAGTCACATAGAATTTAGTTTCGAGTATTTGTATTTCTAGTTCTAGACATTTCATAGGTCCTATTAAAAAGTCCCTGTAAGATACATTCATAGATTCCTTTACAAACGCAATATTCCCATCACACTTATTAAATTTTCCCTCATTATATATAGTTTTATACCCTTTCATATTAAATACATGTATATCATAAACTATGTTTGTTTCTGTTAACACAATAATCTCATATTCTTTTTTAAACTGATTTTAAAAACATAGTAAATTATCAAAATTCTTATTTATGCTTCTAATATTAACATGAACAATTTTAACAGCATGTATATTTTGTTATATTATAATCTTTGACATTTTTAATAATTTTTGTATCGATGTTTCTATGGTACAGATAAGTAACATGATTTATTTTAGGGTTTTAGGATAAGTCATAAGTTCAAGCAACTTATTCTCAGTATCTATTTTGACTTCCAAGTTTTCTTTTGGTGGCCAGCCAATAAATTACATGATATTATCAAGTTAATTTCCAATGGTATCCAAATCAGTCTAGACGTCCGATATTTGCAACCGCCGTCAAGACGTTCCAACCTAAGCTACACTAGTAGACGAAGTTTCGGTTTAGATCGCCACCATTTTGTCCAGAGCTAAACCACTTTGCAGATACCTCTGGTCAGTATGTAATTACTATTAATTCCAACTCCAGGGCCGATCAATAATTCAGGCCAGCAAACTGTTTATTTATTTATATTGAAACCATTTTTTTATTAATAAAGATAATTTTGTCACATACCACTGGTAGTGAATCACAAATAAGTATTGCGTATACATGTATTTTTTGCTTAGCTGTAAACGCCACGTCATAGTACTATGAGGGTGCGGTGAAAAGTATATATCATTTATTCATTATCTTATATATTTGGTTTAGATACTAAGTTGAAATCAACTTAACTTAAGTGTTAAAAAAAATATAAGTACATATACACATATTTGATCATACATTTTAAATAACATAATAAACTGTTTTTGCTATATATTTCCTCTAAGGAAACTCCGGAAGTTGGAGAATAAATACTTTATAGTTGCCATAATAAGTTTCATGAATATTGCCCTACTTACCCTATATATATTTTTTCCTAATTATTTGAGTAATAAATTTAAAGATCTATGTTATTTTCGTTTTGTGTTCCGTGACTAGGCAAAACAAGAAGTCATACATTTTTTTAAGTTACGTGGCGCCCTTATATATTTGCCTTCTAAAAAGAATTCTACATCCTTACCCACGACCGCTCTTCCGACGAAAAGCTGCCGCACGCGAGTGAAGGGTCCCCCGCTATGAATGTGTAAAAAAAATAAAAAAAAATAATTTTTAGATACACAATAAAATCACGTAACATCCTAAATAGTAAAAGGTACCTTGCAAGACTAACCCAAAAGAAGAACGACTCAGTGTTGGTGAGAATGTTAAATCTGAAAGACTACCCACAGGAAGTGAAGAAAGGAGAATCCTTGGGAGTTTGTCAGATAGTCGATGTGGTTTTCAAGAATGTAGAATCATCAACAGCACGCTGTGATCCTCGAATACTGTCGGAAATTCTGCAAAACCTTGTTAACCGATCCACGTCATCATTACCATTGGAGGACGTTCATAAAGTAGAAGAATTATGAAGACAGTACCAAGATGTATTCTCACTAACTGAGAGTGATGTAGGAAGAACTGACCTAGTTCAACACCGCATAAATACCAGCGGCACCGCTCCAATTAAGCAAGCCCCACGAAGAATTTCATTGGCCAAACAAGAAGAAGTATCGAAATTGTTGAGCGATATGCAACAACAGGGAGTCATTGAATCATCGCAAAGTCCATGGACCTCTCCAGTAGTTTTGGTGAAGAAGAAAGACGGCTCTACTAGATTTTGTGTTGACTACCGAAGATTAAATGATGTCACCAAGAAGGACAGTTATCCGTTGCCAAGAATAGACGACACTCTGGACACGCTATCTGGATCTCAATGGTTTTCTACTTTAGACCTGAAAAGTGGCTACTGGCAAGTCCAACTTCATGCGAACGACAAAGAAAAGACAGCTTTTTCCATTGGGACAGGTTTGTGGCAATTCAACGTTATGCCGTTTGGGCTTTGTAACGCGCCAGCCACGTTTGATAGACTGATGGAAACAATTCTCCGTGGAATGACGTAGAAAACCTGTCTAGTCTATCTACACGATGTGATAATATTTGGCAAAAACTTTGAAGATCATTTAAATAATGTCCAGGAAGTCTTGCAAAAGTTAAGAGAAGCCCAACTGAAGATAAGTCCCAAGAAATGCATGCTCTTCCAAAAAAAAGTAAGGTATTTAGGACACATTATTTCTACAGATGGAGTCAAGACTGATCCGGAGAAAACTGAAACCATTTGGAAATGGCCAGTGCCGAGAGACAAACGTGAATTAAGGAGTTTTCTGGGACTTTGCACATACTATCGGAAGTTTGTGAAAAGTTTTGCCGATATCGCCAAACCTCTGCATCGACTTACCGAAAATAGCCAACCATTTATGTGGACGGAACAGTGTCAGGAAGCTTTTCAGAAGCTTAAAGGCGCCCTGTGTTCTCCCCCGATCCTGTCATATCCAATTCCTGGAAAGAAGTTCATCGTAGACACTGACGCCAGCAATACTGGAATTGGAGGGGTACTATCGCAAGTAGAGGAAGGACAAGAGAAAGTGATTGCCTACTTTAGCAAAGTCCTTTCCAAGCAAGAGATGAACTACTGTGTGACTAGGAGAGAGTTACTTGCCATTGTCAAAACAGTGGAGCATTTTCACAAGTATCTCTATGGTCAGCCGTTCATTTTGAGAACCGACCATGCTTCATTGAAGTGGCTTTTGGAATTCAAGAACCCGGAAGGCCAAGTGGCAAGATGGCTTCAACGTTTGCAAGAGTACGACTTCAAAATTGAACACCGAAGAGGACAGAGCCATCGCAACGCTGACGCTTTATCCAGAAGGCCATGCCTTCCTGATTGTAGATATTGCTTGCGACAGGAAGCAAGGGAACAGGACGATTTTCATTGCCGAAGAATTAGCATCCAAAGCCCAGAACATTGGGATAGTAGGAGCCTTGCTAAAGAACAGAGTGAAGATCTAGTGTTTGGCCCAATTTTCCAATGGAAAATAAATAAAATGGATAGACCTGATTGGCAGGATATTTCCAATAAATCTCCATCTCTGAAAAGTTACTGGGCATTATGGGACTCCCTAGTTGTAGAAAATGGCCAACTAAAAAGAGTATGGGAGAGTCCGGACGGCAAAGAAAGGAACTATCAGACTGTATTACCCAGGACAAGAGTTCCAGAAGTTCTCCAAGCGGTTCATAGTGGCGTTGGTGGTGGGCATTTTGGAATCAATAAGACTTTGAACAAAGTCAGAGAGTGATTCTACTGGCTTGGGAGTCGTTCCGATGTGGAAGAGTGGTGCCGGCATTGTGAAACCTGCGCCTCTAGTAAGGGACCAATGACTTGAAGTCGCGGACAGATGAAGCAGTACAATGTCGGTGCTCCATTTGAAAGAATAGCTATTGACATAGCTGGCCCATTTCCTCGAAGTGACTCTGGCAATCGTTATATCTTGGTAGCTATGGACAACTTCAGCAAGTGGCCAGAAATATATCCTATACCTAATCAGGAAGCAGTCACCTTAGCAGAGGTCCTATTTGAAAACTGGATATGCCGTTATGGAGTTCCGAGGGAAATCCATTCTGACCAAGGACGGAACTTCGAATCTGAGGTATTTCAGAATGTTTGCCAACTACTAGGTATCTCGAAAACTAGAACAACACCTCTTCATCCACAGATTATAAATATCCATCAGATGGAATGTTCGAGAGATTCAATCGAACCATGGAAAATTTCCTGAAAACTGCCGTGAATGAAAAGCAGACCAACTGGGACACCTGCCTTCCTCCATTTCTCTTAGCATATAGAGCGGCAGTTCACGAAACCACTGGTAAAACACCAGCCAGTGTGATTTTAGGCAACGAATTACGTCTACCGATAGACCTCATTGCAAATAGACCAGAACATCAGGAAAATATCAGTGACTATCTCCGCCACCTGAAAGCTTGTATAAACGAATAACGAATAAAGTTGGTACATGAGGAGGTACGAAAAAATCTGAGAATAGAAAGTGACAGAATGAAGATCCGTTACGACTTACGTGCCAACAGTAGTGGGTTTCATGAAAATGATAAAGTTTGGCTGTACAACCCAAAGAGGACTAAGGGCAAACCACCTAAATTACAGAGATCTTGGGAAGACCCTTATTCGATTGTAACCAGGTTAAATGATGTCGTCTATAGGATCCAACGAAATCCTCAATCCAAAATGAAGATTGTTCACATAGATCGACTGACGCCTTATCAAGAACACCATGCGGATGATGGAGTAACCTCATCGAGACGATCAGTTCTGAGAGGGGGGCAGTGTTACGGAAGCTCACCTACCTTGCTAGTGAATCTGCCCGTTTTGTGAATTCATTTATTATTGTTTATAAATTAACATTTGTAAAATCTTTAGGTTGACGTTTCTAATCTAGAATTTTCGTTTAAGTCATAGAATCGTTCCATTATGTTCCGGAATCCAAAAAAGAGGCTCCCGAATATTCCAGAAGCTTGAAAAATATATAAATACTCGTGATTTCGAGAGGACGGGGAGTTTTTAGTCGAAAGCGTGAGCGCGTTAAACCGAAACGTCAAACTAAGGAATTTGTGTTGATTGTTGTGAAAAAGAGTTGAAGTTTGTATCTAGTGACAATAAAGATTTGTGTTGTTTTGTCGAACAAGCTGGTTTAATCTGATTGGAGGTTAGACAAACGTTACAATATTATATATATATTTTATATATATATAATATATATTAATATTTATATAAATATTCGTGCAAATTCGTGAAATATTGTTTAAAAAAATATTACCATCGAATACTGACAAATGAATCCATAGATTCCGAGACAACTGAAATAGCATCCGAAACAATATTTCACGAATTTGAAATTATATTATATATATCGCCATTTCAAACGTCATCGTGCTAAGCAACTTCCGGGGTCTTTTATTGAGAGTAACCATGTAAGTGTTCTGTGATCGTTAATCAATTTAAATGTGCTAAAAAATAAGTAGGGTCTAAAGCGTTTAACTGATCAAACGATAGCTAAAATTCTCGTTCACTGGTCGAGTATTTTGTCTCTGCGGGACATAACGTTCTAGAGGTATAAGCTATGGGAAGGTCTTTTCCTATAGGTCCTTGTGAGAGACCAGCTCATATTGCAAATGCGCTAGCATCTGTAGTAAGCACAAAGGTTTCATTGAAGTTTGGGTAAATTAGGATTGGGGTAGACTGACACTGAGTAAAAAATGGAAACTATGTCTTTTTGTAATAATTTTGTTAAAGGTTTAGAAAGTTTAGCAAACTGAGGAATAAATCTTCTATAATAAACAGCAAGTCCTAAAAATGATTTGATGTCTTTTTGGTTGTGGGAAATTTGCTACACAATTAATTTTTTCGGGATTAGGTTTTACTCCGTAAGGTGTAATAAGATGATCAAGGTAAACGACTTCTTTTCTAAGAAACTCACACTTGTCGGTTTGAATTTTGAGGTTTGCATTTCGTAATCCTTTTCAGTCAAATGTGAGATATGTTCATGAATTATCGGGGAATAGATTATGATATCGTCCATATAGACAAGACAACGTTCATTTTGTATACCTAAAAGAATATTGTTCATCACACGCTGAAATGTTGATGGCGCGTTCTTTAATCTTAAAGGCATGCGCACAAATTCAAAGTGACCATTTTCTACAGAAAATGCAGTTTTAGATATATCTTGTGGGTCTATCTCGATTTCGTGTAAATCGGATGCGAGCTCTAAAGTGGTAAAGTATTCGCATTTGCCAAGTTAGTCTAACAAGTTTGAAATATTTGGAAGAGGATATTTGTCTCCGACAGTTACTTCGTTTAATTTTCGGTAATTAACTACAAAACGCCATTTTTGTTTTCCTGCGTCCAATTTTTTTGGAACAACCCATACTGGCGCTAACCAAGGTGATACTGATGGTCTGATAATTCCCTGATGTAGTATTTTTAACATTTGGATTTTCCTTCCTCTTTATAGATGCGATAAGATTTTGTAAAGATTGGTTTCAGATTATTGGTATCTATAGAATGTTTGATTTCGTTTGTAAAAGTCAAGTTGTCTCTTTCTAAATAGAATATGTCAAAAAAATCCAAACAAATTGGTGTGATTGATTTACATTCTTCGTCTTCAAGTGTTCTAGTCTAAGTTGATTTTTTATTTCTGAAGTCTTCTCATTGGGTATTGTATCAAATTCTTGGCTGTTACAATCCAGTGAAGAAAAAATTGGAAAAGGTTCTAGTATAAGATTATTAAAGTCAATTGTTTTCATGTAGCATTAGCATTAATGACAGATGTTAAAAATCCTCCTTTATTATTAATTTTGACAAGATAATTTGGTAAATGATCTTTTTCTCTTCCTGTCCTGATAGAACGGCTTCTGTACTGGCTAAATTACAAGTAAATTTATAAATTTGTTCTGTCCGATGGTCAATAGAAATTTTCCGGTTAGTTCTAAAATTGTTTGGTTTTGAGTTATTTTATGTGGTGTCTATAAGTCATCAATAACTTAATAACAATAATAATAAAGGGGTAGTTTTAAAATTTTATTTTTTATAAGTAGTTTATTTTTTAAAGTCAATAATACACTCGTAATGTTCTAAAAAGTCTGACCTAGTAATCTATCAAATTCGGTGTCGATGTCGTGTACATACACTTTATGAGGAGTTAGTATTAAATGGAATACGAGTGGATTCAGTGATTGAAATTTTTTAATTTGTGATTCCTTGAATTTTGACATTTTCTCTAAAACGATTTGGAAATTTTTCGCGAGTTTTGGGTTTAAAAATTGATAAACCTGCGCCTGTATCTATTAGTAATTGAAAAGTATTACTAGCATCCGTAATTTAATATCAATTTTTTTAATTTACTGTTAATAATGGATTCATGATAAACTCTTTTCGTTGAACGAACTCATTTCGTTTAAATTCATTGTTTGAATTTGCGTTTCTGATTGGGTTAATTTTCGATTGGGTGGATCGTCTAATTGATTGGGTGCCTAGCCGAAAATCCTGATAAGTATTGGTGTAATTCGTTTCAAATTGATTTATATTATAATTATCAAATTCATAATTGTGATTATTACTAGAGAAATCTTGATATTGATGAGCAGTATCATCTATAATTTAAATTTTGATGAGCAGTATCTTCACTCCAATTTTGATATTGGTGAACAATATCATCAACACAGTTAGAGTATTGGTGAGCAGAATGTGAGTACCTACATAATTTTCGTAAAAATCATATTGATATTGATAAGCATCATTTTCATTTATTTCATTAACATGATGGTTCTCGGTTGTTGATAATTAGGATTGGTCCGAATTATAGACAATATATTTTTGTTGATTAAAATTGGGATTGGGTCGTATGGCAGAAGTTCATTCACGTTAAGTTTAAACTGACGTTTTTAAGTTTTAAGTTTTAAGTTTTAAGTTAAATTTATATAACGTTACTTTAAACTTAACGTGAATGAACTTTAGATGGTCTATTTTGAAAATTATTTTGTTAAGGGTTAGTCTGAGGCCTTGGGCCATTTTAATTTAAAGGTAGTCTTTGAAATGATTGATATGTTTAATGTGGTTGGAAATTTGGTCTTTGGACATAATTTTGATCAGAAAAATTTCGGAAATTGGAGGAATTTTGTTGATATTTTCTCGTATGACATTCATTTACTACGTGACCATTTCTTCTACAAAAGGAACTAGATTTTTGTTCATTTGGAGATATTTGTGGTCTCCTTATTTGATTTATATTACTACTTGGCCTCGATGATTTTTGTGATTCAAAATAGCTAAGTTGTAATTCACGTTTTATTCTAGAAGTTACTTGTAACATGTTTTGTTGGTTACTTGCATGAACAATTAAACCTAATTTGGGGTTTAAACCAGTTAATAAGGTATTTAACTTCATTGTTTCAATGAGGTTAGATTACGCTGTTCTTTGTTCAGTAGTAAGGTTTGTTTTTTGTGTTTCAGCGTGCAATTTTGCGTTATGAGTTTGCAAACGAAAATTAAAGCACTTTCACCAGCCTTCTAACTGATTCGTTGCAAGTCCTGAATTAAGGAATTTAAATTTCTAGAGTTTCCAAAGTGAGTCTCTAATAAAATTTTGATTTCATCCCAAGTGGATGGATTCATGGAATTGACTACTTCAGCAGCTTTACCACGAAGCTTATTCTTTATATGGAGAGTTAAAAGTATTTTTTGATTACCTATGGCCATGTCTAAGACACATCTTATAGCGTTTTAAAATGTTTGTAGGAAAATCTGATTTCCGCCAAATTCTGGTATAATTGAAAGTACTCCTGATAATTTATAAGGCTCGACAACTACTTCGTTAACCTCATTAACTTCGATGTCATTAGGCATTTTGTAATGTTTGTAATGTAATGCAATTAAAAATGAAAATTGGGTAAAAGGTTGAAAATAAGTTATTTATTTAAGGTCTATTTTACACAGTGAATAAGACAGCGTGATAATTCTTTAAGCACTTATCAAATTGTTTTAATTCCTTCCTTGTCTCAGAGTTCTCGTTCAGTGAGGTAGATCCGCGTTCTGAAGCGGAATACTCTGGATTCGGTGTAGAATTCGGGCACAAGGGAACGGCAACTAGTGGGGGTGACTTCAGTATTCTAGTAGGCACTGGACTCCTGAATCTTGTTTGTTTGTTTCTTTTTTCGGGCACAAGAGAACGGCAACTAGTGAGGGTGATTTCCGTGTTCTAGTAGGCACTAGACTCCTGAATTGTTTTGTTTCTAGTTTTTTTTATTTTCTTGAGTTTGGTTTGTTTTCACTAGGAATTGGAATAGCACGTTACCAGTGAGGCAAATCCCTGTTCTAATAATGCGTGAAATGTTACCGACTGCGCTAATTTGTTATAACATAAATGTAACAAATGATTTTTTTTTAACTTTTTATTTTTGTTAAAGACTCTCCGAAGAGTCTTGTAAAATATTTTATAATACCTATGAGCGAGTTACAACTGTGGTAAAGCTACAACTACTGTTAATGAGTTAACTACAACTCTCAGTGGTTATGAAACTACACTTACTGTCGGAAGCTTAGCACGTAGCTAATATTAAGTTACGCTGAGAATGGAGAGATAACATTTAAATAATAAGATTAAGATTTCATGTTGCGTAACATTGTGTAAAGGTGAATGAAATTAAGTCCATAAAGTAAATAGATAATAGGTAATATTTTATATAACATATATATTATTATTTAAAAATAGGACTTCCTTTCATTAAATAAATATTCAATGAGAAACAGGAATAGGATCGCTATGTTTATGATTACTTGTTTTTGTGCATCTTTACAAAATATGTTCAATAAACGTTTCCTTGGGATATCTGATCGCAGTACACTTGTATTCAGATTAGTGACGGCTCGTGAAGGAGCACTTGCGAACTCCGTCCCCATCCAAAAGACTTTATGAATCGTCCCTTTTTAATCTATTCTACATAAACTTTAAACCTAAAATAATTAAATTTTACTTTACTTACATAATCAAAACATCTAAATAACATCCATTCAACATGCCTTAGACGTTAGGAGGTGTCTTAAAAATCCCCGGTGACCTCATCCCATGATCCGCCCGCTCTGTAAATAAAATAGGCGCGGAAATCTACAATATTGTCCACAAAATCTATACGTGGAGGAGATACTTAACATTGCCCTCGCCCTTTGTTTTGGACTTCATGTAGGAGTAACCTGTTTTCGTTTGTTATGTGAATTATATGCATTTTAGCTAGTGCTAGAGTTTTCTTGTTTTCTGGAGTTTATAGTTCATTAATACAAAGAAGGTAGTGACATAAAAACATTGTTACTCGTAACCTAAGTTTAGTGGGTTTAAAAAATATATGAGCGTCAACAGCCGCTGTTAAATTTAGTTTTGGTGCAGATAGGGTACAAAACTAGGCCGACTTTTGTCCGCAAATTTGACAAAAACGTTTATGATCAGACTCTGTAATATGTTTATGATTTGGAGGTAAAAAAAAACTGTGGACAAACTGGACTTAACGGAAGAGTTTTTGACCTGAAATATTTGTGAGAGCATTCTTCTAGACACAAATATGTAATCATGTTTTCTTGCGACCTCAAATGTGCGTTTCAAATTTTCTGAAAAATTATTCTAATCTATAAAGAAAGATAATAATCTATAGACAATAAAATAATAATTGAATATCACAATGTACCAATTTAAAATTAAAATAGGTACTTAATGTTGTTTAAAAAAATCAGATTTAAAGGTGCTTGAAATATTAAAATTACATGAGACATCATTTTTGAAAAAGTGAGTTACTTAATGAATTGCACAAATATTTTCTGATTTTAAAATACAGCTCTTAATGGGGACAGTTAATGAGGACTCTACAGTTAATGGGGACAATAATACATCTTATTATTTAGAGCATCTTCATGCTCTATACATCTTCTTTATTATACATCTTCAAAATTATTTAGAGCCTGTTCTAAATGTTTTTCATATTTATAAATTTCCTATTTCTCAAGTAATTTTTCCGAGATTGTGAATATTAGCGTTGACTGAAAGCTATATGCATAAAAATTAATGAGATTAGTTTTTTTTTCAAAATGCAATATATCAAAATATCTCAACTTCACTCAGTGGTTGATCTCTCAGTCAACGATCTTAAACAATAATTATAATAATGACTGTATTAATAATAATGGACCATTTTTATACATACTTTTTAGTCGATGTCGAACTGTTACCCCAAGATATTGGGGAATCGCCATTTCCAGTACCAAACCACAATTTGTTTTTTAAGGTAAATAGTTTCGCTTGTACCTCATTAAGTTGTCTGGTAATTTGCGATTTCTTTTCAGTAATGATCCTGCTTTTAAAAGTTTAATCATTAAGAAAGCTAATAATAAACTATTGAAAGAAGTAAAAAATATATCTCCTACCTTGGTTGAGTTCTGGATCTTCCAGTAAATAGGTCAGATCGTAAGTTATCTCCTGGCACTAAATCGAAAATTGATATGCTTCTTTTTGATCGGCGGGTCTGAATTTCACTATCCGAATAATCTTGAACAGACTGAAATAAAAAAAGTATGCTTATATTACTTCTGAATAATTAGAAAGTCTAAAAATTTATTAATTTATCTACATAATTTTAAGTTAAATCACTTGAAACCCTGTTTTGTCTTTATAGATAGTTTTGGAAACAGTAAATAACATATCACTTGGTGAACGATCAAGGTCTTTCATATTTATTTTCTTCTAAAATGCACATTTTATTTATATAGGGTGTTGAAGGTAGGCAAACCAAAGATCAATTTCAAAGTTCTGTATCTCAAAAATACTCATTAAGATGGTCAGGTTTATAACTCGGTTTATTGTCAGAAACACACTGTTTTAATTTTTTTTGTCTTATAACGTTATATAAATAACAGCGTATTTTTCTAATAACATTAAAACATGCCATTTCTTCTGAAAATATATTTTTCATTTTTTACCTTGGATCATCACCATTTCTAAAAGGAGTAGAGATAATGTTACTTCTCTATAACTTCGCCGATAGTAAAAGTTTTAAACAGATTTGAAATTAGAGCAGTTTTTGTCATTATAGTTCGTCCATTAATGCACCATTTTATTCCAAATAAAAAAATGGTATTTAGCCATTTTGATATTAGTTTTATACCACCAATCGTACACTATCATTTTCTTTAACATTGTTTCAGGACACACAGTATAACCCTGCCTTCTTGTTACATAAGTACACTGTTTATAATTGTTTGTGATTAAACAATTATAAACAAACCTACCACCTTAATATGGACGACATGGAAACTATAATAGCCTATTTAAAATACGACAATTTTTTGTGTGTTATCGTTATTTTCTTTTAAATGTTATGCCCTATAACTAATCATATTAATCGATGGAAATAAAATTCTATATCTATTCATGTATAATGTACATAATATGTATAGGTACCTAAAATGTATCATTTTTCTGTTAATAAAATAAATTTTTGCTGTTTTCGTCTATTCAGAATGAATAGGGAATGCGAGTAGGGAAGGCGACGATTGAGCCAGTCAGTGTGACGTCACACTAGCGCCAACTTCAGGGTGGTCGACCATTGAGCTACAGAACAGAACGAGACCATTGAACTACAGAACAGAATGGGATCACTGCAGCCAACATAACCTCACAAAATTTAAAAAATAGAGGGAAATTCAAAATCATAGTATACAGAGTGTGGCAAAAATAAAACTATATATGATGAGCCAAACAATATAGTAACCTAACGGGTAAAGAAAAATCATGCGCAATGGATTCCAATATTTACACCGAAAAAACATGGCGGTCAGTAAATAGAGGGAAATTCAAATTATTAGTATACAGGGTGTATAAAAATAAAAGCTATATATGATGAGCCAGAATAAGAAAATAAGACTAAGTAAAAATCATGCGCAGTAAATTTCAAGAGAAAAAACAAAGCGGACAGTAAAATAAAAGAAGGAAATTCAAATATTAGTATACAGGACGTATAAAATTAAAAGCGGGGTGACCCAAACAAGAAAGTAACCTACCTTGTCAAAGAAAAACCATGCGCAGTAAACACCAACATAAAAATATAATGCTTAGTAAAATATATTGTCTATAAAGCACCAAGACACTTAGACCCTTGTTTAAAATGTTAAAAGTATGTAAAAAATAACAGGTTTCACTTCCACTGCTCTAACCTCACTTTTATGAGATGGGGCACAGAAAAATTAGCACGTCTTCGCACTACTATAGTCTACCTCGCTCTGACTTGACAGCACCTCTACACATATACCTATATTACCAATTTGTATATCAATGTAGATGCGCCATGAGCCAGACACATACATGAAGATGACACTTACCGGCCTATCGTAACTATCAAAACATATTTTACCGTTAAAACAAATAAAGCTACAGCAACTTGAGGGTTCCAGAGAGGAGCACTTATCCGCAGGGTTGTTAAAAGTATAGATTTTACTGATAAAACGGAGAAATTCTAATAATTGGTAGACATACAGGGGGCTGAATCAGATTACAGAGTATGAACCTAACCAATCAGATTATATTATTCAGATCACAACCAATCAGAATGCAGCAACAAGCGGAGGGAAAAGGTGGTGGTTTTGGTATTAAAGATTTCTCGGAACTCGGTATATTGTTTTTATTAGTACTGTCATTATATAATAGTATGAAAATACAGAAAACATGTATTTACAGAGAGGCATGAAAATAGAAAACAGATATTTTCAATCTGGTATGGAGCACAAAACAGGTATGTAACAGAAAAACATGTATTTACAGATAGGCATGAAAACAGAAAACATGTATTTGTATACAGGTATGGTACAGATAATATATGTATTTTCAAACAGGTATGTAACAGAAAACAGATAAGTATGGAATAGAAAACATGTATTTGTAAACAGGTACTTAACAAAAAAAAAACAAGTATTTACAAATAGGTATGATTACCTCTCTAAAGAGAATAAACAACAACAACAAAGACGAAACAAAAATTCACAGAGTCACAGACGGCGTAACCAAATGAAAAAATATAAACTACAACCGTTTTAAACAAATTTACATATAATATAATTCGCGGTTCATAGATGAGTCAGCAACAGCAAGTCGAGACTTGATAAAAAATGTAATAAAAATTTAATATCTAAGCCATGAACACCTGCGTATGACTCATCCTGGAAAAATGTATAATTATTGCGTAACGCTCGAGAAAGTGAAATCAGGCTCAAACAAGTCTCAACTTGTCTAAAAATGCTGGACACCTGCGTATGACTCATCCTCAGCTAGGAAAATGTATAATTATTGCGCAATCTTGTGCAACGTTTAAGAACGTGACTTTAATGTAAAAGAAGTTCTTTGTCGTTGAAATTCCTGGAAAGAAAATCAATAAATCTGTCAAGTTGATGTAAACAACGCATGATTTATTGGTAGCGGCTTCTTTGATGATGGAATTTTTAGAACCCAAGCCATGAACATCGGCGTTCAAGGTTAAGTTAAGTCAGCAAGTTGAGACATGTCGGTATGACTTATCGAACACCTGGCGTCTAGACAGTCACGTGATCGGCAGCTGCACAATATCAGATATGACATCATCACAGTGGCAGTATAAAAGAAATACAGAGCCTCGCTTCGGCCTCATATTTGAGTTAGTGCTTAGAAGTGTATCATCTGATTGAGTGTCTACCATTTTATAGTTTGGTGCCTTGCAATAATAATCTTGGAAAATAATGTAAGTACATTTATTTAAATTTATAAGTGAACTTAAAGTATAGGAAAAAATAATTTTAGATGGATTTACAAGAAAGCTAAACAGTGTGCAATTTTTTGGAAAAGAAGCAAGTGTGAATTACCAGCCCCACAACCAATATTATCGGTACAAATAATAACAACCAAGTTTAATTCAACAACAATAAATAAATCGGATAAGATTTTATTAAAACAGGTGCTGAAGGATAATTTAGAAAAGTTTAAAAGAAAAGTTTATGAGAAAAATACAACATAATATCCAGAGGTGTACTATTTTAATTCATTAGGTTTTAATTTAGTTTACTAGCTACCGTTGAGTATAGACGTGTGTCGCGCTCCGCGTGTGTTTGTTATTAAGTTAAGCAACAGTGAAAACATAAAAACTATAGACAGCAGCTATTTAAAGTAGGTCAAATCATGAACTTGATATCTCCGCAAAAAGTGCTATCGTGCTACTAAAACAAATAATGAGTAAATCAGATAATAAAACACCTATTAAACTTGTGTTAAAGGTTACAGATAGTCAAAAAAATAAAAACCCTTTTCAAAAGTGCAGGAAACTTGATAGGTCCCCTGTAAAACAAAAATTCATTTTACCTTTACACGATGAATCACAATCATCGACTATAATTCATAAAGAAAAGGAACAAATAATGAGCAAGATGATAGTTTACCTAAACTTGCCCAATCAGTGAATACATTGGCTGGCGTGGATCCTGCCTTACATACGGAGGCTCAAAAAGTAACCCTACCGAATAGATTTATGCCAACTATGCTATCAGCAACGCCGCTCTAATGTTAACAAATCAGGCATTATTTCAAGAAAACTATGCAAGAACACAAAATGAGCAGCAGTTGTATAATGCATGGAAACAAGCGGATAATCGGAGAGCTGATTTCTATAATAAAATGAATCAATTGCAAGCCTGTATGGAAAATCTACAAAAAGTCAACAATGAAATATTTAAAATATACAGAGTTAGAAAAAAAACTGACCAGTAATACCGAAACTAAGTCAGTCGAATATCAAACTGACGATGAGGAACTCGCTGAAGAAACAGAGTGGATACGCCAGAAAAATCGCAAAAAAAGGAAAATTAATACTTCTCTCACACCTCCGCAACCCGAGCGGAACGTCTCAAAACCCGTACAAAAAGTTAAAAAAGTGCCTCCGCCTCCACCAATAGTTGTGGACGGTATTGA
The DNA here is from genome assembly GCA_963924545.1 of Pogonocherus hispidulus. NCBI lineage: Eukaryota > Metazoa > Arthropoda > Insecta > Coleoptera > Cerambycidae > Pogonocherus > Pogonocherus hispidulus. Next base: position 46,910,859 of record OZ004699.1, read on the forward strand.
AAATTACAATAACTTTCATGCACTTGTGAAAGATGCAATACCCAACTTTAAAATAAAAGTAATTAACGATAAGATTATTAAAATAAATGTAGAAAATGAAGAAGGTTATTTAACGCTCGGCAGAATGCTAAATGAGCGAAGATTTAAATGGCATTCTTATGAAAACAAACAGAATAGACCACTTAAAGTAATAGCCTGCAAACTGCACCACTCCTGCAATACGGAAGAAATAGTTGAGGATCTAAAGAGACAAAGCTTTAAAATTATTGCTCAAAATAAAATACAAAACAAAAACTGAACATGTTTATCCTTACAATTCAACACGATGAAAGTACTGAGAAAATTTATGGAATAAAAAAAATCATGGATACATATGTAGAAATAGTACCCCTTCGAAAATCCAAGTTGGTACCGCAACGCAAACGGTGCCAATCTTATGGACACACTGTCGCCGGAGCGGCTATTTTACCTACCCCCTGTATACGTTTAGGTGGTGCGCGTCACCGGGTACCTGCGGGCCAACCCCCATGATAGACACGGTCGAGAAACCCGACTGGCAAAAATCTTTCTCTTTGGTTCTTGGCTTTTGTGGAGTTAGGTAGTGATTTTGTGAGTGCCTGTGTTTATCTCGGTATGTGCTAAAAGCATTTATTTATTCACATTTTCGATAACTTAAAGTTTTAATCATTGCATTTTCATATCATTTATACATTACGTTATTCCGCAAATAATTTATTAGATTTGAATTTTATTATTATTATTATTATTATTTATATTGCGTGCTAAGGGCACACCACGTGCACATTCATTCACCACGTGGCTTATTTACTTTTACTCACTTTTAAGCATTAATAATATTTAATATTTGCATTCAACAATACTCCTATATTACCTTATTTAAAGAAAGAACCATTTAGAAGAGTGTAGATTCAATTGAGGTTAAAAAATATGTAAATAATAAATAAATATGTATATAAATACTTAATATTCATTCACTTCGGATGTTATTATTAACCATATAGAACTAATTTGCTGGGGCACTGTTTCCACAAATTGATTCGATTAAAAGAAATTCGTACAGTGCATACACCCATTAATGGTCATCGCTATTACGAGACACTCTTTGGGAGCAATTATCATTGCTCACTTTGAGGTGGCGATATAAATATAAAACTTCCACCGCTGGACAAGACTGCAGGACAAGAAGTGGTAAGGTTCACTAGACAAGCTGAAAGGCATTGTACTGTTTAGTGGGCAGTTTGGTCTTCTTAGTGCCACCAGCGGCGAACTGAAAGAAGTGTGAGCCAAGAAGGAAGACTGGTAACCTCCAACAGGGACGGACGTCGCGGATATTAGGTATTCGCGTACGAGCAGCCCGTCTCAGGCAGATGAGCGTAGTATCATCCACCTGTGTACATTGGGGGTGTCGCCTAGTTGGCCAGCAGCGGCTAGGACGATCCGGGTGTGTTGTAACACTCACCTGGCTGGATTTAATCTAGCGAGAGCCACTTCGAGTAATAGGCAAGGTATTTAAATCACTTTTACCCCTTTTTCAATAGTAAATACCGGGATGATGCCGCGACATGGCGCCCAGCATGTCGCGTGGGGCAGCGCAGGTGCCAGAAGAGGCACGGCCAGCGACGCCGACTTCAAGCTACGCCGGCTGGCGACGTATGCTGGAAGAGAGCTGGAGCGCGAGGGTGTCTGGACAGGCATCCACCCCAGATAGGACCCAAGAAGACGTACTAGGAGTCTCGCAAGTCGAGCTACGACATGAAGCCAGCGGCACCGCGACGCCACAGGAGGCAACGCGACGCCGGCTGGACCTTATCCAAGTCAAGGGTCTTGGTGGCGCCCAACCCAACACACGTCAATGGATAGACAAGTGGACACGACCTAGTGCCAAGAACCAGCGCGTGTTCGAGAAGAATCTGAGACGACCCGGCACCAAGCGCCGCGGCGCCTAGACGACGCTACATGATGTGGGCCTAACCTAAGACAGAAACGATGGCTAGGGTCCAATACCCCGTCAAGACTGATATCGAGTATGCTGCGCGGGACGACGAGGACCCGCAGCGTTCATCGAAAAGCTGGAGGATTTCTATTACGAAAATAGGATCCTCGACAGCGACAAGAAGCTAAAAATAGCGAAGAATTGCTTGCGGCGACAAGCGAAAACATGGTGCGAACGGCAGCCCCGAACAATGGGATACGAAGCACTTAAGAAGAAAATAATCGACCATTTTAGCAGCGTCGCTGTACTTAATGATTTGACGAAGAAATTGTATGGTGAGGTGCAAGGACCTAAAGAAGTAGTGTCCACCTTCGTGTTGGCGAAAGTGGCACTATTTGAAAGGCTTGCGCCCGGAACCCCGGGGAAGCAAGAACCCGGATTATCGTCAAGCAGCTCAGACCCGAAATCCGGACCTATGCGCGCTTGTGGCGGTTCATCAACACCGAAGAGTTGATGAATACCGTATCACAAGTGGAGGCGGATTTGCAGAGGGGGCCCACGAGAAGCATGGAGCCACCCTCAAATAAGAAATCGGACTACGGGGGAAACAAATATCCGGAGCATTGACCGAAGTTGCCGCTCCCGCACAGAGAAGCTGAACGACGCCAAGGCGCCCCCTAGAGGCGCTCGGATTACCGCGGACCACCGCCGCGAAGAGATTACCAGGAGAGACGCGAAGAATACTTCGGTCCACCGCCGCGACGGGAATTTCAGCAGGAGCCGCGTGGAGCACGCGATGAGTACCGCGGTCCGCCGCGAAGGGATTTTCAAGAGCATGGACCGCCACGTAGAGACTGGCGTCAAGCACCGGAGTCGAGGCGTCGATCACCGCCTCGACGTGGACCGGTAAATTCGGCCTAGAGGCGGCCGGAACAAGGAGAGCCGCGACGTTGCCAGTCGCTCGCCACCGCGACGTTCACCGCTGCGACAATGGTCGCCCCGAAACTCGTCGCCGCGACGCCTGTCGCCGCAACGATCGCCTACGAGGGAGGCATCACAGCACGGATGGCAGCAGCAACAACGAAGAGACGCGGGAAACAATCCGCGGGTCGTGGTACAAGGACAATCTCGGCCCGGTCCCTCTTCGCAACAGTAATGGACCGCAAGGAAAGAAGAGAAGATACTGTGACAGGGCGCACAGTCACTTCACAAGAGACGCGAACGCCCTCGGCGTGGGAAATAGACACGGCTATGAATACTGAACTGGAAAGTTATGAGATCGGCTGTACTGGAGAGAATAAAGATGTACGAGAAGAAAGAAAACGTACCAGCGAAACCGCAGGGTCGGAGCTAGCAGGTTCGCGAGAAAAAGGAAAGAAAAAGTCGACGAAGTGTGGCCGCCTTAGCATGTGTGCTGAACAGGACGCCGTAGTCTGCGGAGCAGACACTGACATGGCACAGAAAGCGGAGATAAGCTAAGTAGATAAGGTAGGACAGTTCTCCACCACTTTCAAGGTCACAGCGAGTTCGATGGCCAGCTACCATCGAGCTAGACCAAGCAGCCGCTGACCAATGGCTTCAGGGTGCAGAAGCAGACTTCTTGTAGCATCCCCGCAGGTGTAGGAGCCCCGGGGGCTGCAGAAGAGCACCCCAAGAGTGTGTGATGTAGGTTCGTCAAGATGGCGGCCTGACGTCACGAGCCGCGCCCAAGCTAGTAGCTCAGGCGGCCACTAGAGGCGCGGCTGTCTGGCCAGGCGACCACGAGAGAGCGCGGGAGTCTGGCGGCAAATTCAAATATTTAGTATACAGGGTGGATCAAAAACTATATACAGGATGAGCAAAATAAGAATGTATAAAAAAACAATGACGTAGCTTGTATGAATGCTGATAGAAAAAACAATAACGTAACTGGTCGTGAATGTGGATAGAAAAACATGCGCAGTACGTTGCTATCAGCAAGATGGAGGCGTGAAATTAGGTATGGGGATTGCAGGTGTCTGGCGGCAAATTCGTGATATGGGGAATGTCAAATATCTGAGAATTTAGCAGGAAAATTTAAAGGCATAGATCTTTTTGACAGGTCACACGTGACATGTAGCAGCACCTAATTGGTTGCTGCAGTCTGTCTGATGGCGGAAAATCAAATATCTGAAATTGGATATGCGATTGCCTTACAAAAACTTAAAATCGTTATATCTCGTAAACGCGTCCGAATATCGAAAAAACAAGTGGAGAAAGCTCCCCATTATACCCTTGGTTCTGCTTGGTAGTGCTGTATCAATGGAAAAAAGTCCCAAACTCGTACGTCAAAAACAAAAAAATTAGGTTTGGTGACATCACGAGTCGCGCTCAACAACTTAAAATCGTTATATCTCGTAAACGCGTGTGAATATCAAGCTTAGATCTTTTTGACAGCTGACACGTGACATGTAGCAGTGCCTAATTGGTTGCTGCAGTCTGTCTGATGGAGGCAAATTCAAATATCTGAAATTGGAAATGGGATTGCCTTAAAAAAACTTAAAATCGTTATATCTCGTAAACGCGTGCGAATATCGAAAAAACAAATGGAAAAATCTCCCCCTTACACACCCTGGTTCTGATTGGTAGTCCTCTACCAAAAGAAAAAAGTCCCAAACTCATACGTCGAAAAAACAAAAAAATTAGGTTTGATGACGTCACGAGTCGCGCTGAGAGTTTAGCGGGTAAATTTAAAAGCTTAGGTCTTTTCGGCAGGTCTTCTACATATCACAGTGACATGTATAAGCGGCTAATTGGTTGCTGCAGTCTGTCTGATGGCGGCAAATTCATATATATCTGAAATTGGGTATGGGGTTGCCTTACAAAAACTTAAAATCCTTATAACTCGTAAATGCGTGCGAATATCGAAGAAACAAATGGGAAAATCCCCCTACACCCCCAAGTTCTGATTGGTAGTCCTCTACCAATAGAAAAAAGTTCCAAACTCGTACGTCAAAAAACAAAAAAAATTTGCTCTACTGACGTCACAAGTCGCGCCTAAGAACTTAAAATCGTTATAACTCATAACGCGTGCGAATATCGAAAAAACAAATGGGAAAATCCCCCTACACCCCCAAGTTCTGATTGGTAGTCCTCTACCAATAGAAAAAAGTTCCAAACTCGTACGTCAAAAAACAAAAAAAATTTTGCTCTACTGACGTCACGAGTCGCGCCTAAGAACTTAAAATCGTTATAACTCATAACGCCTGCGAATATCGAAAAAACAAATGGAAAAATCTCCCCTACACCCCTAGTTCTGATTGGTAGTTCTCTACCAATAGAAAATAGTCCCAAATTCGTATGACAAAAACAAAAAAGTATATATTCATATATATCAAATGACTCGTAGCGACATCCGTGATATTAATTTCAAGCTATAACTTCAAACTATTTTCAACAAAATAGCGAAAGCAGGATTCTATCTGCGCTAGGCGGCCACAATAGGTCTCTACTATATGGCGGCAAATTCAAATATCTGAGAAATTAGCGGGTAAATTTAAACGCAACAAAAGCAAGAGCTGCTACCATGGACGCAAGGGGTCTTTGCTGTAGTCTGGCGGCAAATTCAAATATCTGAAATTGGCTGGTAAATTCAAACACAACAAAAGACACAGCCAAGTCAAGAGTAAATGTCCATGTAAAATCTTACGTGGGTGTACTAGACATCAAATAGGACTGTTTAACGTGATATGCCAAAAGGACCTAACCTTAAACTTTGTGTGTTTTTATTGAAACAAAATCTAAAATTCTTGAAAAAATTTACTCTTTAAAACAACAAGAGACGAATTTTCTGTAACTTTAATGTTTCAGCTTCATGACGTCATAATTAAGTAAAATCTTACGTGGGTGTACTAGACATCAAATAGGACTGTTTAACGTAATATGCCAAAAGGGCCTAACCTTAAACTTTGTGTGTTTTTAATGAAACAAAAACTAAAACTCTTGAAAAAATTTACTCTATAAAATAAGAGATGAATTTTCTGTAACTTTAATATTTCAGTTTCATGACGTCATATTCAAGTAATATCTTATGTGGGTGTACTAGACATCAAATAGGACTGTTTAACGTAATATGCCAAAAGGGCCTAACCTTAAACTTTGTGTGTTTTTAATGAAACAAAAACTAAAATTCTTGAAAAATTTACTCTATAAAACAGCTAGAGACGAATTTTCTGTAACTTTAATATTTTAGCTTCATGACGTCAGGTTCAAGTAAAATCTTACGCAGGTGATAAGTCCGTAACAGGCAAGTGGGGTTTGAAATAAGGTAGTGCTGAGTCAACAATAAGATCTAGTAATTAAAAAGAATATGTAATAGATAGATGTAAGTGGGAAGGGGATGGGAGGGAAGAGCATACGCAGATCCTCTTTGTTAAAATTTAATAATTATCTAAAATATTAATGCTCTTTTAACATTAAAGTTCTTATCTAATAAGTAGACAACAGAGTAGACTAATAATTAAGTAGGTAATGGGAGGATTCAGCCTGGGAACCAAATGCGGGGGCGGCGGCGGCGTCCTTTGTCGGCAACATCAAAGGAGGCCGCCACCGCCCCCGCATGACGCAGCACGCCGCACCCAGCAAATAGGGGACGCAGTCTAGACCAAAGACCCATAGACCTACAACTCAGGGGGGCCAAAGCTCCATAGAACTACAAGCCTCTGGGGCCCCAACATAACCTCAAAGCCATAGCGCCGTATGGGCACGGTTCTATATCAAGCAGAAAGCTAAAGGAGGTCGCACATGGCACAGCGAATTATATAAAGATTACTTACTCTGTTGTGGACTGATCAGCTGGCACTGAACTCACGTACAACTGTGTGTGTGTGTGTGTGTGTGATATCTCTACGAGAGCTTCAGGTATACCACAACAAAAGGTCCATTGAAGAAGAAGAAGAAGAGAGCTTCAGTTATACCACAACAAAATATTTAAAACTTAACCCAACTTTTTGTGGAACAAACACGACCGAACACCGGAGCCCACGTACGTAGTATCTAATTATTAGCTGCAGAATTATGTATCTCAACGACGAGAACAACAGCAATTTAAAAAACTTAACCTAACTTTTGTGTGTGGAACAAGCACGGCCGATCACCAACACAGACCACTGTAGAGTGAACCCACATACCTGCGCGCGTAATAATAATAAATAAATATCTAATTATCTCCATGCTGATGAGAGCGACAATCATTTAAAACTTATCTTTAGCGCGGGAATTTAGCACGCCCCGATCAATAACACTGAACTCATATACGAAATATCTAATCATTGCATATCTCCATACTGACGACGAGAGCTTAAAACTTAACCTAACTTTTTGTGTGTGTGGAACAAGCACGACCGATCACCAACACAGAACACTCTAGACTGAACCCACATACCTGCGCGTGTAATATAATAATAATAAATATCTAATTATCTCCATACTGATGATGATAGCGACAACTATTTAAAACTTAACTTTAGCGCGGGAATTTTGCACGCATGTAATATAATAATATCTATTGATTGCGTATCTCCATAAATTAACGAGCAGCCCGAGAGACAGCGAGCATCTTATGACAACAGTAACTAAAGATATGTGTAGGGAACCACGACGTACAACCGCGAAACATCTAAATGCAGAATTGCGTATCTCCATAAATTAAAGAGCAGTCCGAGAGAGAAAGAGAGAGCGAGTCTTATGACAACAGTAACTACCTAGAACGATGTGCCCATAAGCGGTCTCAAGGCATCGTATTTTTTCTTATGACAACAGTAATTACCTAGAAAGATGTCCCCGTAAGTGGTCTCAAGGCAGCATATTTTTTCGCGGGTTCTTGCTGAAAGCTCTACAATATTTGTTGTTGCAGAATTTTTAACAAAACGAGCTCCGGTCACACTTACGAAGAAATATTAATAAATTTCAAAACATCTAGCGCCCATCGACAAAAAGATAACGGCCGAGGCACCTCGACGACGAAGTCACCAGGACAAAGTCTTATGATCTGAGTTATCAGTTGCGGCGGCTGTAGAAGGTTGATAGGTACGGCGGTGAATTAATGAACATCTAATATGTAATATATTATGATCTGGTGTCTCTGCAAAATGATATCGGCGCCACAGAGAATTGTTTACAAAACGAGCTCAAACTAAATACGTAGATTTAAAAAACATATTTTGACAAAGATATCGGCGTCACAGAGGATTGTTTACAAACCAAATACGTGGATTTAAAAAACATGTTTTTTGTTACCTTGTTGTTGTGGTCTCTTACAGATAAGAAGCCACGACCTTCTGCCGATAAAGCCGTGAATAAATATTTGTACTAATTTCGCGCGCCTACGATGACTACGTCACAACTAAATTGCGCCACAACCCACGTAGGTATAAAGCGGATGACCCGGCCGTTCTCTTATCAGGCTCGTGCTTTGTCACTCAGTTGAACCAGCAGCAGTTATCACCTGAGTTTTATCATCAACAATAAGTTGGCGCCTAGGTAGGTATGACCAGTTATATATTGAATTAAAGCTTGTGAGTTGCTTATTAATATTTATTCATTCATGGCTTTATCGACCGAAGGTCGTGGCTTCTTATCTGTAAGAGACCACAACAATAAGTTAACGAAAATATGTTTTTTTAATGCCGCGTGACATTATAAAATTTCTTACCGGCTGCAATGTTTTAGCAATCCTGATTTACCAAATAATTTATTTTCAGGTTTTTACATCCTCGCTCGCTACCGCGCGGAAGTATTTTATCAACGACAAAATCTTTGCTATAGGTTGTAAAAATAGGTAGAAAATTTCAAGCTGTCGAAAGACTATTGATCATTCGCCAGTAAAGCGAGGTGAGTACATTTCTGCCGCCAACAAGACATATATTTTTCAACTTTGAGAACAGCTAACTAATCACGTGATCTAGTTTCAGGTATACCGAGGTTTTAAATAGGGGTACCTGTAGCTCGTCTAGTCGTTCTATCTTCAACAATTGAAGAGTAAACATCGTTGTAAGAGACACCGCCGAAATTATTATTAAAATGGAGATATTCCAGATTGTTAAGGACATCGTTGACTCAGCACTACCTTATTTCAAACCCCACTTGCCTGTTACGGACTTATCACCTACGTAAGATTTTACTTGAACCTGACGTCATCGTGAAGAATGAAGCTCAGACCAGTGCCGGAGGGCGCGGAGCCTGTAGGCTGGGTTAAAGAGGCCATTAACGCTGTCATCACCAGAGGTACGAAGGGCCTCACCAACGACGACCAGGTAGGATTCTCCTTCTGTTCCAAGGATTTCGCCCGAGGCGACGGCTATGTGCGCTTTCGCCCCGTGCAAGAGGTAAAATTCGAGGACGTTTGGGACGTTATAGCCGGCGTTTATCAGTCAAACTCTACGGGGCTCGACACTGCCGCCTTCTGCTTGAGAGTGACGTCTGTCAAGATGCCGGTCGGCAAAGGAAAGAGGGTCAACACCTACAACACCTTCACCGAAGAATGTGGTATGAGACGGGGCATCATCACCATTAAGAATAAAGACAACATGTGCCTACCTCGAGCCCTAGTGGTGGCCATGGCCTGCGTTACCAAGGATCCCGACCAGACCAAGGTGCGACGCGACATCGGGAATCTGCAGACCCGGAGAGCTCTCGAACTGCTACAGGCCGCCGGCGTGACTATACCTGAAGAAGGCTGCGGCATTCCCGAGCTGCAGCAGTTCCAGCAACACCTGCAAAATTTTAGGATTGTGGTGTACAAGTACGGTTCTAAAGGCAGGAACCTGATATTCAGGGCGAACGCAGCAGAAGGCCCCAACATCAACCTGCTGTACCACGAAGGCCACTACAATGTCATTACGTCGCTGACGGTCGCCTTCTGCTGTGGGTACTTTTGCGAGGCCTGCAGCACACCATTCAACACAAAAAATTATCACAGGTGTGGAGGTACCTGCGCCGCATGCCAACAGACGTCTGCCTGCCCTCAGACGTTGAAAATCACATGCGACGACTGCAAGGGATCGTTCAGGGGCCAGCAATGCTACGACAATCACCTTAAACCCGGATCAGGTGGCAAGAGCACCGTCTGCGTTACCATTAGACGATGCGAGCAGTGCTACAGTACCGTAAAGGCGAGCCGGCAACACACCTGCGGGGAGATGTATTGTAAGATATGTAGAGCCCACACATCAGCCGATCACCTGTGTTACATGCAGCCCGACACCGGCAAGCCGAAAACAAGCGACCTACTCTTCGTCTTCTACGATCTGGAGACGAGGCAGCAGAAAGAGCTCTCAGACGGCTCTCATCTACACGAACCCAATCTCTGCGTCTATAAACAGTGTTGTGATGTATGTATAGATGAGAAGGGGCTGCATTTCTGCCAAAAATGCGATTTTAGACAGGTGGTTCTTCAGAAGGACGTAATTTCTTCATTTATGCAGCACATTCTAACAATAAGAAAAAACTTTAAGCAGGTGATAATTATCGCACACAATGGGCAGTCCTTCGACCATCAGTTTATTTTAAATTACATCCTCACACAGACAGATCTAAATCCGGAGCCTATCATTATGCGTGGTACCAAGATAATTATGATGAGCGCTGGCAACGTCAAGTTCGTGGACTCCCTCAAATATTTTCCCATGGCGCTGTCCAAGCTGCCCAAGGCTTTCGGTCTTGGAGACGGGTTCAACAAGGGCCACTTCCCTCATCTCTTCAACACCGCTGCAAACACCAACTATATCGGGCCCTTACCACCTACCGAGCGGGACAACCAGTCCAAGATAGCAACCCAGTGGCTCGTGTCAGAGGAAAGAGCGAGAGAGCTAAACATCAGACACAGCGCGAAGCAGCAGGAGGCCATGGTACAGGGTGTCAAGGTGGACGGGTACTGCGAGGAAACCAAACAGGTGTTCGAGTTCCACGGTTGTTACTATCATGGGTGCACTGCGTGTTTCAAATACTGCAGAGACGAGCCCGTGCACGAAGACCCCGCCCAATCGCTAAACACACGACATGAGGCCACCACCGCCAAGACAGAGAGACTGA